>JAAXNY010000017.1:600000-1168291 GCA_013420905.1 Collybia mongolica
GCTCGAGGTGGTGGAACACCAATAGACATTCTCAATGAACATCGATGTCGTAAGGGAAGTGAGGGATTCAGTCGGGACTTCACCGAACGGAACTCATATCCTGCCAGGCGTCGTAAGACTCCTCCATGACGGGCGGCATACGATGAACAAGACGAGCTTGTCTCTCGGATTTGTCGCTAGTAGGGTCATAGGCCTCTAAGTGTCGTGTTCGTGTTCTTAGGGCCAACTTCCTCGAGACGATGGTCCCAAATCAGAGTAACGATTGTGGTGGACGTATGTCTGAATGGAGTGTAACGTGGCTTATTTCGTAGGTTCTGAGTAGCGGCTTATAGGTTTGCCTGGTACAAGCAAGGCCCTGACGACTCACCTGCGCAAGCCTCCCCGCTTTGATGGCTACAATAACCCGAAGCAACTTCGGCAAATAAAATGTTGCATCATATGAACAATTTCTTGTGCGGTGGGTTGTGTATCGGTTCATCTGCGCGTAGGTGGCAAGTCAGTAAAGGACGAAGCCGCGAAGTACAGAATTGGATGTGGTTAACAACTAAGTCTGTTGCTCGGTGACACTCATGATCGAACCGTTACATCGAGGGTGGTTATTAGTTTTCGGTGGGTTGAGGTTATTAATGAGTATCCATACATAGCTGCCGTCGACGTCGGACAAAGCAACTCGCCGCTCGCCGGACCTAAAATTGTATTGATCTCTTTTATCCCCAAACGCTCACCATGACGGCCGAATCGAACATTTCACAGCAACAAGATGCGCGTTTAACTTCTGTCTCTACCCTCCTGAACGAGCCGTCTCTCTTGAATTGCGATGGTGTATGGGCGGCATGCTCTTGTCGGTGTAATCGCTGTCTTTACGAGCTTTCGCGGCGCTCTGGGCCAATATAGTTGGCCACCAGACACATTCCCTCATAAATACCCTGGTCAACCAGCAGGCGGCTTGGGCCCAGAATGGCAGCAATGTGTGTTTTCCTCAATCTGTTTGCTTAAGGAAGGTTTTTAACTAGTTCTCAGACTTTGAAGTCAAAGATAAACTTCCTGGTATAAACTTTGAACTTCCCCGTGCCTTCTCCGGCAACATACCCGTCCAACGCGCAGGACACCCCAACAATACCCTCTTCTTTTTAGGATTTGAGCATAAGAATGGCTCTCTCACGGCCCCAGCGGATTCACTTAACAATGAGCCGTGGGGTATCTGGCTGAATGGCGGGTCGGTGTGATGTACTGAGGTTGTGTTATACAAGGGTACTGACTTGACTTTGGAAGGCCCGGATCTTCCAGTATGTATGGAGCGTTCTTTGAGGTGAATTTCCGTGCATACGCACCAGTATCGTACCACTAACTTTGTGTATGATCATAGAACGGACCGATCCGCATCGACTTGGAGGATGACGAACGGTTATCACCCAACGAATATAGTTGGGACAAGCTCGCAGATTATTTTTGGGTTGACCAACCAGTGTGAGGGAATAGAAAGCCACTACAGGCTCCCACCATATTCCTAATATGTTTCCTTTTTCATTTTCCAGAGGTGTTGGGTACTCCACTGCAGATTTTGATGGCTATGGTTCGTTCACATGTTACCTGTTTTCCTGTTTGCCTGACGTTGGCCCTATTATGCAGCTGCTGACGAAGATCAAGTGGGGTCCGATTTTGTGAGCCCATGAAAACCCTCTAATTGCTCATGTGGATTTACCAACCACGCCAACTAGATGGGATTTTTAGGCAATCTTGTCAAAGTCTTTCCCAGCTTGGCTACTCGTCCCCTGTACCTCACTGGAGAGAGTTATGCGGGCGTTTATATTGTTGGTTTAGCTGATCTTCTATCCGAATTCATCTCATGTGCTTTCTTTTTAGCCATATATCATGAAAGCATACTTTAGTATGGAGAATCCTCCAGTCACGATAGCTAAGATGGCCATTGGAGACCCTTCGATTACCTATCCGCAAGTTTACCGTCTACTTCCTAGCGTATGCACCTCAGTCATTTCTACGATTTTAACTCACAGACTCTTCTCTAGTTGAGCGTCATCGAAACACACCCACAGCTTATCGGCTATGACCCAGAAGTGTATGGGTACTTCAAGGAACAGTGAGTGTCAACCTACAATGCTTGTTGATAACAAGTTAACTCCCCCAAGGTCAAAATTGTGTGGTTACGACATCACTTTAAGCTATCCCCAGAAGGAACAACTTCCCGATATTCCCGTTATTCTACCTACCTCCGACCTCCGCTCCGGGCTACAAAGCACACTCTTGTCGTCTGACGCTTTTCAAGCCGAGCTTCGCCGCAGACATCTGGAGCAATACCAGACGCTTACCAAACGAGACCGCCAACAGGGCCAGAACCAGTGGAAGCGTGATCTGAGTGGGAGGACGAGAGGTATTATCGATCCATGGGTAAGTTCCTGTATTATTGCGCCATATCATCGCTCACATTCTCTAGTATGGCTGCATGCTACTATATATGTACATCGACTATGCTGTGAACTTCACATATCCTTGGAGTGAGTCTATGTCTGGCTAACCCCACTCCGTCGCTAATATCGCTTAGACTTGGCACAGAAGACCGGCGATTATACATTTGACGTGGGTGTGCTTTGTAAACATAATCCTTGATGTGGTCTAACTGCAAAAAGATATATAATATCCCAGACGCAACTAGCCCTAGTAGCGTCGGCGACGCTTCTACCTTCCTTAATGGTACCTCATTATTCGCAGTAATTTAGCTTTTATTGAGGCTCTGTGCTATAGATGATGACACTAGAACTGCATTGCATGCTCCAACAAGCAAAGATTGGAATCTGCGTTTCAAATTTACATTCGGTTTTCAAGGCAAGCATGTTTCTTGTCTTGTCACTATGCAAGTCATAAATAGATGTCTCCTTGATATCCAGGTTCCGATCCAAGTAAGTTCTGCCTGCCTCTTCTTCATGCCGGAACATTCTAATTCGTGCGTTCCACAAGGTCCAAGGTTAGCCATTCGTAACCCATAATTTGACAGCAGTTTTGATGGCACTTGGCAGACCTGCGGTCTTCTTAGATGAACTTGCTGCCAATGCGACCAAGCACGGTGTTGGCGTAGTGCTATATAGTGGTAATAATGATGCTCTTATTGCACACAGGGGTACAGAAAGTATGTTCTCACACCTTCTCTCCGAGAAGTGCCACTGATAATATATGTTCTAGTTGCGATTCAAGTATGTCTACGAACTCACCCGTACGATACAGATCATTACGGTGACTTACAGAATACGACGTTCGGTGGTGTCCGAGGATTCACTGTCAAGCCATCCACACCATGGTTCGACGATTCTGGAGAATTCGCTGGAATAATTCGCCAAGAGCGAAACTGGACTTATGCCCTCTTCGATAACGCAGGTCATATGGTCCCTACCAATAAACCGATTGCTGTAAGATTCTTGTGTGGTTTGCCCAAGTAGCAATACCTCACATACATTCCCCCTCACCAGGCTTTCACGTTCCTTCGAGAATTTATTCTGGGGCATAATACAACAGGGTTGGTCACCAGCTCCGGGGAGGTTGTCGGTGGGACGAACTCAACGTTAGCTCAAGACGTACTGCCTGGGTCGGGCAAAGTATTTTATGGGTCTCGAAACAGACCGTTGACCTACATGGCCTCCGACGCCAAGAGGGCGGCTTGGAGGGCGTTTATCGAGACAGGAGAAACCCCCAAGCCAACGACTGGGGCTATTGGGCTAGTATATAACATGGTGAGATGGGTTTATACTGTGATTATCTATCGATTTGCTCTAGCGTGATGGTGTATTAATCAGGATGAGACGTACTCAGTATAACTATATAATTTAATTCCTTTCACATTCTACGTAGATACTAACGGGACACTTGATTATGACAATTGTCCGCCCATATCGCAGCAAAGTTCTATAACAGACGGTCGTCCCAGTCGCGTTTGCTGGCTAACACGTGACAAAGTTGACCAAACGTGACCTAGATGGCTGAGGCCGTTTTTCGAACTCTCCACTTGCACTCAACGCCATCTGGACCACAGCTATGGCTTGCACCCATTCCTGCAATAGGTATAGCACCCGAGCTTGGCCAACGCTCATTCCAGGAAATGTAGACAGGACCGGCTAAAAAATATTTTCGAAGTTCCATGCCAATTGTCTATCAAATTTTAAGGTCTAGCCCTGTCCTGCGGGTTTTAGCTATTCTCTACCGCATTACTTCGGCGGACGTGTCCACAGAGCACACTCTTATGCTCTACTTCTTCGAATGTGGACACGACTTAGACTTTCAGCTGGACAAGAATTCGAAACGCGGCGAGGTTCTAAACGCAAATCACCCAGTACTGGTACCGTCTTGCCACTTGGGACTTTACTTTGACGACATCGGAATAATGGTTTTAGGCGGCGGATCTGCCTATGTGCTTATGCGAAACGGAACGTACTGTGACCTCTTCTAACGCCGCCTGCCGCTCACAACGCAGGCCTCCAACCTCAGCTTTTCTATCCTGCGCCCGGTCGTCACCCGCATGACGCTCCACTCTCTTGATCTTGTAACTTGGATCCAGTGTGTCCCAGGAATCCGTTGGTCCCGTACCCGGTGCTCAATTTTCAAGCGCGTTGCGTATTTCCGACCAACATAAGCCGCTGTAAAGTATAAATGTCGCTTTGATTCCATGGCCTTTTTTTTTTCTTCAACTGTATCTGCGCCTTCACTTTCATTCGGCTCTCTCCCTTAAAAAAGCCATGGTTTTTAACCACTTCCGTTCCTTACTTGTCGTTCTTCCCTTGGGAATTTCAGTCTTTGCACAAATTGTAACAGACAACAACGTCTACATCATCTCCAATGCCGAGACACCAGCTTTGGACCTTCCTGGGCTGACCACTGTTGGCCGCTATCGTGCCTACGAATGTCTTCCGGCCGTGAGTTTATTCCCGACCCCTTAAGCCTGGGAGTATGGGTTGCTAAATCTCTAGCGATCAGTTGTTGGCCCCGCTTGATATTGGCATGATAATCTCCTGCCCATATGATCCGGAATCGAAATTGTGCCTATCTACGCTTGCAACGGCAAACCCAATCGCAACTTCTCTTGGCCTTACCGTCAACACTACCTGGTAGATATACAACTCCAAACTCTGGAGCCCGACTAACGCATATCATAGTGGTGCCGATGATGAATCGGATGATGATTGCGTCCACGATCTCATCAAGAGCTTCAAAGTCACCAGCACTCAGGCGATCTTGGTTGTCTGGGTATATTCGCTTTCCTTGTAGTCAAAGTTTACCTCTAACAACCTTATTTGTAGGACATAAGCGCCATGGATGACCTCTTCGAGAACCTCGATATCGACGACGATTTTGATGATGACGAAGATGAAGATGATGACGAAGATGAGTTCGACGACGACAACCGAGAGTCCCAGTGCGTATACTATCCCTTGTGCTGTAAAAGACACTGAAATTTCGTAGCCATGACCTTCTTATTACTGTCGTCGGGCGCCACATAACATCTATGGCCTCACAAAACTGCCCAGGGACTGATCAACAAGCCCCTGGTACATACAGGAGGTCATTGAAGAGGAGAAGCGTCGTGAAGCAGAAGAAGCGTCAGATCAATGGCCATAGACTCCTATCGAGGATCACCAGGATGCACTAAGGGCTGATTTTAGCGGTAATAACCAGACAAACATTTGTCGTCCACTCGTTTATAAAGAATATACTCCCATATGTTATGACCCTCTTTTCTTTAGACTTCTAAAGTCACGTTGCTATGTGTATGGTTTATTGGGAGGGATTCGCACTGTATATGGTTCCTGAAGATAAGTGTCAGTCAATGTTTAGAGTGCTCTTGTAGTGAGTGCACTTACCGCAATCACCGGGGCGTGGGAGTACGTATGTATTCAAATTTTGCTTGTCCCTTCTAGTCTGACCAGTACCGCTTGCTTAGGAATGACAGACTGTGTCCTCCACCAGGCCTTGACAGGTGGAACGTGTGCCAAGTTATCCCACTCGCCAATCTCCTGGCAGCGGATATCAGCCGTCTTACCGTTTTGATGCCAGGCACTACACTGTTTGTTAAACCTTTCAAGCCGCGATGTCGGAAACGACCCATTAACGTCCGGACAAATCATGCCAGGCAATGGCAGGTCTAGGTCTGTCGATGTCCACCCGCAAAATGGAGGCCGGCTCTCTCTTCAATCCGCGCTAATGCCGATACCCACCATCCAAACAACGCTGGCGCCCCCCTGCCTGACCTCTGTCTTGGTGTCGTCCCTGGTTTTCGTCCATACGCCGTTTCGTCTATCTGAATATCTGGCTTAAACACGGTATGTTGGGTGTCCTTCTCCGTGCTTGTGCCTCTTGCACACACGCAATCGTTACGAGATCAATCCGAGCTCTGGCGTATTTCCGCGTATCCTCTAGAGTCCTTTTGTCATTCTATCCATCGATGCGAGCAAGCGAGGTATATAAAATGGTGTCTTGACCTCAGTGGATTCGCTCAGAGGCCTCCATTACTTCTCTGTTTCTGGGGTTGTCTTACATCCTATCCTTGCTTCCTGGATCACTATGGTTTTTGGGCGCATCAGCTCTTTACTTTGTATTCTCCCTCTGGCCCTTTCCGTTCTCGCCCAACTTGAAGTGCCCAACACCGTATACTTCGTCTCGAACGCCGAGACCCCTTCTTTGGGTCGTCCTGGGTTGAGCCCTATTGGTCGCTACCGCGCCTACGAATGCCTTCCTGCTGTGAGTAGGCTCATGCTTCTTAAGCCTAGAAATTGTCTCGCTGAAACTTCAATGATCAGTTGGCAGCCGGGGCCAATATTGGCCTGATAATCTCCTGTGTCCTTGATGCAGAATCTGGGTTGTGCGGCGCGACAATTGCTACAGCAACTCCAATCGCGAATTCGCTCGGCCTCACCGTCGATACTTCCTGGTAGGTGCACAATTACAACTCCTCGGGCCCGCCTAATGTACTGTATTCGTAGCGGTGTCGGTGAGGATGCGGAAGACGACTGCGTAGGCGATCTTATTACTTCATTTGCTGCTACCAGCGATAAAGCCATTGCCGTTATCTGGGTATAGTTTTCCCTCTTCCGGTTGAATTCGCTCCTAATGGTCGCATTCAAGGACGTCATGGCCATGGAAGAGCTCTTCGAAAACGTCGATGTTGACACCGATCCTGATGAGGATGGAGAAGAAGACGAAGAAGACCCCGATGATGATACCGACCCTGATAACGACGATGACACCGACGACGATACCGACGATGATGATGACACTGACGAGGATGACGAACCGGACACTGAGAACCTAGAGCCCCAGTGCGTGTACCATGTGCAGTGCAACATTGGTTGCTAACTTTTCATAGTCATGATCTTATAACTACCGTCATTGGTGGTCTGGTGACTTCTGTCGTTTCTCAAAACTGCTCTGGTATCGACGGACAGGCTCCCGGCACGTTCAGACGATCCTTAAAGAGGAGAGGCATGAAATTGAAGATGCGCAGGGCGCCTGGCCACAAGCCCCTGCCTAGAGTCCCAGGCACGAGGTCCTTAAAGAGAGGGATGAAATTGATGAGCAGGGTGCCTGCTGGTCACAAGCTGTTATCAAGGATTTCCAGGAAACAAATTTGAGGCCTGAGGTTCAAGTAAGAACTTGACAAAGATCCTTCTCATTTGGTCTACCGAGGCGATTCCTTCCGAACGTCCTTAGCTTTCATTAGTAGAGATAGATATCAATATAGTAGACATACTAAACAAACTCATCATTAACCCCCTTGTGAGGGCCATTGCAAGCACGAGTTTGATCCGGCTGTTGTGGTATCTAAAATATTGAGTTAAATCAAAAGAATTAGGTCCCAAGTTTGTGTTCTATAACCTGGACTGATTGTTAGGGCGGCTCCTCGCGCCCACGGTCAGGTTAGGGGGAAAGGCAGAGGTATATCGTTTGTCTCTTACACAACTTGATAACTAATAAATGGTGCCAAGAACAACTACTAGTCGTCGTCGGGACTTACCACAGCCTTAGTGCGAAGAAATTCAAATTCCCACTTTTTTTGTCGACCTGGAAAGGCCTCATTCAAGATAATTCAGACTCGAAATCAGGGAGCTCTGAGGAAAACTAAAGTCCTATAATAAGGCAAACAAAAGATTAAAAAATTCGGCAACTGAAACGAGCGGATCACGGAAACAATAGAGTCAATCAAATTACTTCGAACTCGGAACTTATTGTGATCACTCAAGGCTCTACAAAATATCTAATTGACGACCTGTACGCTACAAGACCTCGAAATCCAGAATTTAACAGTTAAGAGCTTCACAAGGACATGTAAGTAAGACAAGAGTTATACACACAGCAAATTACTCACAACGAGCGTAGAACATGTAAGTGTCAGCATTATGGGCTGCGAGAGCTGGTGTGAGTTTCTTGGCGGCGTCGAATCCATATGCGTAGTCCTATTTATACGAACCCTCAAAAGGATGTCGTTCAAGGCAAAGAGAAGACTCACACTGGTACCATAGAAGTGAGAGAGCTCGTGAAGCATCACATCAGCCCGACCATAGCCACTGCACGATGTAGGGTAGGGAGGGAGGTTCCAGTAGCTAGGACAGGTAAAAATCTCGCCACTTCCTTCGACACCGACGACATGTACAGCGTAAGCGAGGAGTCCACTACAGGAGGAGGGGGAAATGAATCAGATAGTTCATTAAGATCTAGCATGTTACGCTCACCCAGAGCAGTAGTTGGATGGGTCGTTGCAGTTGGCAACAATGTTGGACGTAGCAGAAACCGTAGACGCGTCTTCGATCTTCTGGAAGGTATCGGCGACAAAGTCGTAGTAGTGCGCCTCAGTGGTACCGAACCAGGTAGCAAAGCTGAAACGGGGGCATTAGGCGCGTTAAAGCCTCGTAACAAAAGTACGCACTGGCTGTCCTTCGCACGGGTGCGTTCGATGGCGCGAACCGCAAGTCGTTTTGCTCCGGCAAAGTCCTCAGTATAGATGGGAGCTTGGCTGGACGTGCAAGTTCCGAGAGCCACACGCTTCTGGAGAAGCGAACGTTTGGCGGCAGAAGCAGCAACATCATCCTCCGTCAGCGAAATCGTCAAATTCTGGGCGTACTGGACGAATTCTGAGTTTGCAATTGCATCGGCAGAGTATGTGCCCTCAAGCACTTGGAAAATTCCAGCAGCCGCGAGGGTGTATTCGCCTGCGGCTGGGAATTTATAAGATTCTGCGAGGTCTATAGTGCGGCTAATGGATTGGCCTGCAGCAATTGCCTCCCAGGCATCTCCACCGGCGCGCGCAACGTCAAAGAAGGCGGAGATACCACCAAATTGAAGCTCAACGCCTGAGAAACATTAGTTTATGGCGTGTGTCAAGGTGAAGTTTCAATACCTGCAGCATCAAAAACATGGAAGTGCTGGATGGGTGGAGATGCGAGGAGAGGCGCAAATTTCATGACAGAAACATCACCACCTCCGGTATTGGAAACGGTGGAAACGACACTGAGGGCATTGTTTCCAGAAGCAAGGTCCACCTTAATAGATGGCCCCCCGTTGGCTGGGGCGGCGACTATAAGGCGGGCAAATAGAGCGAGGACGACAAAGGAGAACATCGGACAACAGGTGGGCAATTGGGTAGAGAATTCTGACGAAAACATACCTCTTTATAGCATTTATCCCCCGTCTTCCACGGTCAACAGGGTGTTTAGTTCCGCACCCGTCCACAAGGTCCACACAGGCCAGGGTTAGCAGCATGATTAGCCCTTTCTCAGCGGAAACAAGGGGGCATACTTTCGGCGGAGGATGCCCGCGAAGGCCCCTTCCCCTGGTCTGGTAGTGCTCACGACCGAGCGCTATGTAGATCTTTCAATATTCGTGCCGAAAAATGCAGTATGATACATTGATCTTCGCTAACATCTATTTCCGGCTCAAATCATGATATTCTCTTGTGCCAACTGGGGGAAGGCTCAAGTCGCGTTTGATTCCATATGTAGATACAGAGCAATGGCCAGAGGTGGTCATGTCAAAGGCTAAAGAATGTGAACGCAACCTCCGGTGGGTGTATCCGAGATCGGAGAGGAGGAAGATGGAACATCAGCGCACCAAACGTAAGCCACATTTCTGATAGGACTTTGCCTACAAAGAGTGTGTAGCTTGGCACTGCGGTGATATCGTTCCATGTGAGTTGTTCCGTCAGGTAGCTCAGAACGGGCGGATGTGTAAAACTCGGCGAATCACCTGACCGAGGTGAAGATCCCGGGGATAGCAACGACATGCACCTTCGTGCTTGTGTGCGTAGTTGAGTCGATCAAGGTTGGTCATCAGCGAGCTAGGAGTGAATCCTTCAAACTCAGGCTATTTCGGCTGTTCTAAGTGGATAAATGTGCCTCCGGTTTCAAGTCAAACCGCATATCTCCACGAGCATCAATAACGGAAGATAGCAGACAACAACTACATAACTTGTTTTGATTATGGCAGTCGGCAGTCATCGGGATAATGACCGGATCCGAGGAAGGCGCACCATCTGGTGAATGGCGAACGGACCACGGCTTCTTCGAGGGAATAGGCATAGGCCCTTCGCACGATTTTACTGTGGACAGGGCGTGTCCATGAGGTGCCTTTACGACGATTAACGAAATTGGTCGAGTAATCCTTGGAATCACGTAGGTTATACATCCCCGAAAACATTTAGCGAGCCTCGCAAGTATGGTTGTGGCGATCCGGGCCGCAAAACATCTCAATGTGTTCTTGTGAGCTTCATAATAATTGTGATCTTAACCGCTGTTCCTGGCGTTGGAATATGAGTAATTCGGACACGTATAAAGGGTCCTGACTAACTTTGGGGTGTGTCGGCGTTTATCATGTGCGCATTCAATGGACTGGTCATTTTATGTGCGAATCCCAAATTATTTATATATCTCTTCGTGGGGTAGATTCGCAATTCTCGAGATCATCTAGGTGACTGTGTGGTTAGGAGTAACTTAACATGCAGAAATGTTCACATAGTACATTTCTATGTGTGAGAAGGCCTTGACAGACCTGCAGTGTTAGGCGCCATTCGGGAACTGCGGTTGGGATGGGTGGGGATGGGTAGGGTTCAGTTAGAGAAATTTTGCCGACGTCCGAACTACCCGGCCAAGTAATTAGCCGTAACTTAGTCACAACTTAGGCACAGATGTAGATCAAGCCCGAAATAGTTGATTTTCTAATAACAGCTTATCACACCTCCATGGTCATCTCGAAAACCCCATCTACTAGCAAAAAACTTTCCTCTGAGCAGCTTTGCAGGGAGAGATGTTGGAGGGCCTCTGTTATCATTGCTACCATTGGAGGAGCTTACCGTCGTTAATGGTCTGGTGACCTCTGTCGTTTCTCAAAACTGCTCTGGCATCAACAGATAAGCTCCCGGCACGTTCAGATGGTCCTTGCGGGGGGGTTGCATGGAGCTAGAGGTGCGCAGGGCGCCTGGCCACAAGCCCCCGCCTAGAGCCCCGGGCACAGTCTGAAAGTCCTTAAAGAGAGGGATGAAATTGATGATGAGCAGGGTGCCTGCTGGTCACAGGGCGTTATCAAGGATTGCCAGGAGACAGAACTGAGGCCTGAGGCTCGAGTAAGAACTTGTCACAGATCTGACAAACTTATCATTAGCTTTGGGCAGGCCAGTCGATTTGCGGAAGAATGACCGGATTGTAAAAGCAGGGATGGTTAACATGAGAGTTTATGTAGGATAGGATATCAAAATACATAGAAAGTACATCCATAGCGCCAAAGATACCAATAGATTTAATGAAGTTTCACCGCATCTCAAGGGTTTTCCCCGCATTGACCTATAGATAATTGTAAAGAACTAGATTTCGGTCCGAATTTGCCAAATAAAAATAACAGATATTGTTCAATGATTCATGTTTACACCTCGTCAACTCTCACGAGCCCAAGTCTGTTTTTTTCCCTTTCTGGATCAGTCTAAACTATTCAGAGAGTGGGACTCGGGAAAGATACAATGATACTTACTGATGGTATGCTATCCCCGTGTGTCTGAGATGACTCTGAGCTGATATGTTCAGGACCTGCGCTGGTAGGATGGATCGAATGGCCATCACGCCATGTCTGGCAAAAAAAATGATAAGAACAGCTAGCTCATCACGGGCCATGAAACCATACCTCAAACCTCAGACTTGTTCTTATTACTGCGTCTGATCTCAATGAACCACCGTGTTGAACGTACCCTCTCGCGTTGAGATTCGCCAAAATGGTGTTGCAGTACAAAGCGCACAGGACATAATACACCGCGCCATATGTTTGGATGTTACTGGCGATGGACTGTCCGTGTCGACATCAGTGCAATCATAATTGGGAGAGTGACAAACGGGAAGGACCTACCACGACAAGTGCTACCAGAGCCACCAATGTCGTCCAAACGCCAGAGTTTATAGTCAATGTGATCAATCTGACAATCATGTCATGGGAGCTGCGAAAGGGTAAGTGGCACGATAATAGTGAGTGAAGCAAACAGACCCATAAGCGTTCCTTGACTCTTTAATAAGCCAGTAAGTCATACATACTGCAAGTCCAGTATCTATGACGACAGGAAACGCATTCGTTAAAATTGCTGCCATCTGAAACAATTAATGAGGCACGTAGTTGAGAGTTCAAGCACGAACATGGAATGTGCTGTTGAGAGAAAACTGCTCTGTGGTTATTGCATGGTACCTGTGCATGTTTGAGGTGAAATTCCAAGTATAAATGACTCGTGTATGTACGCAAAATAGAAATCGACTGTAATATGAGATTGTAAGATAAAATCATTTAGCGCAAGTTCTCTATGCAACTTACTCGATTCTGCAGCTGTGTAGAGTGAAAACTTCAGGAGACATGATCAAAATCAGAATGATCTCGGAAAACATACCCAATTGCCCCAAAATGGCAGGAATCTAGCAAGGCTTCCGATTAGCAACGAGCCAAAAAGATGGCTTGGTTCACGCACAAATATTATGGGAAATAATTTCCTTTTGTTGCTAACTGGATACAACATTTAAGAGATGAGCAAAGGCGTATATTAAAGCCCTTACACATGTAAAGGCGATAGGTGAAGAAACCTTGTGCAATCATAGCCATCAGGGACTATAATTTCTGTGAGATAGGTCAAGTCATGAGTGACATAAAGGCATAATTACCGTCAGTAGTCCTTGCCACTTTGAAAGACCTATGAACTAGCAGCCACAGAAATGAGATTCAAGTACGTACAGAACTGTCCCTGTCCCGCGTTTAGCCATGGAAGATTCGAAAGCTCTAGGAATCCGAAGACTGACTTTTGGTTCATCGTAAGTATTGTAGGATTTCCCCAGGATTTGACCAATATTGCGTACTCTATGAGAACATTTAGTTGTGGTCGGGGCCGTGAACGATTCGCTTGCCTGGTTTTATTAGAAGTGCTACTTGGATCGTTAAAATCGACCTAAAACATTGATATCAGCACCGACAGACATCAGCTCTTGCACGTTTCTGACCAAATTACTGCCACCTGCGAGACTCAGTATTGACCAGGGCGGCCCTACAGGAACAGAGCACTCACTAATATTTTGAAAGCGACCCGATCCCTCATACAACTATGAAATTCTGAGCTTTGCGATTCGCGAAGGTCATCCTCGAAGGATTGCAACGTACTTGACATAATAGGTAAACCTAGTTAGGTTAGAGGTCAAGTTGACGATTAATAGTGACGCCAGATACTATGATTCTCTTACAATTGCATGCATGAAACACCCCAGAGAGCTGCTACGACATGCGTAGATATGTAGAGTCCGCTATGAGTATCACTGAGATCAAGAGCAAGACCTGGTGCTGCAGAAGGAGTTGCGGGTAGAGACATGTTGGCCGTTCTAACGCAGTTCTTCAGGGTTTTCAATTGCACGGGTGATCGAGTAACCCGGAACGTTAGACTTGTTCATAATAAATACATGTTAGCCAGTCTCCCATACTCAAACTTTTACACTGGATAATGATTTGATGATGGAAGTGGATCGGAAGTTGGAAATAAAATCAAACAATCATGGAGCGATTAAGTGATGGGTGTGAGGGACACTAGATCAATCAGCAATGCCTTCGGTCATTATTTCTTCCTTCGTCCCAAGACCATGCATGGGCTGTGCTTGGATCACTGCAGTTGAAGACGGAGGAGCTGCGCGAGTAGAAACATGATGGCGCTCTGCCACCTCATCGAGAGCATCAGGACATCAGGATTTAGATAATACGTACTTACAAGCACGCTCCACGGCCAAGGCTCTTGCAGACAAGGACAGCTGGCCGGGAGCAGTAAAATGATGACGGGCGAACGTCCCCAGTTCTCCAAGGAAGATGTGCCCACCGATTGGGTGCCTCACAGCATCAGAGCATTCATCACCCCAAACGACTCCTGTGTCCGATAAATCATGATTGTGATTGAACGAGCGTTTATATAAATCACAAAGCCCTTGAAGTTCTCACAGGGATTTCGGCGTGGAAGTTTGGTGGAGTTTGGTGGGAGTTGAACCTAATAGAGGAAATAAAACCACACAGTCGGGAAGAGCCAAATGATAGGTGCTTGAGCAGTAATAGGAACTGTTGATAGAGAGACAAAGATTTGCATGGCTTCAAATTGAAAGTAGTCGGCGACTTGTATCGGTCTGAGCACTCGAAAAATCTAAGCATATGTAAAAGCCAATGCCGCGGCTAACTCCGTGATGGGTGTGATCACATTCAGTGGCATCTCTACTCAGTTTCGATCTCGAAAAAGCCTGAGGACACTTCGCGACCACCAATTACGCAGAGCTAACCCGAACATTGTGCGCCTCTAATCCCCATCTAGTAACTGCCGTTGCAGGCGCGCCCGCCACTACATGGGACGTGGAAGAGAAGTTTCTCAGCAAGAGGAATTAGCTACTCAGCTAATTATTCCAGAATATGAAGAGGGTAAAAGAGCTTCTAGGTGATCGACTTATTTCACACGCCCTACTTTTTCCACAATGTAACAAACTCCCCAGGAGTTTACTAGATATGGCTCGAGAAATCTGGAAATTGAAAGCAGTACGTGGCCTATCTATTCTTACTGGTAGTAGCCACTGTATCCCATTTGACAGACGTCTTGTTTTGAAAGGTGGACCGACCCCTTCTGATAGTTATGACCAGCCAGAACATCCGCTGGGTGTAACTTCTGGTCTAGGATAGATAGGTTTCTGTTTGTCGTTGAGTATTCTTTAAGATACTCGATTCAGCTGGGAGACCACCTGTGCCCTTCCAATCCCTGGAATACATCTCGGTTTTGCCTTCTAGTACTACGATGGACAGCCCTAGTACGCACATATACATCTTTCCAGGGACTATCCACAAATAGGAGGCAATTGTCCACCTCTTCTCCACATTCCGCACAACCAGTACCCTCCAAATCCATTGGCGTTTCACGATCTCAATACACATTGATATTTGGGTCCGGGTGGACCATGACATCCAGAACAAGTACGTCACATGTCTTAGAGAAGCCCAGACCTATCTTGGTTTTTATATTATGCTAAGAGTGAGGGCGACTTATCATGATCCATATATATTACCGCAGGTTATGAATTTCCCGTTCAGTGGGTCAACCCATTGGTTGCGAACCCCTCAGCCGTATACCAAGGTCCGAATTCGGTGGGCCTCAATATTCCCATTAATTTACAGAGTCGCCACTTCACGATCGGCACGCAATAATAATTCCTGTGGTCCGCGTAACGTTCTACGCTCCTGGCGGTGCCGGCGGGTGGGGACACGGAAGACGGCTGGATCGAGGGCCCTCATCACTTTGCCTTCGCTGCCACCAGGCTTCAGCGACGGAGCTGTTTGTGCTATCCGAATATAGTTCCCTCCTTCCTGCGTTGGGCTGAATTGCTCTTAATGGCCGTGTTGCAGGATGTCATGGCCACGAAAACGATGATATCTACACTGACCCTGATGAGAATGGACCCTGATGGTGAGGGCGATCCTGACAAAATTGGCTCCGACGAGGATGACGAACCACGTGCACCGAGTCCTGGAGCCTTCAGTGTGTGTTTAATTTAATACTGGTCGAATTTTTTTTGTGGACATGGTCTTATCGTTAGCTTCTCTCAAAACTGCTCTGGTATCGACGAACAAGACCCTAGTACCATTTCAGACCTGAGAGAGGGGAGGCATGAATGTGAAGACGTACAAAGTGTTTGTTTACTGGTCACGAATTTCTGTCGAGGGTCAGGGAGGCAGAACTGCGGTCAGATGTCCAGGTTCAAACCTGGCAGAATTAATGAACTCATCACTAAATAACCATGAGATGTATAATCGAGGGTCAAAAACGTTGATCAAATATACAGAAGCAAGAATGCTTAACAAGGGGATTTGGAAAGGGTACACCATCATGCATAATATTTTTGTTATTAACACCGATAACACCAATTTCTCAAACCGTTCGTGTGCGCAATGCACCTCGTCCGCTTTCGCCTATCACTCAAAACCCACAATAGTCGCTGTAATTTCAGTTTCGTTCTCCGACAAGTTCTAAACCTTGTCGCCTTTGTTGAGCTGGTCTATAGACTCGCGGATTCGCATCCCGTTTTCTGTGATCGCGAAGCGTGCCGGCGTGGCAGCCCGTTTTATGTGACCTGAACCTTCTGGTTTGATGAAAAACCGGGAGACGAGGTTTCTGCCTGAGCAAAAAGTATTATCTGGCGCGCTGCGCGTAGAAAAAAAGCTAGAGAGGGGGGGTGCTTGACTCCTTCGTCCGGGCAGCTCCCCCCATTATCAAACGAGTTGCAAAGTTGCGCAGAAGCCGAATTCAGAAGACTGACAGTTAAGAAGAGGCAATTATTGTCAATTCCATCATAATAATAACATAATTCAGGCGTTGCTTACTGCTGGATGATCGTCAACATCAAGGATACGCATGAGTTTCTAACGGACATGCCATCGGCAATGTTTTGGCCATTCTAAAAGTTGTTCAATAATGCTCCGTGTGCTCTGGATAGTTTGGTTGATTTCCTGTTTCGCGTAGTGTAAGGAAAGAGCAATACCACTATTG
Organism: Collybia mongolica; assembly: GCA_013420905.1. Lineage (NCBI taxonomy): Eukaryota > Fungi > Basidiomycota > Agaricomycetes > Agaricales > Clitocybaceae > Collybia > Collybia mongolica. The sequence goes on from JAAXNY010000017.1 coordinate 617,060, forward strand.
TCACTTCCTGAAACGCAATGGATGACACCTTGTGTGAAAAGATCGTTGGTGCTCCCGGAAAAGCCCTGAGGGATATACTGAACGGAATTCAGATGCGGAATTGCTCATCGGCTGAGATGCCCTTACGCCAAGACCGCCGTCATACCTGTGACGTTGGGTTTAAACCGCAATATACATGCGATACCAGTACTTGTAACCTACGTTGAACGTTGAAGGATACGGGAGCTCATCGCAAGAGGCGCCCCCAGAACGAGGGTTAGAATTCACGCATTCGATGGCTTGGCGTCTAAAGTTAGCACTGGTGGTCATAGAACTAGTCCTGGGTTTCTGCTAGTAGCCAGCGCGTCACGATGAAAGCCTGTGCAACGGATATCAGATTCAGGAAAGACCTCGGGCCTGTAAGGCTTACCTTTACTAACCCAATCTATGCCCCACAGTTACGGGCGAAACAATGGGTATCACAGACGCCTCAGGCCGCGTTACAATCAAATGTAAAGACGATAGCACTAGTAAGTGTGCAGAGGAGAGCAGTAATAACGACGTATGATAGCATTCGAAAGGTCATGGTGGTCGATTCGGAGGCAACATACATCCTCGGGTCCCTACTATATTGTATAAAGGCCGGGGAGACCTCGAAATTAGTAAAACTTGGGAAGCTCTTCTCTGATGCCTTGCGAGCTTCTAGACATGATGTGATAGGTCGACTCCGTAAGAGCTCCATGTGGTCTATGGAAATAGCTGAAGACCTGGGTTCGATTTGTTTCGGTCGTCCTTCTTGCAGTCAGATCGTACGTTATGGCCATCCTAGAAGATCAGGGAGAAGGGAAATCGTGACAAGTATCTGTGTGACGCCAGTATCTTCAGAGTCGCCTGGAACTTAGTTGATGTGATGAGACCTGGAGTCCAACGCCATGTAAGTTGTAGTTATTAGTTAAGAATATTGAATTGAGGTTCGTCCAGGGTTGCGAAGAGATGGGCATGTAGACTCGTGACCGCCTCATTTCCAGATGAAATTCTATCGGGGCTTTTCTCATAGTAGAGGCAATTATCACTGGTCTAATGGTCATGGTGGAGTGAGGTGGGGCGAGTCAGAAGAGGAAGAGCTGGTGCGGCAAACTCCGTGATGGACTGCTACAACGAAACGCAGCGCCATTCAGCTTTTGTCAAATTCCTTGAATAACTTTTCGTGCCCACCACTTGCGTTTCTCGAGAGAGTCCTCGTTCCAGTGACCTTACTGAGCATTACCCAGATATAAAAACCGTTAGAAACACGAAAGAGATTTCCTCCGAGGCAACCAGAGGATCCAGAGTCAATGAACAACGGACGCGTCGAACGGCCTTCACAACTGCTTGACAGACGTCTCGCATTGGAGATAAAAGGTTCTTCCTTAACGCCTTCTGCTGACTATCATTAGCTCTTTGCCACACTTGACGCACCCTCCCATTACTGGAACATACCTAGCATTACGCCTTTAATCCTCTACCACGAGGACGGCTACCCCAAGTACTAGTACGCCCGTATACATCCTCCCAGGGTCCATATTCTTCAACAGGAAACGATCAACCACCTTCTTACCACATTCCACACAACCAGCGCCCTCCAAGATATCGGGGTTCCTCCAAGTCCGCTGACGTTTCACGATGTTTCTGCCAACACGCTCCAGTGTTCGAGCCCAGCTCAAATTGCAGACTATCACCTGCAGAACAAGTAATAAACTGTATCGGTCGAGCCTGTGATCGGGATCTGAATTTGGTGAGTCTTGTGAGCTTTGACAACCCACAGCGTACGTGTCGGATATTGGAACAGGATAATCTCAGTCAGCGTAGAACGGGACTGTTGTATATTATAGACTACCTATTGGAACAGAATAATCTATGGGTATGTGGTCAGTCAGTGTTTCGGGGGATCTGGTAAGTAATGTACACACCTCAGTCAGCGTAGAACGGGACTGAGGTGGTACGACGAATATCTACAGGTATATAAGTCGGGCTAATGTCGGGCAAAATAGGTATGGTTACTACGCTATATAGCATATCAGTGAAATAGAAACGAAAGAGGTAAGCTAAGCGTTTGTCGTCCGTTTGGCGGGCACGCGTGATGCGACGCGGCAGGGCACGACGGGATGCGGCGGTCCGCCTATTTCCAACATCGGACTCAAGCGAAAACAGTACATCGAGTCTGCACATGAAGATGGGGTTTTTATAGGATCCCCAAGTATTGATTGACATGGCGCTCTTCCGTTACGGAGTCCCGGATCAGCTTGTTCGATTCCATCATAACACAAAACGTTGAATCTATGACCGTACTATTTCTATATTGATTACACCGAGGATATAATTACAACAAATTACCGACTTGTTAAAAATACAGGCGGTCATCTCCATTCTCCTCATGTACCGGTAGCAACCTGCACGGGAAGAAGTTCTGGAGTGTCTACTTTGCGTTTCCCTTTCGTATCCTCTGCGTAGTTCTCATAAAAATTGTTCTCGTCCTTCCCCACATCCGCGTCACCCAACACACGACGGCCTGGCCCGTCCCAGAAATGGAACGCCTTGGAATGCACCCCGTAGGATGCGGGCACGACCTCAAGCAAGTCACCGCGCGCGATTTCAATGGCGGGGATTTCTGAGGCCGGCAGGCCGATGAGGTAGGCCAGCATACATCGGATGACGGACGCATGACCTATGATCAACAAATCCTCCTGCTCCTTTTCCAATTCAATGAGGATCGGCTCGAGTCGCACTGGGAGGCATATTATAACGAAAGTAGGTGTGATACCATGATGGTGGTGACTCACCGCTGAGATCGTGGTAACTCTCCGCACGTGGCGCGCGAAATGCGTAAGGATCCTTGAGGAAACGCTCCCAATCTTCGGGGTAGTACTTCTTGCATTGTGCAGGGGATAACCCATCCCAGATACCAGGATTTATTTCCAACATCTGGGGCTTCTCCACGACCTTGACGTTCAGGGCAGAACTTGCAATCTTGGAAACCATGTGCTGGCCCGGGGTTGCGACAACTGAGGACGGTTCCGGGGAAAACGACATAGGCAATCCCTCGGCTATGTTCGACGCTTGTGCCGTGGCCAAGAAGGGCCATGCAGTGTGATGTGCGCGACGGTGAGTTGATGTCCAGATCTACTCAGCATTATTATTTTGTTCCTGCAAATATTGGCGTACACATACCACTAGCTTGCGGTCCTGTGGGCTAAGGCCGCGTTGCTCGAGGCTCTTGGCGCGACGCTCAAGGACGAACTCTTTCAAACGTTCTGCGTATTCCCAGCCCGCTGGCGATAAATCTGAATCTGCCTTGTAAGAGTGTTCAATCAAAGATTGACCGGACTGATAAGACATCAGCAGTTCCCCGTAGAAGACGAATATAATGGGAGACAGACCCTTGCAAAATAGATCGTCCGGAATTTGTTATGAATGTTCATGAGGAAAAACACGATTCGGGTCTGGTCCATGCCGAATCAGCGACTATCATCCTAGAATTCGAGGAGACGTACTTGTAAGTATCCTTGAATATTCTGTATGTGAAGATGTCAAGGTGGAAAGTCCCGATCTGCAGGGAATGGGGCTCACATTGACCATGATCTTCTCGCCAACCTATGAAAGCGTAGGTGGATAAAGTAAATTCGGAGGGAATAAATGCTGACGTTGATTATGCGGATGAAGGGCCAAGTTGTCTCATCGACGGTCTCGTAGTATTTCTCGTGATCTCTTATTCTCTTATAATAGTCCTGAACGGCCTGATCTGGGTTCCACCCACGATACTGACCCGAACGGTTACAAACTGAATCATGCAGATGAGATGCACTGATACATACGTCAGGCGAGGAGATCTTGACACTCCTTATATTTGTCTCGATGATTTCTTTGTTATCACATAGAGTTTCTGTAAAGGACGCGTTGAGTTCAGTGCAGAACATAACCGATGACCGCGTACCTAACAGGACGACGTGAATCCCGGCCTTGTCAAACTTCTCTGCCAAAGCCTGGCGCGCTGCTCGAGTGCCGTTGTTAGCATCGTATATCACGACCTGGCCCCCGCCCTCGAAGAACTCCCAAATGAGCTTCTCGCATCCGGCAGAAACCTTTTTTCTCAGCTCTTGCGTTTCGGGACTCTTCTCCCCTACACCAACACCAACGGTCATCAGCATCTTGAATCATTTCATAATGATCGGCTCTATACCTAGGGTAAAGTAATCGGGTGGGACCTTTTGTGTGCCTCCAAGTATCTTCCTACGATAATCTCCCAGAGAAACGACCTGTGTTTTGACGCCCATCCATCGCAGATACCGCTCCAATGCACGAGATATATGCGTTTTCCCCCGAGCTGGAAGACCAATTGTTACCACCAGAATCTTTCCAGCATGGAACAGAAGTCCAGATGCTGTAGTATATAGCGGTGCAACCATTGGATATATGAAGATGGGTTAAGGAAACAAAGTAGATTGTGTCTGGTGCTAGTAATTACATAAGCCCGCGCTAGGGTAACATGTCAAAATGGATGGATAAATAGGACAGCAATAGACCAAAATGATTATATGTTGTCTGCCGATATAGGATAGTCAACGACTGTAGTGCGCAAATAGAGAGTGTGGGAGGAGCAAACGCGGTCGAGATAAATGGCTTGACAGGTATCAGAGCGACGATATGTCCGCGGCGGCTCGGTAGTCCTCCATCTCTTTGTCGAGCTGATCAGCCGTCACGCGCGCATTCTGGACCTGTTTTTTAATCCTCTTGGGCCCCTTTTTATAACGCACTTTCCTAGTTGCTGCGGGCACCGCAGTCGCAGAAGTGGTGGTGGCAGCTCGGGGCTGGTTTGGGTGACGAGGTTGTCTGTGTAAGTACCAGATGAGTCAAAGCCACAAAGATGAGGCTTGTTCCCGAGGGATAAAAGGGACATACGATGGCGTGGTTGCCTTCTGGGCGGCGGCATTTGTCGTTGTCGGTTTGCCGCCCAACCGAGTCAAGAGTGATGATGTTTGGGGCTTTGCATTGCTGGCAATTGGGGTCATGCTATCTGTCACAATTTCAATCTTCAGTGGTTTTCCTATAGGGAAAAAAGTGTATAGAGCGTTTGATTAGTTACACCACCTGGGGAGACAGGCTAACTTGACGTACTTCCGTCGACGATTTTCCCATCATATTTGGTTTTGGCTGCCACGGCATCTCCTGGGCGCTGAAAAGCAACCACCGCCATGCCCTTTGATCTCCCCGCCGAGTTGTAAATGAGAAAACATTCCCTCAAGGGCCCAACAGTTTTCCTGAACAGCTCCTGGATTTGCCATTCCCCTTTAGACCACAAGAAGCCCATCGCAATCTCGGGCGCTTACCTCGACTTCCTTCTCCCCCACATCCACAGGAAGCCTGCTCAATAGAATCTTGCTTCCTTGCTCCTGCATGTTGAGGTGGCGGTTTTTGGCCAGCGCGATTGTTTGTCCAGGTAACTCGTGTACATTTCTCCACGCGGGAGCTGCGTTGCCTGCCTGATTTCCCAAAAGCTGTCGTTTGGGACCATGGTAAGAATTTAATCGCGCGTGAACTTGTCCGTTAACGTTCATTACGAGCTTGTATAGAGTGACTGTCTGAACAAAGTCAAATTCCGCATATAAGGGGAAAGCCCTCTGCACAACAAAGTTAAATAGTATCGGATTAACCTCGGCAACGGCCTAACACGACTTGATCGCGAACCACTGCCAGAGACTTGAAAATGGTGACTGAAAAGCTACAAACTTCATGAAAAAGGCAGAGGGGACTAAATGGTGAATGTTCACGCATAACTATTATCAAGGTATACGCACATAGATTAACACTGACGCTCAGATCTGACTCGACAGTGTTTCCGACTGGTTCCCACCGTGTATAATAGGCTAGTGGGCTCAAGGGTTTCTTACCGAAAACGATCACACTGTGCCAGGCCGGTGATATACTTCCCTGAGGGCTTTGATCAGTCATGGCGATCTCATTTACAGATTCCAGAACAACGTTTCGAGTTCTCCTTGACTCTTTGCCGAAACTATGCCAGGAGTTTGATTCATGGCTGTAACGGCACTTTGATCTTTCCTGCTGACCACGAGCCTACAATGATGCGTAAATATGCGACACCTCATGGCATAACCAGGTCCTTTTAGGGCGAACAATCTCCAGCAAACCCCTCATAATACGTTATGTCTACTGTCCCAAATTCTATCCTGGGGTCTCTTGTGTACCCGCCTCAGGATCATGGACACAAGTTTAATAAGACGCATGAAACTCTGCGCGATTTTGCTCTTGATACGAGTGCTCGCGATCCATCACCTCCAGCCGACAGTAGAGATGTTACATACGAAATGCACACGACGCCGACGAGGAGATTGTCTGTGGTTTCACGAACCTCTTCGGCCACACATACTGGCGGAGGCGAAGCCTCCAAAAATCCAACCCCATCCGACACCAATTTGCCTGCGCGCGCCTCGGGGACGGTTTTGCCAGGTCTTCCTTTTGGAAGCCCAAATCCGACAGTCTCGAAGCTTGCTGATAAACAGTTTCGGCGGAATAGCATGATCCAATTTGTAGCGCTCTGCTGGTGCATCTTTTTGGAGGGCTGGAGTGATGGGAGCACTGGGCCATTACTTCCTGTCTTCCAGCGAGATTACCATGTATACCATTTTAATTACATCAAGTCCATCAACTCGCTAACGAAATCCAGATCGGATTCTCCATTGTCGGTCTATATTTTGTGTCTAATTGCGTGGTGCGTTTTTACCCCTGATCATCGATGTGCCACGATGTCATGGTCTGGCGTGCTTAGGGGTTTATGATTGCTGCGGCTATGAACGTCTGGTTGAATGATAGGGTCGGACTAGGGAAGGTATGCGTAACCCACTCGTTTTTTAAATTCTAATCTAAGATGCTCCGGCCAGATTATGGTGTTGGGTAAATCCTTATCTCTCAACATGTGCATGGAATACCTCTAAGCTATCCTAGGTGCTTTACTTCAACTTTCCGCATACGTTATGCAGGCCCCTGGCCCACCGTTTGCAGTCATGGTGCTTGCGAATGCCCTTGCTGGATTCGGAATGTCACTACAGGTTTGGCCCACAACACACCTGTTCATTTTAAATCCTCATTGCTAGCACAGAACGCCCAAGCGAATGGATTTATCGGAAGCCTGAAAAAGAATATGAGGACCAAGATTGGAATACTCTATGCAACATACGGTAACTTCATGACGTTGTAGTTTGAATCGGTTTCTAACGTCCAACTAGGCCTCGGCGCATTCACCGCGCCTTTCGTCGCAACATATTTTTCTGGGACTAGACATTGGTCCTTTCATTATCTGGTCTCGACAATCATGGCAGTCTCTAACACTTTGGCTCTCATCTTTGTATTTCGCTTCAAAAATATTGACCGTGAGGAAGATTGATAATCTGATTTGGAGTATTTAACGTTGTGATATTGGCAGAGCTCCTGGCGGAAGCAGGCCAGGATCCAGATGAAGCTAGCACATCTGTAGATAACAACTTCCGTCAGATTCTTAGACTTCGAGCAGTTCATCTCCTTGCTGCGTTCACTCTGATTTCCATAGGTATCGAAGTTACTCTCGGAGGTATATGGTTCAAGTCTTTATCGGAATTATACCATTCAACAGTCTTTCAGGTTGGATCGTGACGTTCGTAATTCATGAACGAGGAGGAGGCCATAGTGCTGGGTACATCTCTTCGGGGTTCTTTGGCGGTATGGAGGATCGATCAGGTCTACTTTGCGTTAATGACCAGAGAATTAGGCCTCACTCTTGGTCGCGGTGGCTTGATGTGGTTCAACAAGCTTGTGAGTTGGATGTATCTGTATATATAACCAAACTAATGTTCCATAGGTTGGCGAGCATCGAGTAATATTTGTCTACTCTCTCCTCACTATTGGGTAGCTTGCTCTTAAAATTGGCCCACTCGCACTGATGCCCTGTGAATAGATTGGAGATCACCATTTGGTTTGTGCCTTCGATTATTGAGAACGCCATCGCCGTAGGTCTTGAGGAAGAATTACGACCACTTAAATTACTCAGGTGCTCTTAGGTCTCGTTCATTGGGATGGTTCTGGGACCAATGTATCCAATAGTAGTGTCACAAGCAAGTAGAATTCTCCCTCGCCGGCTCCTGACCGTTGCCTTGGGATGGATCACCGGTATTGGGATTGCTGGATCAGCAGTCTTACCATTGGTCACTGGGCTCCTATCTTCTCGGTTTGGGATTGAATCTGTCCAGCCACTGTACGTCAACCCTACAAATAAGTTCACATGCGATCGTTGATCAGTCTCTTCCAGATTGGTGGCTATGATGTGCGCCATGTTGACAATTTGGGCTTTCGTCCCAAACAGCAAGCGTCGCGAGGAATAAAATAAAAGTGACTAGATTGGGGCTCAGCGCACTGCGGAAGATCTGCTTCATAGATTTTTCTTTTGTTCCTAGACTTTTCCGAGTATTTATGTTAGATTTTTAGGCTTCGAATCGGGGTTCACGTAAGTGTCGTTCTTGAGCCTCGTTTCTGTTGATAACGGTCGGAAGGACCATCGATCTCTTTGACGGCCTTCCTTAGCGGTGTCGAGCTCTTGCGCGCGTGACAGGACAAACTTTCTTAGTCGGTTTACTGGCAGGGTGGCCCTGTGCGCTTTCCTTCTGAAGGATGATCTCGTGTTTTTGGCATTCTCCGCTGGGATTCTGCTTTTACTTGCTCATTTTAAGATCGAGCATCCAATTTATCGGTCGTTCCCCATGCTGACCCAGCTTTCAATAATTGGAGCCTTAGGTTCGGCAAAATTCGCGTTCGTCCACCCCAAGCTCTATCACTTCGGCGCCTTTATTATCGTCACGGGAGTGACCTTAGGCAGGACCCCTGAAAATACCCTATAGTGCCGTCTCACCATGCGGATATAGATCAGCAACATTTTGTCAGATGCCATGTCTGTTCTGAAAAAAACCGGATAAAACAGCAAAAATTTGACAGAAGGCCAGTTCCCACGTCCGGATAATGCGGCGCCCTAGTTTGGTATGCCAGGTGAGGAGCCGGATAAATTTTCGGCACCCTTGCTCAACCAGCCAAAATATAATTTACCAGAAACTCAAGGGGCAATTATGACTCTTGGAGCTCATAAGGCTATGCAGAGGGCGGAAAGTCATGATCACAACGTTGGGCATAGAAATAGAGCAAAGCGAGAAACATCGCAATTTCCATAACTTTTTGATGATTTTTTCAGAGGCCAGGTAGAAAATCCGGATAAAACATGCCCTTTTTCGAGGCCGTCTCAAATCCGGATTAAAATCACCCATAATTTGACCGGATAAAGGGAAAAAAGTGTGATTTCTCAGGATGGCATCACAGTGTATATTCAGGGGCCCCCCTTGGGCAAAGAAGGCGTGCTTTATCGTGATATTGATAATATATTGACAGGAGCTATGTGTTAGCGAAACGAACCGTTGAAGTCCAACATGATTCCTTCCGTGGTCATGAGTTTTCTGGAGCCCGTCTTCCAATTGTCTGTAGATTCTTAGTACACGATCCGCCATAATTAAGTGCCCAGTATACTCCAATCCCAGATCGCGAGATAGTCGCTCCTAGGAAAGTCCTCAATATCATGTAATGTTCTCATCTCTTGTCGCATTCATCTAGTTACTTTGGTGGCTGCAGCCCCTGGCGTCATATTGATCATAGATTCCAGTCCGCTACCAACCTGGGGCCACTTCGCCGCGCAGCCAGGATCTCTACAATTTTATGTGATTTTCTTCGACATATGTCACATAAAATTGTATTAGTGAAACAAACCTTTCGGTCCTTTCTATGCCACTATTCACCGCTATGCCTCTGAATCTACTCGCCGAGTTGTAGATGAGAAAATATTCTCTAAAAGGCACAACAGTTTTCCTGAACTGCTTTTGGATTTACCATTTCCCTTTAGACCACGAGCAGCCACCCATCGCAATCTCGTGCGCTTACCTCGATTTCCCTCTTCCCCGCATCCACAGGAAGCCTGCTCAATAGAATCTTGCTTCCTTGCTCCTGCATGTTGTGGTGATGGTTTGTGGCCAGCACGATTGTTTGTCCAGGTAGCTCGTGTACATTTCTCCACGCGGGAGCTGCGTTGCCTGCCTGATTCCCCAAAAGCTATCATTTGGGGCCATAGTAAGAGTTTAATCGCGCGTGAGGTTGTCCATTAACGCTCATGTTCATTTTCACGTTCATTGCGAGCTTGTATAGAATGTAAAGTCAAGTTCCGCATATAAGGGGAAAGCCTTTGCACAACAAAGTTAAATAGTATCGGACTATCCTCGGCAACGACCTAACACGACTCCCTGATCGCGAACCACCACCAGAGACTTGAAAATGGTGACTGGAAAGCTACAAACTTCATGAAAAAGGCAAATGGGACTGAATGGTGAATGTTAAGTGTAATTGTTACTATTATCAGCGGATTTCGCATATAGAATAACACTGACGCTCGGATCTAAGTCGACAGGTTCCCGACTGATTTCCACCGTGTAAAATAGGCCAATGGGCTTAAGGATTTCTCACTGAAAACGATCACACTGTGTCAGGGATGAGTGCCGGCAATATGCTTCCCTGGGGACTTTGACTAGTCATGACTGACGATCTGTTTCCTTGACCCTTTGCCGAAACCCATGCCAGGAGCTTGATTCACGGCCGTAACGGCACTTTGATCTTTCCTGCTGACCACGAGCCTACAATGACACGTAAATTTGGGGCACCTCATGGCATTTCCAGGTCCTTTAAGACGGACAATCTTCAGCAAACCCCTCATAATCCATTATGTCTGCGATCCCCACTTCTATCCTGGGGTCTCTTGTGTACCCACCTCAGATTCATGGACCCAAGTCTAATAAGACGCATGAAACTCTGCGCGACTTTGCTCTTGAATCGAGTGCTCGCGATCCATCACCTTCGGCCGACAGTAGAGATGTTACATACGAAATGCACACGACGCCGACTCATCTTTCAGAGCGTACGAGGAGATCGTCCGCGATATCACTAACGTCTTCAGCTACCCACACTGGCGGAGGAGTCTCCAAAAATCCAACCCCACTCGACACCAATTCACTTGCGCGGGCCTCAGGGACGAGTCTGCCCGGCCTTCCTTCTGGAAGCCCAAATCCGACAGTCTCAAAGCTCGCTGATAAGCAATTCCGGCGGAATAGCATAATACAATTTGTAGCGCTCTGCTGGTGCATTTTTGTCGAAGGCTGGAGTGATGGGAGCACTGGGCCGTTACTTCCTGTCTTCCAGCGAGATTACCATGTGTGCCATTTTCGTTAACTCATATCCATCAAGTCGCTAATGAAATCCAGATCGGATTCTCCATTGTCGGTCTATATTTTGTGTCTAATTGCGTGGTGCGTTTCTACCCCTGATCATCGATGTGCCACGAGGTCATGGTCTGGCGTGCTTAGGGGTTTATGACTGCTGCGGCTATGAACGTCTGGTTGAATGATCGGGTCGGACTAGGGAAGGTATGCGTAACCATCGTTTTTTTATTTCTAATCTAAGATGCGGCCAGATTATGGTGTTGGGTAAATCTTTATTTCTTAAAAGTGTGCATGAAGTGCTTCTAAGCTATTTCAGGTGCTTTATTTCAACTTTGCGCATACGTAATGCAGGCCCCTGGTCCGCCGTTTGCAGTCATGGTGTTTGCGAATGCCCTTACTGGGTTCGGAATGTCACTACAGGTTTGGCCCACAACACACCTGCTCATTTAAACTCTCATTGTTAGCACAGAACGCCCAAGCCAATGGATTTATCGGAAGTCTGAAAAAGAACATGAGGACTAAGATTGGAATATTCCACGCAACATATGGTAACTTCATGGCGTCCTAGTTTTGGATCAATTCTTAACGTCTAACCAGGCCTCGGCGCATTCACCGCGCCTTTCGTCGCAACATATTTTTCTGGGACTAGACACTGGTCCTTTCATTATCTGATCTCGGCAATTATGGCAGTCTCTAACACTTTGGCTCTCATCCTTGTATTTCGCTTCAAACCCATGGACCGTGAGCAAGTTTAATATTCTGATTTGGAGTATCTAACATCGCGACATCGGCAGAGCTCCTAGCGGAAGCAGGCCAGGATCCAGATGAAGCTAGCACATCTGTAGATAACAACTTCCGTCAAATTCTCGGACTTCGAGCCGTCCATCTTCTTGCTGCATTCGCTCTGATATACATAGGCATCGAAGTCACTCTTGGAGGTATATGGTTCGAGTCCATATCAGCTTTACGCCATTGAAAAGTCTTTCAGGTTGGATCGTGACGTTTGTAATCCATGAACGAGGAGGAGGCCATAGTGCTGGGTACATCTCTTCGGGGTTCTTTGGCGGTATGGAGTATAATTTTGGTCTACTTCGCTCAATGACCAGATAATCAGGTCTCACCCTTGGCCGTATTGGCTTGATGTGGTTCAACAAGCTTGTGAGTTGGATGTATCTGCATGATGTAACCAAGCTAACTTTCATAGGTTGGCGAGCATCGAGTAATATTCATTTACTCTCTCGTCACAATCGGGTAGCTTACCCTTAAATCTGGCCCACTCGTGCTGATGCCCTGTGATTAGGTTGGAGATTACCATTTGGTTTGTGCCTTCGATTATTGAGAACGCTGTCGCGGTAGGTCTTAAAGAATATTTACGATCGCTAAATTTACTCGGGTGTTCTTAGGTCTCGTTCATTGGGATGGTCCTGGGACCGATGTACCCAATATTGGTGTCACAGGCTAGTAGAGTTCTCCCTCGTCGGCTCCTGACCATTTCCTTGGGATGGATCACCGGGATTGGGATTGCTGGATCAGCAGCCCTACCATTCCTCACTGGGCTACTATCCTCTCGTTTTGGGATTGGGTCTCTCCAGCCACTGTACGTCAACCCTACAAATTAACTTGCATGCGATCATTGATCAGTCTCCAGATTGGTGACTATGATGTGTGCCATGTTGATAATTTGGGCTTTCGTCCCAAAGAGCAAGCGTCGCGAGGATTGAAACCTAAAATTAACCAGATTCGGGCTCAGCGCACTGCGGTTGATCGGCTCCATAGATTTTATTTTTGTTCCTAGACGTTTCCAAATATTTTTGTTCGCTTTCAACCTCAAATCGGGATTCACGTGTGCATCGTTCCCGAGCCTCGTTTCTATTGACAGCTGCCTGAAGGGTTATCAATCTCTTCAACGGCTTTTCTTAGCGCTGTCAAGTTCACCTTAGTCGTGTTAACCAGCAGAGCGGTCCTGTGCGCCTTCCCTCTTGGGAAGCTTAAGGATAGTTTTGTGCTTTTGGAACGTTCGGCCAGCATTCCACTTTTACTCGGCTCGAAGTTCTAAGGTCAGGCATCGGATTCACTGGCTATTCTCCACTTCAGATATCCAACCAGTTTTCAACAACTGCAGCATTATATCCGGTAAACTTCGTATTCGCCCGCCCTGGGCCCGTATCACTTCGGCGCCTTTACCATCGTGGGAGTGGACCTTGAAGAAAACACGTTTTACACTAGAAATGTCTTGACAGAAGCTACGTGTTGACGAAAAGCATGATTCGTTCCGAGGTCATGAGTTTTCTGGAGTCCGTCTTCCAATCGCCTGTCTGTTGGGACACGATCCGGAATGAGTGCTCGGTATGCTCCAACCCCAGTCGCCAAATAATCGCTCCTAGGACAAACCCTCGATATCATACAATGTTCTCATCTTTGTTGCACTCTTCGTGGCTACGTCGGTGTCTGCAGCCCCTGGCGTCGTCTTAATCGGAAATTCCGCAATCACGGAGTAAACCTCACCCTCCTCATCCTTCCCAGAAGTGTCTGAGCTCTTCGCAATAGTAGTGTAGGCTGGGGCAACGGTTTTATGCTAAGCCCTCGGTAACTGACACGCAGGGCATCTGTACCTCGCTAAACCGATACCACGGGACTTGCTAGATGTGTGTCAATCTCTCCGTCAGCGGGGTGAATACCTCAGTTGAACAGTGATATCCTGACTTCAAGTTGCCATTGACCTACTATATACTCCTAGACAACGAGTTTTTTTGGCAAGGCCAGCCTCAGTATGCGACTATGCTGAGCACCTGTAAGAACGCCAACGTGTTCACGACTATCCAGTGGAGTATGCGCCATACAGAACTCTTCCTAGATTTGGACATAATAACCGTTAATACACCCGACTTTCCCCTACATGGGTTTTTCCGTCATTAACACCAGACTCCTTTCTGCAGAAAAGGTGATGGATACAACGATTTTCGCTGCCAACCTGGAGTCACCTGTTGGTAAAGTTAAGGCCAGCACCAGCTTAGCGTATGGTGACTGCTAGTGAAGTTGGGTTGCAGGCTGTAGGGTGCTCACCTGTTTTAGTCACTTCGTTGGCCCGATCAACATTCTCTGGTAGTACATTGACAGACATCCTAGGTCCCGACGGCGCCCAAACTATCGCCGAGCAAAGAACTGCGGTTTACCTTTGAGCTCGAACAATACCTAGTACCACTCGTGAAGCGTCCGGATACGTGTTAAATAACGATATACCTTGCCAAAACCATATTTAGCTGTCAATGGTACAATTATGAGCGCTCCAACCACAACCCCTTGACACGATATAAACGCGTTAGCTCGAGCGGCACGAGGGGAATTAACAACAGACCGTACAAACGAAAGTAAAGAGCAGCGAAACGATCGTACAACCAATCTGTAAAGTTCAATACCACGTTACCTATATCAGCACCACAAGTTGCAACACCGGAGCCAGAAATAACATACACGATAAGCTCCCTGGATCCGGGACAACAGGGGCCCCAGCGTTCCGTCGTTCCATCTAGCAAGAAACAACCACCAACGCAGTGCGGCAAACTGGAGGCGGGCTGTCATTCGTTGCTTTTTCGTCCTTACCGGGCCCGCCAGGACTGGGATGTCTACTTCGGTGCCGACGTCTATATCATCCGCCGGGGCGTGCTCTTTTGAAGAGGCATGAGGTGCAATGGGCTCAGTCCGTGACATCCTGTACTCAAAAACTACTGGCAGAAAACCTAAACCTAGGGTGGCCTTGCAGGGCGGAAGAATCTTTAGACAATGGCTTCTGCGCTCCTGAGGGATGTCTGACTCGATTTGTTGATAATTGGGTATCGTCATTTCTCCTTGGGCACCCGGAGTGTGCGATATTATCAAATCAGGTCCCGAGGTCCTCCACGAGGCTTTCCTCCGTCAAAACCAGCCTATGACAACCAAAGTGTGGTCTCCGGTCGAGTGGCCCGCGTCGCCAGGTTTTACTTGGAGGTTCGGGTCCCCGCCTGCGGAGACCTAAGATCGGGAAATCAGGTCAAGCAGACGGGGATCAATATTTACATTGGTCAGGTAAATCAGTCCGCATGTTGTGGTGACTCCTCAAGAATATCATTCGCTAGTCGTAACCGCTGCGAGACCGCAAACTCGATAGTAGTATTACAAAGTAACAAGGCTTTAGTCAGCCCGGCGGGAGCCTCTTGGTACCAAGGCCCACATGATAATCATCAGGCCCATCATCGCCACCAACCTACAAGAGAAAAAAAGAGATGAAAAGTAGGCAGCTTAACCAGGATCCTTGAAGAAACAAGACAAAAGAGAGAAGCACTCACAATGGCTGTAAACTCTTAATTCCAAACTTGGACGAGATAGCCCCAGTCATAAACGGCAGCACCGCGCTGCCCGCCTGCCCAAACCCAGCGATCCACCCGATAGACCCGGTGAGGATCCACCGAGGAAGGATCCGGCCGGCGTGGTTCATCGCAATTGGGTACATGGGCCCCAGGAGGACACCGACGATCGAGACGGCGACTGCGTTTCCAATGAGCGACGGCACAAACCAGACTATGAATTCGAGGCTTGCGGGAGTGGGTTAGGGAGTGGAATTTCTGGGCGTTGGGGATGTGTGGGTGACGTACCCGATGGCGAGGACGGCATATAGGAAAAGAACGCGGCGTTCGCCGATCTTGGATGGAGATTTAGGCTCTGGGGGATGTGTACAATGGAATTGATGAAGCTGACCTTTTGGTTCACCCATAGGAGAATAACGCGACCGAGCATAAGGCCTGGCATTTCGCGAATTAGCAGTAATCTGTCATATACCTGAGAGTCTTACCGCCAAAGAAGCCCGCTGAAATGTTTCCAGATGAAGGGCCTCCACCTCTTACCTCGATGATGTATGTAACGATCCAACCTAGAAGCTACAGTCAATAGTATTTCAGGGTACATGAGACAAATCATCTACCCCCAATGGTGACTTCAACCCCAACATATACGAGGATAAAGAACGCGAGGAGCTGGACAGTCTTGTGTGTTATGATCTGGCGGAACTTGCTCTCCCCTTCGGTCCCTTGCTCCCCGACGGGCTGTCCGATCTCAACCAAGCATTCTGCGAGAGGGTATTAGGAGAAATCACGAGCAAGAGAGTGGCTTGAATATTACCATCCTGGTTCTTGAAACGGAACACAAAACATAGGACGATGGTGTTAGATATGGCGATTCCAAGTGACACCAGGAAGTGGAATGACCAGTGGCGCATTTGGGAAAATTGTGTAGCTACGAGAGGGGACGCCAAGGCACCAGCACCTACCGGTAGCTTCGTCAGCATTGTAGTCTTTGCCTCGATACGGCGAAGGTGTACCGTAGGCTGCATGCAGAAAGCCCATCTTTGCCTCAGCGTTGTCTTTAAGACTTGCAACGAATCCATTTGCTTGAGCATCCTGCAGGCTATGAGTTTCGAGCTTGATGTATAATGTTTTGTGATCATACCTGGAGGGCAATTCCAACGCCATTAATTGCATACGCGATGACGAACACCGGGAATGGTAGGGCGGGTGCTTGGATGGTGTATGCCACAATTTGGCAGAGGGAACCTGAGACGAAAAAGATTATTATGAGGCGTCGAAAATCCCGATTACACATACCAAGGACGATAACCTCAAAGATGAGTCAGCACCGCAGTTGGAAAGGTCAACGCAGAGACACACCTTCCCAAACCCGAGTTTGTCTGATAAGGGCACATTTATCAATGCTCCAAAAATGAAGCCCTGGGGAGGTTACATGGATAGAGTTTAAAGAACGAGCAGACTTACAACGCATGCCAAGACAAACAGCAGTGACACGACTGCAAATCCAACCTGTTTTTCTAATTAACGCAATTTGATTTGCCGATAACTCATGAGCAGTATCTTACATGATAAACTTCGCGAATCCTGGGTAACAGCGGTCCTAACGTCCCATCGTTCCACCCAGCGAGGAATAGACACCAGCAAAGCGCTGCAAACTGCACACGAGCGCGTACTTCTTGTTTTCTCGTTTGTGGCGGCGCTGTGGAGTCGGTGACATCGCGTACGTCAATTCTAGCTGGCGAGCCGTACTCGTCGAGTACCTGCTTGCGTGATAGTTCTGTGTGTAGCTCATTGAGCTCTATTTGCGACATTTGTGGGCTTGAGAAAGTTCAGGCGTTGGCGACCTGAGAAAGCGCGTTTTCAGGGGATGCGGAGATACTTCGGAAATATAGGTTCGTAATGTATGTGACGGACGTGGAATTCAGCGGGAATCTCGTGGGATTCGTAAGAAAGGGCCCTGGCGAGCAAAAGGAGCAGTATTTTTTAGGATATGAATCGAGATTTCATTTGCGCTGAAGAGAATGAGAAAAGCCAAAGGCTTCGACTGGACCTGGATACAAATATATTTACCAGTTGAGCCGTCAGATATAGCTGGGAAAGCAGTCACGTGACCCCAACGAAATAAAATGTTTCTCAGACAGCTCTGGAGTCGCTTCTCTCAAGCAATCCCCCAGAACGGTACGACTGATCTAAAAGCGGTACGAATCAAACATTTCTGTGTAAAGCTCTCCACATCATGTATTATCTGCAGAAACTTGGGGACGAGACCGAAACCCGCTGCAGTGTGGGTTGAACAATAGTATTGTCTGACGGTTGAGCAAAAGGGGACGGTATGTTTGGGAGACAACTCACTCTTGCGTTCTAATCGAACAGGAAAAAGCTAGATATTATATGAAACTGCTTGCACTTCTCAGGTGCCTCAAATATTGCAGAATCGAGAACCACGGCTTCCATATCAGGCCAAGCAGGAATTATGCCATACCATACTCTCCACGAAGATTTGCCTCGTCTCTCACCTCGCGAAAGTTACCGACCTCAATTCACTACAAGAAAGACCCCAATTATCTTACACCCGAACAAGGAAACCTAGACCTGGTGAAGCTTGTCGAAGAGGGGTCGTATGGGGACGCAAACCGTCTACGGCTGCAGCTTATAGACAACGGAATAAAGATCCAACGCCATCCTTCATTCGAAAAAGCCGCGATATCTGCGTTGCAGTGGCACGACCCTGCAAAGTGCCTCGAAGAGTTTTCCACTTGGTTCTCCCTCGTTCCAAATGCGGACGAAGCTTTGCCACTCAGTCGCCTTAACCCCTTCCGAAATATTCGATACGCCTTGTTTTACTCAGGGGTTCCCTCAGAAAAGCTTTCTGTGATTCTTCAGTTTGGAATAATGTGCGCGTACAAGGGGTACACAGGATCCATACATCGGGATATCTTCCAATACGTCACCAGATTCGACACCCCGCAGCGGTGCTGTACCTACATGCTCAAAATAGAAAAAGCAGCCACACAGTACGAGGCAGACCGCAACTCCATAAAGGCTACTATCGTTGCTCAAAAGTACCGGGCCTTGGCTGTCGAAATATGCACCCAACTCAATTGGCTCCGTCTTGCATCTAAGGTAGCTCAACAAAAACGCCACTTCCCACTCCCTGAACAAACAATCCGATTTCTCCTGGAACGAGTCAAATCGGTCAAACAACCGTTTGCCAAAGTGCTGGTCTCGAAACTACGGGAGGAGCTAGATTTTCCCATAAGACGTATTAACGGCTCTTTCCTGAATGGCCCTAACCTTGTGGATTATCATCCTGCTTCACAACGAGATTATGCAGTGTCCTTGGATCCGTGGCGCACGAATGTCGCTCGTCCACTCAACGCGTTTAACGCGCCATTCTACGAGCCGGCAAACACCATGAAGTTCCAGACATTGTTGTTCTCCAATTCCCATCGCAATTATCACCAGGTCCTTGACATATTCTCTGCAAATTTTGTGAAGTTCGATCTAGGTGGCGTATTTGACCACACGCTGTCCCGAATTCTGGCGACGATACCAAACGCCGAACTCGAGCCCAAGGCGCCAACTCCCATCCCGTTCCCAGAGGA
Source organism: Collybia mongolica (assembly GCA_013420905.1). Taxonomy (NCBI): domain Eukaryota; kingdom Fungi; phylum Basidiomycota; class Agaricomycetes; order Agaricales; family Clitocybaceae; genus Collybia; species Collybia mongolica. The sequence goes on from JAAXNY010000017.1 coordinate 636,305, forward strand.
CCACTATTGGATCATATTCAATTCAATCGTCCGACTTGCGACCTCACTCACTTGGCCTCTCGCTACCCTCGAAAGCCTTTATGAGTCGTTCCTATGCCGTCGATATATTAGGGGAATGAAAAAGGTTTTCGGTTCGTTTATCTCAGCGTTCGGACGCTGTGGCGACCTTGACCAAGCGCGAATGGTCGTCCATGACCTGCGCCAGCTGGGTATCATGCCAGATTTTAGACACCTGGGCAGATTGGCTGGTGCATATGCGCGCGCGGGCAAGGTGGACCAAGCTATGGATATCCTTGATGAATTAGAACGACCCGGTCTGAGGAATGGGAAACTTGGCATGCGTTTTTCACCACGATACGCGACATATGGAAGGACTCTAGAAGGCTTTGTTGAGGCAGGGATGTTGGAGCATGCACTAGCCGTCGAAGCTCGGCTGATGAAGATTCTGCCGTATACGCGGGGATTAAACCTTGAGTTGGACCGTGTACTTGATGCCCTACGGGCATTGCAAGTCGATGAACAGGTATGCATGATCCTATTCCTTGATAATGTTGGTAACGCAAATCTGAACTCTGCGTCGCAGCGTGCCAAGGAAAGCAAAAAACGTCATGAATAACTCAACAAATCCCAACAACAATCACCGTTAGCCTTTGTTTAGCGCCGGAACATCCCAAGTCGCCATGGATAACGCTCACACCCGAAATCCTGCCCTTTACATCCAACATATCCCATAATTTACATCCACAGGTAGTTCAAAATCCTGAGGTTGTGCATGAGAAGCAACAGACCACGGATACGGATTGTTTTGTTCATTAGAAGCAGTATAGTGAGGAATACCTCGACAGTGTCTTATCGTTGTGCATCAAAACGCCGTCTCGACCAAATCCAGGAATACCCGTATCTGATTATCAAATATTGTGGAGTAGCTCGCACTATGCATCTACAGAGTGCCCGTAGCGACCTTTGCTGATAACGCTGCATCCACTACGATTTTTTCGACCAGCGAGGACACCGTCTTTTTAACCCCTGCGAGCATCCTGCCGAAATATTCATCTTCTAGATTAGGAGTTTTCGTCCAGGAACACGGTAAGAGTGGAAGTGGAGAATTTAAGACTCGTACGCGCTTAGATGAGCCGTACCTTTCTTGACTGTGGAGTAGTTGTGGTTCAAATACATCGCCTATGCTTTCCTAGCTTTTCAATATAGGAGTTGTACTACAATTGTTATCATTCGAGGACAAATGAATGGTAGTGAGTAGGTTTTTGAACTCACAAATAAACCGAGTTTCTTTGCTCGGCGATAGTTTGGACCCAAGATGCCTGTCAAGTCACCACCAGAGAAAGTTCGTCTTTGACGGATTTGATCACCGACGTTGCAGGCCTCAGTCGGACGCGTCGAATTCATAGTCTGGTTCGTGCCGTCGCTCGTCAGTAACGCAGTTGCAGTCTCGATCGTTGGTGTCCTCCTGGGCCTATGTACCCGATCGCAATGAATTATGCCGGCTGGATCCTTCCTCGGTGGATCCTCACCGGATCTATTGGGTGGATTGCTGGGTTTGGGCTGCCGTTTATGACTGAGGCTATCTCGTCCAAGTTTGAGATTAAGAGCTTGCAGCCGTTGTGAGTGCTTCTCTCTTTTGCCTTGTTTCTTCGAGGATCCAGGTTAAGCTGCCTATTTTGATGGGCCTAATGATTATTATGTGGGCTTTGTAGTACCAAGAGGTCCTCGCCGAACTGACTAAAGCCTTGTCACTTGTAATGCTACTATAGCTATCGAGTTTTCGGTCTCGCAGCGGTTACGACCAGCGAATGATAATTTGAAAATCACCATAATACCCGGATCGATCTACCTGACCCATGTAAACATTGATCCCCGTCTGCTTGACCTGATTTCCCGATCTTAGGTCTCCGCGGGCCCGAACCTCCAAAAAAACCTGGCGACGCGGACCACTCGACCGGAGGCTTCACTTTGATTGTCATAGGCCGGTTTGGACGGAGGAAAGCCTCGTGGAGGACCTCGAGACCTGGTTTGATAATATCGCACACTCCGGGTGCCCAAGGAGAAATGACTATACCCAATGATCGGCGAATCGAGTCAGACATCCCCCAAGAGCGCAAAGAAAGCCATGGTCTAAAGATTCTTCCACCTTACAGAACCTCCCCAGGCCTAGGTATTTCGCCAGTCAATTTTTGAGCGCAGGATGTCATGGACCGAGCCCGCTGCGTCTCATGACCCTTCAAAAGAGCACGTTCCAGCGGACGATTTAGGTGTCGGCACCGAAGTAGACACCCCAGTCCCGGCGAACCCGGTAAGGACGAAAAAGCAACGAATGACAGCCCGCCTTCAGTTTGCCGCACTGTATTGGTGTTTGTTTCTTGCTGGGTGGAACGACGGAACGCTGGGGCCCCTGTTATCCAGGATCCAGGAAGCTTATCGTGTATGATATTTCTGGTTGTGGTACTTATTGTAGCGCTGATGTTAGGCAACGCGGTGTCGGGCTTTACAGATTGGTTATACGATCGTTTCGCTGCTCTTCGTTTTCGTTTGTGCAGTCAGTTGTTAACTTCCCTCGTGCCGACCGCCCGCGCTAACACAATTATTGGCGCGTTAAGGGCTTTGTGGCTGGGGCGATCATGAATGTACCATTGACTAATAAGTATGGCTTTGGCAAGGTATGTTGTCATTTAACATGTATACTCAGATTCTTTACGGGGGCGATGTTGATAGGTTATTGTATTCGGTAGGTGTCCGATGACAATTAGAACCGAAGGGAGACCATAATCGGCACCTCGAGAACAGGTTCCTTATGTCAACTGACAGCCTACACGCTCCAAGCACCTGAGCTACCGTTCCCTGTGTTCGTCATGGCGGCTACCGTCAACGGGATCGGCCTAGCACTTCAGGTAAGAACATTCCGCGCGCCACAGCTCCTCATGCCTGAACCATCATGGTCCTGCTCATAGGATGCCCAAGCCAACGGGTTCGTCGCTAGTATCAAGGATAACGCAGAAACCAAGATGGGCATCTTGCATGCAGTATATGGTAAATGGCCTACGCCTCCCTATGTTGCGAATCTGACTCGTAACAAGGTCTTGGGGCTCTGGCTGCCCCCCTCGTTTCGACCCAGTTCACGCAAATGCGTCGCTGGTCTTTTCATTTTTTGGTGTCGATCGGTATCGCCGTGTCTAACACCGTCTGCTTGGTGGTTGTCTTTCGCTTCAGGGAACAAGATGGTGCCACCTTTCCATGATTCCAGCCCCCTGTCTAATACACCGTTAGAATGTCTAGCTCGGATTGGCCAGCCCGCTGGAGAAAAGGATACCAGTGACAAAAGTACATTTCGGCAGATCCTTACTCACAGAACTGTCCATCTCCTAGCGTTTTTCATTCTTGCCTACGTGGGCGTTGAAGTGACAATTGGAGGTCATTTGATATCCCCTCCTTGTCCTTCCTAATATACCGTCTGACTTGCGTATTCAGGGTGGATTGTTACATTCATCATCAGCGAGCGGGGGGGAGGATCGTCTTCTGGGTATATTTCTGCTGGATTCTTTGGTGGTACTTCATTCGCCAATCGTCTTTGACGGCTTGGTCACCAAGGTTGCAGGCCTCACGGTCGGACGCGTCGCGCTGTTATGGGTGAACCAGAAGGTCAGTATTGGTGAGTGTATCGCCATGCCCCGCGTAACCACCAAGCACAGGTTGGAGAGAGGCGCGTCCTTTTTGTATACGCTTTCCTTGCTATTGGGCTCGAGCTGGTTGTTTGGCTCGTCCCATCACTCATTGGGGACGCAGTCGCGGTATCCCTTGTGGGCGTCCTTCTTGCGCCGATGTACCCTATAGCAATGAACCACGCAGGTCGCGTCCTCCCCAATTGGATCCTGACTGGATCGATTGGCTGGATAGCGGGATTTGGGACGGCGGGAAGTGCGGTCCTGCCGTTTATGACTGGCGCGATCTCTTCAAGATTTGGCATTAAAAGTCTACATCCAGTGTGAGTTCAACGTTTGTTTGTTGCGCAGAATCTTGGTCCTTAAACCTCTGACCTTGCTCCAGGCTGGTTGCGATGATGAGTTTGATGATCGTAATGTGGGCATTGGTGCCCAAAAGCGCACATTCGAAGAATTAGGGTGTTTGTTACAGCTGAACTGCTTGCGCGGCGCCCACGGATTGTGACCAATGATAAATATATACCATAACGATCGTTAGCAGGCTACTGAATGGAGGGCCGGGTACGGCAAGGTACAAAAAACTTCGCCTAGACTTGTAGGACATCGATTCAGATCCTGATATGTAGCACCGGGCTTGGTGATTTTTATATATGCGCCTTGATGCAAAGAACGTGTAGGGAGCAGATCAAAATTCTCAGTCTGGAAAGGCATCAGCGGGGTTTGTCCGTGTACCACATGTCAACTTAAATTTAGTCCACCACGGGCTACACTGGGTTTCGTTATCGATGCAATCTAGTGGAGCATTGTAGTACATGAGGCAGTAACGTGTAGTGCAAAGTTGGAAGATCTATCTGTAAAGTCACTAAGTCAATGATCGAACCACCCTAACTCATGATCACTTACGACATATTACTCTTCACCGTGCTGTAGTTTGTTGGCCTGCAGTCTTCTCAGACACTCTATCAACAAGCGGCGCGTCGGCAGCGTTGGAAGTGGGGACTTCAAGTTTCGAGTTGGCTTCTCTGTGGGTGGATCTCATATCGCCTTTGAAGCCAATGTAGTAGATCCGGGAGAGATCTTCGCCTACGGATTCACTCTGTTCATCGTCAGTGATCTGAAATGTGACATAAATGTCGACCTACAAAGAAAAGTGATAGCGACGTGATACTGGTGAATGCAGCTACACGCAAGGGATATTCCACGACACCCGTCTCGCCTTCTAATAAACTGATATTGAGTTGAGGTTTTGTCGTTTCCGCATCCGCAAAATCTACGATATTAGGATGGTTTGCGTATATTCTTAGATGACGCGGCGTCACCTCCCCCCTTCCTTTCGGCCTTTTAGTTGTGACCGGTTGTAAGCCACGAGAAACTCACCGAGTTTCAAAAGTATCGACTTCAGTCTGACAATCTGGGTGAACGGAATATGGAGGATGAGCTTGATGAATTGACGATTGTTATTATACTGGTCAGATTGACAGAGAAAAGGGCGTCAGACCTGATCGTCTACGCCCGAATCCACAAACTTCGTATTGTCATCCCGTAGATCCCAAGGCTTTATGACTTCCTTTGCATTCTCTGGTACGGCCAAGTTCAGACCGTGCACGCTTGCTCAACGTATTCATGATAAGGGACCCCGCATAATGTGTCGGAAGATCCTTGCAAATTCAGACGCTCACTTGTCTTTATCGATAACACTGTATAGATTAGCTAGTTCTGACCCAGATAAACTTGAAGCAACGGAATTGGACGATTCTGAATTATTGGGTTGAAACGACATGAAAGTGTAGTGGCAGTTAAAGAAATTTCCTTTTCCGACGCGGCAATTTTTTGTTTTTTGGTCACGCTTCTGGCGCTTTGGCTCTCCTCACTCTTCCATGCAGCGGCTTTCTCGACAGTTGGCCTGTCCAAAACGCATATCACGCGCCCTACGGCCAGCAGCGTCGACCAGCGCTCTTCCAGCTGTATTGGGTCGCAAATATGCCAGCTCGGGCCCACCGAAACGACCAATCGACAAATTCGACCGGTTGTTTGCCTCTTTGCGACCTCACATGAAGGAGGATGAACTCGCAATGCGAATAGCAGCATTATACATGTCCACGAATAATAGGACAAAACTGGAGTCCTTGGAGGAATCATTACCGCGGTATATCAAGGGCTACAACCGACAGTCGCTGGGGAGGAAGATATTTCATTATATGGACAACCCACCCCGTGACAACTTTGATTCATTGGCAACTCCTTTGGAAAGCGGTATGGACCTCAAATGTGCCCTTTACATCATCGTCTCATTGCATATTAGACCTACTTGAGGACTCAGTGACAAGTGAACTTCAACCAACTCTTTCGGTGGAAGCTGAAGAAACGCCTCAAGAGTTCGAGACGCCGGAAGAAGGTAAGTATTCACTAATATGTCCTTCTGCCAGTGGTTGTCTAATCTAAAATCCAATCGTAGAGGCCAAGGAATATGACCCGTCACTCCCCGCTCCCTTTGACCAACTCATGGAACACATCAATTCAGCGCAAGTGCGACAGACTCTGGAGGCGTTGGAACCGCAGGAGATGGCTGAATTTAAAAGTCTGCTTGTCGAAGCTGCAAAAGTCAGGGAAGATATGAAGGCCTTCGACCGTATCGCTCTATGGCTCTCAAAACGTGGTGTTGGTCTCAAGTATGCCAACAGAATACGGCCTCAGGAGAAGGAAGAGGAGATTGATTATTTTGCAGAACTAAGAGCAGGATATATTGCCCAGGGCGTCGATCCAGCAGGTGTGTTATATATATTTTCTGGTTATTGCTATTGTTTATTTCGGTTTTTTCTAGTGCTGGACGCCGAAGAGGCGGTTTTCCGCGAGTCGAAGGCGTCGAGACGGTCACGAGAGTCGAGTGAAATTGGGATGGCAAAGAGGGCTGCAGAGGATTCGTCACTAGGTAAGTCAATCTCTGCAAACTCAACTCAAGGTGACTTAGTCACTCACACTATGACCCAGCACCTGTCTCCCCCCGAGCTGAGGATCTCAGAGATCCTTACCCAGACCTCATGACCCCGGACCCTCTCATGGACTCGCGTGATGTTATCGAGTTCCCTCCTGATAAGGAGAGCCCTTACCACAACAGGGTCATCATCCGCAACCACACGTCAATCTTCGACGAGGCTCTCGAAGAGGACGGCTACAAGGTCGACATGGACACGTACAAGCCCACGAGAACGGACGAGACGGAGGAATCGGCAAGCTCACGCGAAAATTTGGCCCTCAGCCCTGCTGAGCTAAGAAATCTCTACAGATTCCCGCTCATCCGCCGTAGGATCACCCAACAGACTGGCAAAGGCAAAATCCACCGCCAGTTTGTGCTCATGGTCGTCGGCAACGGCAATGGACTGGTCGGGTACGGCCAGGGGAAGGACGAGGACACCACGCGTGCGGAGGCCAAGGCGTACGCGCAGGCGGTCAGGAACATGGACTGGGTGGAACGCTTCGAAAAACGCACGATCTGGACAGAGATGGACACCAAACTTGGGGCGACGCAGCTCATCATGCGCCCGCGGCCTGTCGGGTTCGGCCTGCGCTGCAATCCGAACTTGCATCAGGTGCTCAAAGCTGCCGGCATCAAAGACATTAGTGCCAAGGTGTGGGGAAGCCGAAACCCTATTAATGTCATTAAGGCTGCCTTCCGCATGCTTCAGGCGGGGCATGCTCCCTTGGCCATGGGAGATGGGATTGGGGGGCCTGGTCGGAAATTGAATAAGGGCAGTGGATTGAGGAGTAAGGGTGATGTTGAGCGAGAAAGGGGAAGACAGCTGATTGGCTTGAGGAAGTGAGGTTTACTCGCACCTGCCATTTCGTTGTTTGTGTTTCACTATCATAATACATTCATCTCATTCGCAATGCCACTGGCTGAGATCTTGAAAGATGTACACTTCGGGTATTATTGAACGTTCAAGGGTTTGTTGACATTTCTGTATACAGTCAAACCTGTCATAACCCATACCTATTGAACCCCAGATCTACAACCGATGTTTAAACTTACGGCTTCTGGAACGGTGTACAAGGAAAGGAATTGCATATTACTATTCGATATGTCTTGCCCGATTTTAGTGCAGAGCTGAGCTCATAGCTGGCGGTTGCTCCGAATGGGTTTGGGTTATGACAGGTTTGACTGTACGTACAAGTTGCTGGGGATATGATAGCTTTTTTGCCGACGTCATGCATAAATTCAAAGGTGGAGTGATTCCAACCTGAGTTGCCCACTAAAGCGTGATTCGATTTTAATACAGAACGGTGTAAATCAAAGAATTACAGTACGTATTGTGTTGTTACATACCAGCCTGTGCTGATAAAGGGATGTGGTAGTACAACATGGTGTTGATGAGGGTGTTGTCACAAATGAGGGGGACCGCGGGTCAATAAAGATGCGGGAATGAATGGATGGACAATGCTGGCGTTGATGGTGACGATGATGCTATGCGATGTGAATGGAAATGGCGAAAGAAATTAAATACGAAGGAAGGAACGGGTAGTTTAGACTACAACACTAAAAGGGGGGGGGGGGCGCGATAATGGAATCTAAAATGGACTCTACTTACTGCGCCCCCGTGGAGGCGAAGAATTTTCCTGGAGTGAACCAATACCGGGGCGAACGAAAAGGGGAAACTCGCCGATCCTGCGCAGCAAACTGGAGCGCACTCGGCGGCTGGACTTTCGGCTGCGGCACAAAAGCCCAGGCAGGCGGGACAGGTGCCGGAGGACACGCTTTATTGCCCGGAGCGGCTGCATAAGGTTCGGAGGAATGGCGGCCATGCGCAGGCGTCGGATTTGGTGGAGGCGGTAGAGACGGCGGTGGTGATGAACGAGGGAAGAATTTGGTAGGATTGAAGATGCTAGCCGCTTTGTGCTTGCTGCCGCCGTCGTGGGATTTCTGGGGCGCGGCGGGATTTGAGGGCCTTGATGGAGGGAGAACATCGGTCATTGCAGAAAAAATGGACGGGGAATGCTGACTTGGCTGGGAGGGAGTGAGGCACTGCACCTGTGTTCCGTAGTCGGACCAGACCGTGTCTGGCGACGGCGTCGTCGACCTTGTAAATGCCATGTTGCGGTAGCCAACCGAGCTGCTGCCTGAGGAGTAAATGGATGGCGAGGACATTTCCGTCGCGGACGAGGTCCAGTTAGAGGGAGAAATCATCTCCTTGTCGTCCATCGAGACCTCACTCACGTTCGTCACTCGGTTGGCGGACGAATCAGTGACGGCGCTGGTGAGGAAAAACGAGGGGGAATAGGGGTCGTACTCTACCGCGGTCTGCATCATCGACGTCCCCGTCGAGAACGAGGTCGCCATGCTGGTGTTGAGATTGTAGTACCTTGGTTGGGCGAAATTGGTCTCGATGGTGAGGCCCTTGTGGGTGGGGGGCTTCGCCTTGTCGCCAAACACAAGGTCGATGCTGTTGGGCGTCACAGGCAGGGACGGCCCAGCAGAGGAAGCAGGAGACACGGGGGTAGAGGTGCAATCGCCCTTGTCCAGGCTGTTGCGTTGCGAGATTGACGAGGTGGGTGACTCGAAATCCCACGTCGCGCCACAGGACGAGAAGTTCGTCCATAGAGCGCCATACGACGAATCGTGGGCCACGGAGTGGCGGGCGAATACGATGTCAGACGACGAGTCCTTGCTCCAACGGGAGACGAAGCCGGTGTCTGATTTGGGAGGTGGCGTTTCCTCCTTAGTGTCCTCGGACGAGTCGCTGTCGATGTCCATGCCCGATTCCCAGGGGCAGCGGGCCATGGAGCCCTCGAACACGACGCCGTCGGAGTAGAAGGTGCTGACATCTTCGATGGCGTGTCTGAGCTCGCGGAGCGTCATGCGCTCTCGCCAGTCGACTTCCAGCATGCGCGTAAGGATGTCGTTGATTTCGGAGGAGATGGGGAGGACGGTAGGGAGGAATCCAAGCGGGTCGCGCAGGTAGGCTTGGAAAGTCTGGTCATCTGGAGTCGCTGACTTCCAGGGGTTCCGGCCGGTGGCCAGGTTGAGGAGGATGATCCCCAGCGACCATATGTCGTTGAACATCGGGGAGTAGTTCCCTGTGGGTGCGAACACGCCCCCTTGGCATTCTATGGGGTGAAGAATTAGTCCCTGAGGAGTGTCAATAATAATAAGCGTTTCTAACCTGGACTCATATGGTAGACACTACCAGTGCGGAACTCCTCACTCAACTTGTCAGTGGTGGCGAGGCCAAAGTCTGTGATGGCAACGCGGAGGCCATCGTCGAAGCAGAGAACGTTCTCCGGCTTCAAGTCGCGATGATAAATACCGAGATTATGGCAATACTCAACTGCGTCGAGCAGTTGGAGGAAGACATGCTTGATCAATGCATCGTCCCCAAGATACCTGCAACTATGGAGGATCTGAGTGAATAAGTCGTGGTCTGGTGCGTAATCCATGATAATATAAGTACGGTTGGCGTCCTCGATGACACGGTGGAGGGTGACGACGCCAGGATGGGAAGAGGCAATTTGGTGAAGGGCAATTTCGCGTATGTGAATTTGCCGTTGGCGGGGTGTTTGATGTGGCTGTGACACGAGGCATTTAACGGCGTAGGATTTCAGGCACGACGAACGGGCGTCCACAGCTCGATAGACAACGCCATATCCCCCCACACCGAGAACTTCTACGAGTTCGAGGGAGTCTCCGTCTATGAGAGTCCCGACAGGGGGATGGCTAACAGAGGATACAGCGGCGGAGGTCTTTGAAGACATTGGGGCTGTATAGAAGGAAGAGGTCAAGGGACCGAAGAAGAGTAAGCACCAGTGCAAACAAGGACTTTGAAGTAGTACGGAAGAAACGAGAATTATGAAGGGCTTTAAAGTGGGTGTTTTTCGCCGAATCATGTGTGAACGTGACTGACGGCCCTTTCGTGCGTGTAAAACATGAGGTATCAAAACAAAATACTCACAAGGTACCGAACACGCGATGATGCGTCAACGACCTGATAGAGCCAGAATTAGGGTGATTATGGTGGGGGGGGAATGTAGAAACGAGGTGTCCCCCCTCCTTTCCGACGAAAGTATATAAAGTTTGGTAGGCTTGGAGGGGCGGGAGTTGGAGGCGTCCTTGGTATCCGAGATGGGGTCATGCGGCATCTCTTGGATGACGATAGTCGGGAATTCGAAATGAATCTGAGTCAGGGACCTCCTCTGCAAAGTGCACCGATCTCCTACAGACAAGGTGCAGGCAAGATCGGAGCTGGGAGATCGAACGGGCGAATATGGAAGGCCGGTTTCCCCAAATGGAAGGATGATGCGTTCGGCGGCTGTGCAGCCATGTTCGGCGTTGTAAGCGATGTTTTCCAGCTTTCAGGAAAAATTACAGACGCTAACCTGCGACGTCGGCAAAGAGCTTGGCACGTTCAGGCTCCCAAGCTATAAAGGCGAGATACGGCGTAACGCCACCCAGCAGCCACATGTTGCAGATAAAAACCTTCTATGTGGAAGAACAAGAGTGCATATTCGATCGACAGGGGCCCGTCCATCCGACCGTCCATTTCTGGCCGTCTTCCCGTCTCCGCGTGAGACTAAAATAGGAGAGCAGCCACAAAGTCAAGACGGAACGGCGAGGCGATGTGATCAGCGTCGACAGTCATCCGTTAACGATATTCCAGCCTCTTGAGGCGCTGCTCGAATGATGGTTCACGTGTAACAATATCGTCGTTATCACGCCCTACCGCACATGCTGCGCATGTTCGAAGTCGTTGCAAACGGCACACCTGTGCTATACTTCAAACTCAGGATTGACTATGGATGTTTGCGTGAAATGAAACATACATATAAAGGAGATAGTGGGACATCCCTGGAGAATCATTTGAGCTTCGCTGAGAGCAATGCCCGTCCGTATGTCCGTCACCGTATCCCGCAACGTAATCGAGTACAATGTTAGGCTCCACAACCCACATGCCGTCGTCCTCTTCCGTCCTGCCATTACGATACCCGAGTATAAGTAACTCCTCTGGCATGCTCAGAAACAATATATGCGCATTTAGGTCACGTGGTGTAGGCGTTCAGGACTTGCTGCTTCTCATTTCGTATCCAAGTTCCAGGATGAGAAATTGAACTCTTTGTATCTGCGGGCCTTAGGGCAGCTAATGTCAGTCGATCGAAGTCCCTGAGAACCTGTTTGAGGTCTGCCGATCCGCAATCTCAATGTTTTGGAAAAAACATACGAGCTTATTACAAACGATCACGATCACTTGGACCCGCCTGGACTTTTCGCGTTATTCGACTTGGGGTGGAGCCGAGATTTTGGAGGCCCAAAGAGATACAAGTATGGGTCCCTGCGGTGTGAGTGCTCCCGTCAAGACGGTGTCAACTCCCAAAAAGTACACATCTTGTTCACCTTGTCGCTTTTTTCGACATGCCAAGGGCAAGCAACCGGATCTATGATCAATCTAGCGATCGTTGTATAATTGTGCGGTGGGAAGATGATGGGAGGGCTATAAATTGGCCAAGTGCTGGCCAAAGAACAATGCCACCACATGATGGCGACGCGTTTGTTTGCGCCCACGTGATTTATCGCGTTGGGTTTTGTTTATTTTTAACCACGTGACATCTAGAATTTAAGTTCTGTTTGGTTTAGCTCCGACTTGACCTTGTACTCTTCGTCGGCCAGACTCTCCAGCAGCACTGCTTGCTCGCTGTCCTCCCTTCGTTTAGTGGCCTATTGCCTGTGCATCTCTCAATTACACCTATATCGGAATCTTCTTAAAAATCCATCGATATCACCACACTATCGACACATCACCGCCAGCGAAATATCCCATGTCTCTTCGTACCTTTACCGTCTTCCAAGACGCTCCCTCTAGCGATACACCTAAACTCAAGGCCTCTAGTGCCGTGCTGAACACATCTTTATCTGTGCTGGCCAACTCAGCAAACCCAAACAATGCCACAACCCTCACTACAGCCGAGAAGGAGAACCTTCATCCCCTCACGGGTGAACGTGCAGGGCCTAGTAACAATAACAATAAGAAACGCAAGACTTCCGTGCTCGCTACCAAGGTTCACCTGCCGCTGGGAAGCAAGGTGAAGGAGTTGAAGGAAGCGCAGCCTGATGCGAAGAAGCGCAAATCTTCATCGACCTCAACAGTGAAGTCGAAGTCGTCAGCGAAGAAGGACGGGAAGGCGTCGTCATCACGGAAAGTCACGAAAAAGCCATCACGCCGAGTCTCGCCTATGCCCAAGCTGAATGAGGAGGCGGAGACAGACAGGGAGCAAGAGCGTATCATCCAGGCTGACATCGACTCGCGCTGCTATGAGTTGACTGTACAGCCTTTGGCCGATGTCTCCCAGGCGTACGAACAGAGCGCTTCGGTGGCGGCTATCTCCCCTTGTGGAGAGAATGCTAAGTTCCAATCCGTCAAGGTTCGTCGCTTCGTTCCGCTACATATCCTTATGACGCTTATCCTATTCTAGGAGTCCTCTGTTGAGCCTGAGATCCGTGACTTTTTCTCGTCCCCTGTTTCCTTGACATGCCCCGCGTTGGGGTCGACACTATTCAATGTCGGTCTATCAGACGACGGCGACCAAACATTCTCCACGCCAGAGCGTAAGAAGATCTACGCTGCCTTTACCTTCACCTCGCCCTCCCCCACAAGCGAGCGATTCAGCAAAGCCAAGCGCGCTGGCAGCGTGCCACGCCTTGAACTCGTGTAAAAATTAAACGTAACCAATGATCAATGTACATTCCCGACGTCATCGCTCTACTCCACTCTGCCTCATGGCCCGTCGACATTTCTCAAGGAACTATCACGGACAGCCTTGTTTGCTTACGCCGCTCCGGACCTGGTTATGACCAAGACTCTCGCATACATAAACTATTCGCTATCCATCGCATCGCACGTACACTGCATGTCCTACAAGGGCCATTCGCATATCAGCTCCTAGTTTTGTTTATCTTACCGGCGCACACTCACATTTACGTTTATCATCTTTTATTCCATTATCAACTGCACATACTTGTTGCTTTTTTCCCCCTTCATCGTCACATATATACTCCACTCACCATTCTCGTCATGAGCGGGCATCCTATCCTCCCCCCTCCCCCATACCACCAACCCGACGCTTTCATGCTTTAAAACCTTTATTTACTGTGTCCCCAAATACACAGTTGTACAAATGCCACTGACGTTGTGAGTATGTTCACCTGGGTCGATGTGCTGACTCTTCGATGCTGTTGACAGCTTGCAACGTTGCATGGGAGAACCTGCCCCCATTTATTCGCTCGCGACCCTGAGCCGGCCACCGGTCACCAAAAGTTGCTCCCAGGGTTCCACCGGCAGAAGGAGGTGAAACCGGCCTGCCTTCTCTCAATTATCTTACACTCGGGTCCAAACCCTCTCTTCGATCATCGACTGGCGATCCGGAAGATTTGACAATGCATGTCTCCGGTCTTTAAATTGGTGCTTGCAGTGCCCCCTGTCCCATCGAACGCCTCGCGCACGACCCTTGGGCTTGGGTTTCTCCATTCCATCAGGGCGCCCGAGCCGGAGTAGACCCGATTGTGGTGCGTTCAGTGTTGTCACAGCCGCGATGCTTGTCCTAGGTCTGTGTCCTTGGGAGTTGTTGCTTTTGTGTCTGTTGCATGATCGTCGATATGGGTGGTAACTTTCCCCAGGCCTCTAGAGAACGCAGGACAAAGTTCACAGCGCCCGCTACTCGGTCTGGTGGTTGTCCTCGGTTCTCCCCACGTTGGATGGCCAGCGTTTCGATATCGATGCTTGGGTTGGTTGAACGTCAAATGGAATTTTGAGCATTCATAGCCCTACGCCCAAGCCTAACCCAATATACCGTACGCTCCGGACGTATGTGGACAAGTAAAACGGACGCAACGAAGTATATATCAGGCCAAGTCCTGCTCAGTTTCCCTCAAGTTTTCTTTGGTGTCATGCCTGTGATCTTGTGTTTTGGACTTTAGGACCGACGATATCGGAGTCACATCGTTCTAGACCTAATATTTGAGTCTGCCTCGTGTCTGGGACTGGGACTAGAGTTCATCGACCACCGCCCTTCCTACAAAGAGTTCACCCTCAACCCACCCATTCAGGAAATAATAAATTCTGGTCAAATGGAACAAGTGCCCAGTCCTTGGGCCCTCCCTACGCCAATAACGGCCTTACTCGATGCTACGAAGGTGGTAGACGATTCTCGGATGGCTCCAACGGACGGGTTTATCAAAGAGCAACAAAAGTGGTATTATTCTAGTGACGAAGCAGAAGGGAATGACAGTAAGCTACAACAGAAAAGCCGTGACCTTTCTTCCAAAAAAAAAAAAAAAAGATAGATGCATCTCGTTCGTTCTCAGCCTTTACTGAGCGTCGCGTGAGTTACCAAAGGAGACATGATCGACGGGCGCGCGCGGCTGGTAATGTTCCTCCAATACTTTTCTATAGTTGCTCGCAAGCTTTACTTTCGACGCTTCTGTAGGTACGGATCCCAAAGAAAGCCATGAAGAATGTCAGCGTAAAGGTAAGGACATCAGCACACATACTACGCACCGATGTAATCTAAAACGATGTCTGGATCTGGGGAACTTATGACGGTTGCGACGACAGCTGCTCGATAGGATAGTGAGACGCAGTTGGGAATGACAGTATGCAATTGCTACCTGTTTTATTCAAGACCCACGAAACTGCCACCTGACCCATACTCATCTTCTGCGATTTCGCAACCCTCTCGAGGCTACGCGACTCAGATAAGTTGTACGAATCCAACGAAGGGACAAGCGCACCTGCCGACGACGCGTATGGAACTTCCGCCATGGAATGAAATCCTGATTAGAGAATGGTTGTGTGAATGTCCAAATGATGTCATAGCTGTCTTGGGGGGGGACGTACCCCGGATTCATTTTTGTTTCTGCATATGGGCGCTCGAGGAGTTTTCCCGAAAGGGGTGCAACTGCGATAACGCAACACCAAAATGCCGGTAAGGTATCAGGTTGGTGTGGGGGAGAAAATATCAAGGCATGCGGCAGATACCTTCATCGTGGGGAATACTTCACGCTCGTCTTCTCGATATACGAGGCTGTAATACGATTGGGCGGATATAAATGGTGTCAAGTTGTGTGTTATGGCGTAGTCTGATGGTGCGTGTCTTGGGTTGATACGTAGTAGAATGAATGTGCATGGGAACGTACTCTGCATGATGTGAACTACGATAGGTATCAGTCTATGATAGTCATAAAAGCCAAGAGTTACGCGGACGGCTTACATTGATACGCCCAGCACGGAGCCATGCCAATGTACCTCACATATCCAGCTTGCACGACGTCATGGAGAGCACGCATCTTGTGCGAAATTTTTAGTCCGCATCCTCGGTGCACTGGCAAGCGTATTTCTTACAGTTTCAGCAATCGGAGTTTCTTCGTCGAAGTAAGCACCTAAAGAATGATTTAAATCTACCAGTGTACAGGCTGCGCATATTTACGCACAGTGCAAAACATCAATATAGTCCATCTGAAGTCGCTGGAGGCTGGACTTTACGCCGTTCATGATGTTCTGAAAGTAAAATCAGCAAAGCAGAGTAGGCGATTCGACACAGGAAAAGAACCTTGCGACTGAGGGAACCTTGCGTACGATCGCCATTATAGCCCGCGTTTGGCCCGGCACCTCCAATCTTCCTGAAGGTTAGCAACGGTAGTAGTTGAGTCGGTCAGGTGTATGTAATACCCTTGTCATAATGACGACTGAATCACGAGGAATGTCGAGACGCCTTACGGCCTCTCCAAGCACAACCTCTGACTGACCTTGAGGATAATTCTGCCTCAGTGTAAGCATCTCATGGATTTGAATTTTAAGAGGAATAACATATGAGGTTTCAAAGGTGTTCACTCCCGCATCGTATCTGCAGAGGGGAATAAACGATCTTGACATCGAAAGAATGGAGTAGGTTCTGACGCCGCATTGATGACTTCAATGGATTCTTCTAAGGGCAACGCCCATTCGCGCCATTCTGGAGAACCAAAACATATACAACCCAGGATGATCTGGGATATCTTGAGGCCTGATGAGCCAAGGTATACTGGGGACGCCCCATGCTGTATTAGCGAGGGAACACTGTAAAACTACACTTATCTCACCATATTGCATCTCATTCGCGGTTTGCGTTCTATCAGGAGCCGGCATAATGCTAGTTCTTTGTGTGTCTTTCTGTTAATTATGTGGATGTGGTGGGATGATAGGGGAGCAACGTTGTTGGGTGCATGTAATTCTCAGCGGGTCTTGGGCTTTTCCCGAAACTCGACGGCATATCTACACGCGTTGTGTCATGTGTGGAAATCAGATAGGTAGAATCCGAGTATACGAGTCAACGTTTGCCACAGTGTGGACCCACAATAGATTCAAGATAAGCGCCGGTCGGAGTTGGCATCAAATGTCGAAGTCAGTTCTCTACGACGCAAAATTGGCATCGTCTAAATAGGTTGCATTCGCGAACTAATGATGGTGCGTATTCGCATTGGCAAAGAGGTCAAAATCAATTCTTCTGAGGGTCCATGTCTTCCTCTTCGACATCAGGATCGGAATCGGGAGGCTCCTCTGGTTCACTCTCTTCATCACTGGAGGTCGGCTGATGATTCGGATTTGACACAAGGAGATCTTCCACATCATTAACATCTTTATCTGCCCTCGTAGTCAGTCCTTTGCATTGGTCTTCGTATCGGCAAAGCATGCCATCTAATCAACCTACCTTTGTTTTTCCGGGACTCCTCCCAGTCTTTTTCAAGGCTGTCCATGATACTTTCTTGCATGACACTTATCTCATCGGCAGTATGACACTTTTTATATTGTTCGAAGAAGGTTCTACCCAGCCATCTTTCAATGATGGATTGTAGGATGAACGTTGCCGGTTCACTCACCGGTTTACTTTCCAAAACGATCCGCCCCATCCAAAACCACTCAAGAGTTTCTCAGCATATGCATCGAACCCTGTGATATAGAACGCCGCAGCAAGTGCTTCAACACAATTCAATCGCCAGGGCTTCCCGTAATTTGTTGGATTTGTGGCGAGTAGATAGGGCACTACTATGTATTTAGTTTGACGCTGGTCAGCGATAAGATTGGACCTACGTAAGCGCTCGTGAGGACTAGATATCTTGTTAAACGGCACGTCATCCAGGCGAGCCCAAGAACACTCCACAACAGCAAGCCCTCCCTGTAATATAATTTCGCGGTCGGACGGGCTTATGACCTGTGTTCCTTTTGGCCTGTAGGGTTGTATGAGAAGTACTTTAAAAATGAAGACTGGAGGCGGAAAAATAGTGCTGCAAGCGTACTTGCAAGAAAGAAATTGGAATACTCACGAAACCACGATTCCTCTAAAGCGTGAACCAACTTTGAGTTCTTTGATAAGGCCTAACCGTGATAGCTTTTTTCCTGAGCAGCGACGGGGATCGCAATGGTCAAAGTCCTGATCATCAAAGTTGTAGCTTACAGCTCTGTTCAGTGGCGAGTTGAGGCTTACCCACATCGCAACAGGGACCTCAATCTGGACTTCATCTTCTCCTTCTAGCAGGGAGGGTAAGCACCACGTCTCTGGAAGACCAAGATTCGAACTGACCTGTTGATGAACCTTCCTCCCCTCCGTCTTCCTCGCCGCTAACAACATCCACAGCACTGTCAGGTCTTCCGTCAGGTCCTCCCCTTCTTCCAGTGGTATCTCGTTCACGTCCTTTGTATGCGCCAGAGCCCCGATATCCACCCCTTCCTCTTCCTCTTTTATTTCCTCGATTAGATGTTGCTACTGGTGCACCTGAGTTCTTCCTACCCATAGCGTTCCGGATTCGCGATCTTAAATTCAAATTTTAAATGGTGAGGTTCAGGGGTAAGATCTACACATTGACGGAACCGTGTTCGGGGCGTGGGAACATTGTTGATTTCAGCCGACCCAACTTTTTACTCTCACCGTCATCGAGCTCAATGTTCGCCACCGTTGTGCGGCTCTCAAAAGCTTCCAGGAAGCCTCTAACTACGAAGAGAGGTAACAAGGACTACTATAAAGGTCAGAACATAAAATACAGTCCTTGCCGTCTTTTTCTGGGCTGACGCGGTTTAAACCCAAGGTACACGGCAGGCATATCTTCCAGGCGGTCATCGAACAGGTGCTCCGGGTAGACATGTTATTAGAGGAAAGGCGAAATATCGTCTAGAGGATGAGAAAGTCCGTGTGTTTGTTGCCCCGCCTCTAGAGCAATTGCTGTCGTCTCCGGTACGTCCCCTGAAATACCTTGTGTGGTATCGTGTTCAATGTGTCTCGTTCGTTCAGCTAAAGCCGTACGTTTCAATTGGCGTCAGTCTCTCAAAATCGGAGCAGCGGGCTGCTTTTGGGAGGTTTACCACCTCCCATGGTTTAACACCTTCCCACCTCCTCAAAGTCGCACGTGAACAACTCAGCTCCGAAGCCGCCCAGAAGACGAATGTCGTTGCAGCCGAAACTAAAGCAGTACCATCTTCTGTCGTAGATGTTGAAAAGCCGGCTACTGAGCAGGTTCGAGCATGAGATTACAGGATGCTTGAGCGGAAAGGCACGTCGTTTGCATAAAAGTATTGTTTTCTACTTATGCCCATTCCAACTCAGTTCTAGGGGACTGATTCTTCCCGCAATTTCTCCTCATGGTATACCCGGTACCTATCTTGCGCGGTCACATGCAGACCTCATGTAGGCTCAACAAAACTGACCACTTCCTGGTAATCACTCTAATTGTATAACATACTTGCATAATTCATAACCACATTTTCATCGCAATTTTCAATACCATGCGCCAAATTCAAATTAAGGATATATCGAGCATACTCCAAACTGTGGTCGACAAAAAGTTGGTTGAGCATAAATCGTCAAGACAAATAGATTCTTGACGGCGAAAGACTGTACTTTTTTGAGATGATAGACATGTAGATCTCACGGAATGAAAACTAAATCTATGGTGCGCAATCATCGGCGCTTCGTGCCCGACACAGCCTTTTTCTTTGTCTTCGTGGCGGAGGCTTTCTTCGGGGAAGGAGGCTCAGGCGAACCCCCGTGTGTGCTGCCGGCAGTCGACAGCCTCGAAGAGCGCCGTCTCGTCTGCACACCCGTGTCATCTTGACCCAGGTCGGATGTCGCCGACGACCGGGCTTTGCGGAGTGGTCGTTTCGGCGGGGATGGCGCTCTCAACGGCGCGACGTGGTCCTCCTCTTCCTCCTCTTCCTCGTCCATCAAGGAACCAGGAAGACTACGGCCCAAATCCTTGTCCTTCACGCGCTTCGCTCTGGTAGTGGGCTTCGCCGCCGGCGCCGCCTTTGCAGAGCGGGATGGGCGACTCCGTTGCGGGGGAGGGGAATCTTGTTGGGGTTCCTCATGGTCTTCCGCTCCGCCGTCCTCCTCATCTGAATGTTGGAAGGCACCTGGGGGAGCACGTCTGGCTTGCTTCACAGGAGTCTTAGCTTGAGCGCTCCTCGCACTGAGTCTGGTATTATGCTCGACGGGGGCTTCTTGTTGCCTTTCTCGGCGTCTTTCAACCAGCGGCTCGTTTCCAAACACCGAGAACCCAAGTCCAGCGTCCTCACCCGGATTGTGCTTCTCCTGATCATGCTCATGCTGCCGCGCTGGCGATCTGGTTCCGACATCGCGGTCCGAATGATCAGCGTCCATATCCATGTCCACCTCATCGTTCTTCGCTGGTGATGGCGGATGTCCGTTTGGACGTGTCGTAACGACGTCGCCTTCAAACGTCCTCTTCGTTCCACTGTTCGCGTTCGTGGTTGGTGGCGGTTGGTAGAACGCATTCGGCTTCCTAGAGGCGGAATTGAATCCAAGCCCAGACGAAGTTGAAGCTGCTAGTGGCTGGGAGGTCGACTGGGAGAGTCCAAGTACAACTGCCGGAGAAGAGGACCCAGTGTTCCCCGCGAACAGCTGACCCCCCGGTGGGATCAGGGATTTCCTGGGTCGCGAAGACGAGCTGGCGAAGAGGTTGGAGGATAAGGGCATACTCTTCCTGGGTGTTGGCTTGCTTCCGTTAATGCCAGGCGAAGATATGGGGATAATGGGAGCCGGAGTGGCGTTGCCTATTGTGACCCCACCGAGACGGGGGGGCATGGGCGCTTGCGTGGCGAGAATGTCGCGGAGCGGAGAGATCGTGCCGAGGGCACGTCCATTGGTTACACCGTTCTGCGGTTGTTTCGGTGATGGCCGGGGAATCTCCTCCCAAGATTGTGACATACCGATATCACCGCCGTTCGTACTTGGAATCGTAGGGACCTTCTTCAAAAGGGCAGATACTTTGGGGGTTCCCTGGGAGAGCAGCTCGAGCTCAGCGTCTAGGAGGGAGCGTTCTGCCGGTGGTAGGGCCGCGTACAGATCTTGGATCATCTTCTTCCGGTCCTGCGCGGGCGTCTTCGATTCGTTGAGTGTTGAGGAAGAGAATTGGTGATCCATTTTGATAGCCTCAGCGTAGTTTCCGGCTTGAATGAGACGGACACATATGAGGTCGCGGAGGACTGCGATCGATGCAGCAGGGATAGTGGATGGCGGTTTGAGGGCATAGTCGTGGACGAGAGTCTCTTCGAACTTGGACAATGGCAGTCCGAGGAGTGCGGTCAGAGGCCGCGATCGTGGTTCAGCTGTAGGGTGCATTTAGTAGGGATGCACAGCAGAAAAACGATGGGAATTTACGTGAAAGGCACCACTCAAGCGCCTTCTTCAGTAGTCGTGAGCGCGTTGGATCTGTCTCGTTGAACGTCCGCTGGAACAACCAAGCTTCACGCAAACTCGATTCAGCCAGTGCGAGGGTATATATATCCAGATCGTCAGGTTCTGTGAGAAGTGGTTTCGCCGTGCGGATATATCGGACAATGAGTGGTGCTGAGTCTGGTGCTAAAGATATGGCATGGATGATCCTCGATGCATAGTCTCTGTTGAGCCGTGCGTCCGAAAGGATAGCAACAGCACGCTAACGTCAGAGCCCGACACTCGTGAAAAGCTCTGCATACGACGAAAATAATGAACTCACAGGTACATTGATGCCTGTGTCTAGATGCCAGTACGCGTCTGCGAGAGAACCAAACTGTGGTGGTATGCACCGCTCCACCTGGAATCTGTTCTCCCTTCCATCCTGATGCCACTTCAACAAGAAATACACCAGACAGTCTTTCTTCAACACGTCGTAGTGTGAGGACTCGATAGTGTCTAATAGCCGCACCAAGGACTCGACGTCACTCGGTGGGAACACCGTGTCCGGCTCGCGAATTCCCCCAGAAGAGAGAATGATATCGAAGATCAGGACATCTCCCAGGTCCGCCCGCCGTTGTTCTATCTGCTGGGGAACGGGCTCTCGCCACGCGAACCCGTCGTTTGAGACGTCGAAATAACCTAGATATGGTGGTGTTTGCAAAACTTCGTCGTCCTGTACTCAAATTTGTCAAAGAAGTGTCAAGTTGGCCTACGCTTTGTTCCTTACCATTGTTTATGCCGTTTGGACGTGACAAAGATCTGAAGCTCGCGTTGAAGTATAAGCCACGAAATTCGGTGGGGGTTGGGAGAGTGGCAATGAGGTTGGATTATGTAATCACTGGTTTAAATAAATGTTCCGTACGCATTGCACCCGCGCCGCCTCCGAGTCCTTTTTTAATTCGTTTGTCTTGTTTGATGATGCATATGAATAGAGATTTGCACAATCGTGGATTCAGTAATTATTACTGCCGTATCTCATTTGAACGGTAAGTCCCAGATCTCACTATTACCGTTCCATCCATGTCTTATTATCCGAGGGTTACTTCCTCCATTTCCTCTATCTCAGCATCTCTTTCCCTTTCTAGTCTCGCTTTATACTCTGTTTTATAGACATTACTCTCCCGTACAATGAATTCCAGGGTACCAGTGAGTTTTAGGTTGGGGCAATTCTTGAGTAAGGACCCCACGGCGGACGGTGTCAACTTTGGCTGCAACTCGCGTCCAACTTCAAAAATATCGTTTTCAAGCGGGGGCAGCCAGCCAATCCAAGTACAAGCTCATTGGACACCTGTAGGGGGTGAGACCCACGGTCACCTACAGAGATCATTTCAAACGAATCACACTTGGATCTTAAAAGTGGCAAGATTGCCTCTTCAACATCGGCGCTTTCGTAACCTGATCTCTTCCAGCGACAGGGTCGATGCTGCCAACCTGCTGACTTGCACAGGTCCCATAGAAAGAGTCCCCTCGGGCAAAATCCTTTTCAGCTTCGGAGCCCCCACCAGCAAGTCCAGCAGGTTATTGACGTACGTGCCATCGACCTCAGAAAAGACCCCTAATTCAAGATATTCCATGTTTCTGGCAGCGTCCAGAATCGGGCGTACGTCATTGACTGCGGCTTTACAGCCCGATCGAAGAGTGCCCAAACCCGAGAGCTTGGGGGACAGAGCAGCAAGCTCTCCTGGGGTTAGCAATATGCCATATCCGATATTCAATTCCTTCAGCATGGGCCCTAACCCTTCGATGATGGATTTCCGACATTCTTGGAAGGCATATAGTCGAATGAATTCTAATCTTGAAACCGAAGCAGGGAAGATCCGTGGTAATCGAATTCGACGTTTGAATCCTGCTGGAAAGGAATACTTGAGCAAACCAAGGTGTTTGAACCTAGGGAGGGACGTGATGATCTTGTTCAATGCAATCAACGAATTCCTGGATAGATATGATCTGTTCCATGCATCTCCCTAGTGAATCGTTAACTCGGAGGTCGCAGGGCACATGTTCACGATCTTTTCCACCAAGGACGGATTCCGTCCACTCGATATTATACGTATCCTGAGGCGACTGACGTGGTTTCCTAGGTCATTTGAGATGGCAGTACCCAAGGCAAAATAGATCTGCCGGTCTACGGTATCCAAGTCCCGAGGCTGTTTCCACAAACGAAACTGCGCCGCATTGCGAAACGCTGAGGTGCGGGAGGCGGCTTGTAGCGTGTGTCTGCCAGATTTCGAAAGCGTAGAAATTTGGGAAATGACTAGATCAAGAATGTCCGGGAGCGACAGAACCAGTTGGGCAGATGTAAGGTGTGTCGGTGATTGCGATCCTGTAGTGAGACTTGAGGTGTAAGCTCGCTCCGGTTGACTGGAGCAGCTGCTTGGCGAGTGCAGGATCTGTTCAGCGTCCTTACTATGTATCACCGCAATAGCCCTCTACCACCAAGTGTAGCCTTGTATCTTTCAAATAACTTAAACTGATTCCAAAGGATATTTTCTTCATGATTAGTTGTTGACACTGGTGACAGAGATGTGAGGCGTTCAAGTACCAGGCGCGCCCTATGTTGAGTTTCAGGTGTCCTGGGCGCAATGAATGCTTCTCTGTAAAGAGTGATAGTGTAGTCGGCAATCGATTTGTGAAGTCGTGGTGTAAATTGGGACATTTTTGTTGTAACAAAATAGGAGATTTCTGTCAGTATGGTAGAGCGTGTCTGGAAGCGGTGAAACGCGAGTCTCAAGGTCAAACATGAGCATCTCTTCTTGATCTCTTACCACCACCTGGTCAGGGATTAGATACGCTGTAAATCAACAATTACCATTGATATCCAGCACGGTTGAGCCCACCCGCTCCCAACAAACGCTACCAGTACCAGGGCTATGCCCGCCGTTCGTCGTCCCAACAATCCTGATCCTCCGCCTCCGGGGGGGTCGGCCGATATACTGCCTACCACGTTCTTCCGTCCTCCGCCGTCGAAATCTCCGTCGCCGGCCCACACACCCTCACGACAGTCCATCCTTAGGGCTCTCGATATCAAGAAGACTAAGCTGAGAAGACAAGCTCTCTCTTCCGTCCACCCATCTCCGGTCAATAGTGATGACGAGATGCTTGATGCTCTCGCAGACCTCGATAAAGAGGATGCTACCATTACCCCAGGAACCGCTAAGGGAAAGGGTAGAGCCAGCCAGGGAGATGCTGAGATGGTTGATGTCTCAGGCATTGACCCTGACACGATTGCAGATGACCTCGAAGGGGGTTACTACTTTGCATTCCGTAAGGACCCCACAACATGGGACACGGACACCACATCAGCAAACCCTGATTTTTCTCACAATCAGCCGACAGACCTTGTAGTGCCCATAGTCATCCATAGATGTTGTACTGAACTCTGCAGTGCTTTGCAGTTGTGTGTAGAATCCACCCTGTCTGTCCTGATATCCATAGTGGCTCATACTTCTACACAGTTCTGTATATTTACTACCTTATCTGCCCAGGGATATGCTTGGTTTGGCAGGTTGTGCAAAATTGGGCCGAACTTACTCAAAATTCAAAATCCAACATTATTGTATGTATTCAAAATACAGGTTTTTGTGCCTTGTCTAAGTTTACTTAGGATGCATACTGCATGATAGGGCAATGAATGCTGGGTTGAACATCTCAAGACGAAGTTCCATTCTAAATTCTCCAAGACTAGTGTTGGGTATGGCTTGGTTCAAACTGTGGTGTGGCAGGTATGGGTATGGTGTTGCCGGGCCATACCATGTGATTACCGCACCTGTCATGTGAAGTGTCACGGGTCTACTGGCATCAGGTTTAACCATATTGCCGTGTTGTCAGAGGTCTGAGTTGGCAATTCGAAGTTCTGTTTATGAGGCGAATTCCTCCCACCTTACAATTCCACGTCTCAATGTTCAATGACCAGCCATGCTAGACAAGACCAGACCAACAAGGAAGAACTCAGTATCTTGGACCAAGACTAAGGGTGTCTGTGGATCATGACGCAATTCAGAAAGCTGGCTGAAGAAGTCTGCAGTGCTGGCAGGGTTTACCATGGGGAGATGTCACCTTTGTTAACATCTACAACTAAGGGTAAGCATGCTCTTGCACTACAGTTCTACACATAATAACCTGTGGCAGAACAGTCATATGGCACTGTATGATCAACCTGAGGCATCATTGGTAGGCAAACACTCATTTGTACCCATTTACACTAACTGTCAGAAACGGATTGCCCTGCACCTGTGCCTACTGTAGGTTAGTATACTCAATGGCCTGGGACTTTGTAATGTTATCGATTGACTGTCAGACTTGGTTAGAGTAATCCTCATTACCTATTAAATTCATAGATAATAACCCCACCTCACTAAAAATGTGGCAATGTAATGGAATACTGTCTGCCCTATTCTCCCGGACTGTACAAATCTCAAAAGCAAGGGGTGTGTCTACAGAATGGAACCATAATCTCTTATGCTCTGCCCAGTAAAAAGTGGAACTATCCAGGACCTCGTAGCACTTTACAGATGAGCATAAATTTAGCTATAACTGCTGAGAGCTATGGAGGTCTGCACAGAGGTGTACAGCAACAGAACCTACTCTATGGCATCTATGGCACTATGGGTGTCTATGGGTATCTATGCAGGGCTGCTAGCAGATCTCTGCAGGGGACCCAGGATTTGCTGATGCAATGCTGCCTCCAAGTCTGTTTGCAGGATCAATGAGTTTATCAAATTCGCTGAGCAGAACAAGAGGATGTGGAACACTGAGGAGTCAGATAGCCTAGTGGAGGTGTCTGGCCACCTCATACGAACCCTGGTGGAACAGGGGTTCATCCGCAATTCCCTACATGGCCATGACCCTGGGTCAACCACATGGGCATTTGTTGATGGCATTGTGAGCTCAGTTTGCACTGCCCTCTCTGAGGAATGGAAGGCACATCATGCCCCCGCACCCTCACCCATAAACCCACCAGGACAGCTTCCTAACCTGAACAAGTCCTATGCATACTGTAACTTGGACCCTGCAGGTGTTAGATGCACTGCTAGGTTCACACAACCCTCCTGCAGAAACCCCTACAATAATCCATTCAGGAAAATGGGGCTAGCATCCTAAGGATTGCTGTACTCTCAGATTGCAGCCACCCTCCCACCAGTACCTGGGCCCTCCAACCCAAAGAGAGCGCGGACAGAACACGAGGCAGGCTTAGTGATGTTGGCCCAGGCCTTCCCACACCTCCCTCCCTCAAAGATCATGGGAGCGCAACAAGTGCTAGCCCAACCCTCCAAAACTAGTGCTCCACTAAACCACAAGTCCACCACATACATATGGACAGTCATGTAAGTGACTATCAGTATTCTCTTCCCTGCAGGTGCAGTGGAGCTCCGACCCTTGCACCTACGCCCTCAATGAGGCCTTACAAAAAGGTAACTCAAAGCTCAAGATCCTGACAGAGGAAAGAACACTTGGGAGTATTTCTCTCATGTGCGACAACCTCCCAAAAGAACCTGACATTGACCTGATCTGCGCTTGGTTCACCCAGGCAGCGGAAAAGCAAGGTGCCAAGGATGCCACCATCAACGTGGAAGCTGGCTCATCCAAGTCTTCTGTGATGGTGGTGGACTTCCCATTCTACGGACTCTTGCCCAAGTTAGACGAGAAGAAGAAGCCCATCCCTGTGACTGGTAAGGAAGCCCTGGGCATCCTTATGGAAAGGTGTAATGCCAATCAGAAACGGGCACTAAGGTTCTATCACTCCTCCCCCCCGAGAGTGGTAAAGGCAACGGGGAACTCAGGCAATGCCTTCCTGTTCTTTGAAATTTATGATTCGCGCAGAGGCGCCAATCTGAAAACGCTGGAGGGAACATCATTCCAATATGGAACCCACAAGCTCCAATTTGAGAAGGCAAGGCCATGGAAAGGCGTGCCTATCTGCACACGTTGCTGGAGATTCGGGCATTGGTCCACAGCAGCTGCATGCCCATCTCGGGCAATTCTATGCCCAAAGTGTGGCGGGCCCCATGCTGAAAACTTCCACCGAGTCCTTGGTGCGTGCTGCAAGGCACAACCAAAGGCTACTCCCCCCATTGTGGCTACCCTGGAAGGGCAGCCATGCCCACATGCAGACAGGTGTGTCAACTGTCGGAAGTCCGGACATCGGTCCGACTCCAGCAGTTGCCCCTTCTGGCGACACCGATTTGACGCTGAGTGGATCTTAGCACAATACAAGGCATTCAAAGTGGGTGACCTGGTTGTCACCCCCCTTAGTAAGCTCACTGATGCTTCTCCTCCAGGACCCTGCCCCTGGGTTGGAGAGCATCATCGCCTCACTGCAACAACTCTGTATCAATGAATAGAGTTTTTAACATGCGTATATACTGCCAGAATGTAGCTAAGAATACTACATGGCTGGAGACACTGCTTGAGTCCGAAAAAGACAAGTGGGACATATTATTAATCCAGGAACCACCCTGGAGAACAATTAGACACACTGCATCACTCATGGCAAAGGATGGCAACCCAGTTATTGGGGGGCTGTCCCACCCAGAGTGGATGTGCTTCACACCATCGGGAATCAGTACTGATACCTGTCCACAAGTCCTCACGTATGTACATAGCAGGCTATGGCCTACCAGACCAACGTTGAGACCAGACATTGTCTCTCACAAGGACATAATTGCCATATCAGTCAAGGGCCCTGACAGGGACATGACAATAGTCAATGTGTATTCTGATGCTGAAGGGAGTGCAATCAGACACATCTCTGATAACTGAGGCAAGTACCGAAGTGTGGGTTATATGGGTGGTGATTTTAACTGCCTGTTCCCACTTTGGGACCCCAAGGTTGTTGACCAAAACCCAAGGGCAACAACTCTATTAGAAGTCACCCAGGACATTGGCTTGGAGAGGGTTGGGCCAGCCACTAGGTCGACCACACACATCCCGTGTAACAATGAACTCTGAGAATCTATCCTAGACCTTGGGTTCCTGGAGAACACGAGAACATACAATGCAGAGGTTCTTGTGGGCGAAGCAGGCACTTCGGACCACAAACCCCTTACCACTACCATCCCCATAAGGCATCCCCATATGGAAGGAAAACTTCACATTAAGCCCAAATCTGAAGAGGAGAGTGATTTCCTCCAAATGATTGGGACTAATATTGCAGCCATCAACATACCAGCACAAGCCTCTGTCAAAAGCATAGACCTTGTCATGGAAAGAGTCTCCAGTATCTTCAAAACTGCATGGGACAAGTTTGCCAAGGCCGGGCATGTAAGCGTTTGGGCAAAACCTTGGTGGAATGCGGCTTGTGTGGAGGCGAAGGCACTGGCAGCTTTTACAAATGACAGGGAAGACTGGAGAGCCCTGAAAAGGGAAACCAGAAAGGCAAAAAGAGAATTCTTTGATGCACACATTGAGGAAGTTTCCCACACCACCAAGAGACCATGGGACCTCATGGACTGGGTAGGACCCCACAAGGCCCCCGCTGCTGTTACAATGACACATAACAGCAGACCTTGCACTACCAATGAAGAACTGTGGGAGGCAATCCATGGCACCTTCAATTTCACACATAACAGGCTGACCAACATGGCTGAGATGGGCAACCACTGGAAAGCCACCTCCAAAAGAGGATGGGCCAAATTCAGCCCCAAAGAGATGGAGGACACCCTACAAGGCACCTCAAATAACTCGGCCCCTGGGCCGGATAACGTCACATGGAGGCACCTAAAAGTGATCCTTGTGGACCCACAAACTTGGGCTGTAATGGTCTGGTTGGCGAACACATGCTTGTCATGTGGGCACTGGCCAGATCATTTCAAAGCCTCACACACAGTTGTCATCCCCAAACTGGGGAAGCTGACCTATGACACTCCAAAGTCATACTGCCCAATTGTGCTTCTTAACATATTAGGGAAACTGATTGAGAAAATGCTGTCCACCCGCTTGCAATTCGAAGCGCAAGCGGAGGGCATCCTACACCCCCATCAGTTCAGAGGGGTTTGCCAGGATTCAACTGAAGATGCAGGGTGCTTCCTCACCCATGTGATCCATGAAGGATGGTCACATGGACTTAAGACAAGCATTGTCACATTTGACCTCGCCCAATACTTCCCCTCAATAAACCATGAGGTATTAATCAACATCCTGGAAGGCCAAGGATTTGCACCAGAAATTGTTGCATTTTTTAGGTCCTACTTGGTGGGTCGTAAGACAAGATATGTATGGGGGGATGATGAATCCCCCCCCCTCAATTCCAGCGTAGGCTTGGGGCAAGGCTCTGCTTTGTCCCCAATCCTGTCCGCCCTCACCCTTGTGGTCCTCCTTAAGGAATTCTATAGGAGAAACTGGGAATCAGATCTAATATTGTATGTTGATGATGGGACAATTATAGCCCAATCAAAAGCATGGGATATCAACATTGCCATACTTAGGAGGGCTTATGACATGATCTTCACCATGACAAGTGCCATGTGATTGATCTTGGAACACATGAAGTCAGAAGGGTTCCACTTTTTGAAAAAGAAGTCAGATGCTAACCCAAGCATCGACCTAGGTCATGCCCCTTACACTGGGGCAACCCCCCTTGTCCCGGGCCTCATTTGGAGGTACCTGGGCTTCTACTTTGACTGCAGCCTCACATTTAAGAGGCACATGGAAATGTACGCAAATAAGGCCCTGACTTCCACCAGGGCCCTACTTGCACTAGGAAATTCTACACGGGGCTTACACCCAGTGCATAAGAGGACTCTTTACTGCGCATGCGTGCTGCCAATTGCAATGTATGGTTGCCAGCTATGGAATGTAGAAGGAGCCCAAATTAAGGGCCACCTAGAACTCCTGAGGAAAATGCAGCACAAAGCCCCTCTTTGGATCACGGGCACATTCCGGACTACCCCTAGAGGGGCATCCGAAACCCTCGGAGGGCTACCTCCTATCCACTTGCACATAAGCAAGCTGGTTGAAAGGAGCCACTACCACATTAGGACACTGTCCAAAGGACATGCTGTCTGGAACCTTGTTGACGAGCAAGCACACCTGTCAGTCAGCCACATGTCACCAGCAAAGCGCCGGAAAATTAAGTCAGGAATCATGGACTCATATTCCCACCTAAAGGACTGTAGCGATGATGCGTCCCCCATATTCCCCCTTGCAAAACCAGGCCACCGTATAGTGGACTGGGCTGCAGAGAGGGTCACTATCAAATACTCCCCAAAGCCGACAGGCAAGAAAGAGGAGAGAAAGACTGCATTCAAGGAATTCGGATTAGTATTAACTAACCAGATCAAGGATGCTAAACGTACCCCAGGGCATATTGCCATCATATGCAATGGGTCAGTCTCACACCACCCAGACTGCCAAGCCACTGGTGCTTGGAGAGTCTGGGGAGGTGGGGCACTTTACAGTGGCACTGCCCCTTGTGGGGACGCCACATCAGACAATGCAGAAGCCTTTGCCATATCCATGGGGATAGATGAAGCCTTCTGCATCCTGAACATAGACACATCTAAAATAGATGTCTTCTCTGACTCTGTGAATGCAATCAAACTGGTCCTAGACCTGTCTCATCACACAGCCCACAAATCAGCTGTCAACGTGACATTAAAGCTCACCTTGTGGCTAACTATCAAGCCCAATGCTACCATCACACTACATCACACACCAAAAGCATGTGAAGTAAGGGAACACCTTTTTGCCCACGAGGCTGCCACAAACTTGGAAGTGGCCCATGGGGAAGTTAAACACACTACACTTGCAAAAGCAAGGGCGAACGCCATACTATGTATGACAGATGCTTGGAGCATTTTGGCCAAGCAGAAGGAGTACATAGGAGCAAGCTTCCTGCACCTCCATGAACATGGAAAACAATTAACCCTGAGCCACCTGAAAGGGGGGACTTGGATAGGAAAAGTCTCTATGGAGACTAGCAAAACCATTCGACTGGCACGTGCTCTTACTGGGCATGCACCAATTGGAGCTTACAGACAACACTTCCTTAAAGAGAAGGAGACATACATGTGTGACTGTGGCCTTGGAAAGGAGACTGCGGATCACGTGTTCAGGTACTGCCCACTCTACAAGAGGGCAGAATGTCCCAGGAGGAAGCTGACCCTTGTCTGGGTTAGCAACTTCCTACATAACAACCCGGCAGCCTTCAGGGTCTTCCAGGAACCATGCATAGAATAGAGCAGGAGTACCTGGAGGTAAGTGGGTGCTTGTTGGATGGTATCCTTGATACCAGGTCAAATGCCTTAGGGCGAGCATACACGCATGGGCCTGGTCCCTCAGGACTAAGTCGGGCTTCCCTCGGGAAACCTTCGGGGGGGTGTACCCCCCTGTGAACCGGGCGCAAGAAAGTGGCCACGCTGACCACTTATTAAATGGATTAAGAAGTGCGGGGGGTGGTCCCCTCTGCGATGACTCTTGTCCTTAGTCCCGTATGGGTCTATTACCTGGTCCCTTCACAGGAACCAATATCCGGAGCGCTTTTCCCGGTAACGGGAGGGCAACCCAATCCCGCCACATATGACGGCCTTTATGCGCCATATTTCAATCCAATTAACTAACTACGTTTACACGTGACCGCAACTGTACTAGCGTATGGCGGTATGTAAAACTGTTGAAGGAAAAAAAAAAAAAAAAAAAAAAAAGGTCAAACATGAGTCCAGCGAAAATTCAGGACCCCTGTCAGAATTGCACCGAAGTGTTCTCCAGCACCAAACAATCCGAGCTCTTCCTATTTATTAAAGAACGGGGCACCGTGATGTGCCACTAGATATGGCGAGGGGTAAAATTGGGAAGAAATGCACATAGCTTCCAATATACAAGGACTGGGTTTGGATCAGGTACTTAGCATATACTGGTACGGGTCTGTCAATATGTTTTCCCACCCCGCCATCAGCTTTCATCACACACTTAGTGTAACAGGGAGTACCCATGTACCAACCACGCCGAACCTCCACGACTTCTCACTTCTCCAACGTTACAGGGTTACAAAACCCACATAGATGGTCAGCGGGTGATATATACAATACATTCGCCTAATGAAATATCAGGAAATGGATGAGTTAGCTTTGTTAAAATTGTCACAGAAATCATATATTCATATCTCTTCACGTTTTTCGCTTCAGGAGCGATGCTCGATGATTTGACGCTTCGGGGCCATCCCAACTTCCAAATATCAAGAGGCGATGTGGATTCCAGCGAAGATATAGGTATTGTGGCCGAACATGAACATTTGAGAAGCTGGGCTCACGCAGATAATCTTCAACGCACAAGGCCTTCAGCCTTGCTTTGGGGCGCTACCAGATGTATATGGGTTAACGCCAAACGCTCATGGGTTCCTTCAATCACCGATCGGCGATATGGGGGAAACGATTTACCAGAGTTTTAGGTTCAAGGCGTGTTGTCGTGACGTAGATCTGGGTGCATCCTGGCTGAACCTTGCGGCTAGGGACTTGTGGTTGTACGTGTAAGTGTTCGAAGAAAGGCCCACACATCTCCTTCAAAGATGACCTACTAGCCTGTAGGAGTCCATCTCATTCTGCGAAATCCTCAACGTCCACTACCTTCTCCTTCAAGTTTCTTTCCGGTATGCACATGAGCTCTGTGGGCTCAGATCTGACTCGGGATAGTGGGTCAATCATCATAAGGGTGTTCCCACCGCTCATCCACGTCGCGATGCCACCCCTTTCCTATGATATGAACTTTATGCGAAAAAGCCCATGCGCACCGACTGAACTTCACTTCCACCAACAATTCGCTCACACACTCCGCTACCTCTAACGGGCCTCACCTACTACGTATATATCATTCCCCAAGTATGCTTCCCCCAGGTCTGGCTAGCAATCGAATCTAATCTGCGACGTTCACATTTCGGCGTCCCTTCCTTTGCAGACTTGATGCGGACCGATATTTGCGGCAACTACAGGCGCGCTGCCTTCTTATTTACAGCTGAGATATGCGTCTAACGCGGTATCGAGGGCCCTAGAGAGCTTGATTCTGAGAACTCAGGTTTCGAAACTTGACTTGGCCGAGGAGACTTTCAAGTGAGCTCAGGGCGTTCGAACATACAGGTGTAGGAGTGTTCCATTTAGACACCGATTGAGGAAGGAGAAGTCGTTTGGTAATACTGCCTAGGGAGGCGGAGCAAATTGCAACGAGGTTGCAGGAGGCTGACAGGCAACTGGGAAAGACAAAGTCGAGGTGTAGCGAACTTCCAGATTCCTGGACTTTGCGGTGTAGACCGTAGTTTCCCGCACACGTTACGACGACGTCAAGTTTTTGGGGACAATAGTTGCCTCCAGGATGAAGAACTAGGCCAGTTCGCCCTTTTTCTGACTATGATGCCCACTTTGGACATGCAGGATGTGGATAGCGAGGGTTTGAACGAGGAATGTTCCGGTATTCAGTCTTACAGCACTGAGACGGCCGATATGAGAGGCCGGGTAACTGCTATTTCCAGCGTCATAGGCTTCATATACAAACATGAGGGACTTCATCAGGTTCTGTGTACCGTCGCGGACGATTACTGGCTGTCACTTTCCCTTCCGCGCATTCTGGATTTAGGATGTTAGGATCGTCTTTTTGTAGGGAGGATATAGATGAGGTTTTGCATAGTGGGAGGCTCATACGTTTCGACGAACCAAGATACGGTTCACCCTTCCACCCTACGGATCCAACAAAGAAACAGGCTGTCTAGTTCATGTCCGTCATCAGGTTGTGGTAGACGGCACAGGTTCAAATCAA
Organism: Collybia mongolica; assembly: GCA_013420905.1. Taxonomy (NCBI): domain Eukaryota; kingdom Fungi; phylum Basidiomycota; class Agaricomycetes; order Agaricales; family Clitocybaceae; genus Collybia; species Collybia mongolica. The sequence goes on from JAAXNY010000017.1 coordinate 670,453, forward strand.
GAACCCGAGTAGTCTGGGCCAGCAATGGATGTATTCGAGCTTCAGGTGTAGCGGACTATACACACGTATCTCGCATAACCTGAAACTGTACCTGGTCTATTCGATGTTCGGTCCCCAACATAATTTACCACTTCGCCCCTCTCTGACATACGGTCCGACACGGGGACATCGTCAATTTGATCATGTGCGGCCGCCAATAGGAAGTGAGGCCGCTAATAATTAGCTATAAAGAGGCCTCGACGTCTCCTCTACTCTCCAGTTAAACAACTACCTTCGCTCTCTTCTACCTCTCAGATCTCAAAAACCCACTCTCATTTTCTCATCTAAAAATGTTCTCTAAAGTTGCCATCCTTGCTACCATCTCGCTCGCTCTCTCTGTGGCTGCTGCGCCCAGTGGGAAAGAGTACAAGTGCAACACTGGCGAAGCGTATTGCTGCAACCAGACACAGCAGGCACAGACTGCTGGGGGTGCCAAAATCCTGGCCATTCTTGGTGGTGGTGTACAGGGTATCACTGGGATGGTAGGATCGAACTGCAGCCCGATTTCTGGTGTTGGAATTGGAGGTGGTACATCATGGTTAGTACAAACGTTTCGGACAGTCTTTCTTTGATGCTAATTTAAAGTGTTATAGCACTCAACAACCCGTCTGCTGCGAGAACAACCATATGAGTGAGATTGACGCATTTTCTTCTCGCTTTTGTAAATTGAGCTGATCGAAATATTTTTCAGATGGTCTCGTCGTGGTTGGCTGCACCCCGATTAACATCAGCCTCTGAATAATATGGTTGGGATACTGGGGGTGGGGGAGATGAATGAATAGATTCTCTTTGGGCTCTGGAGTGTTTAGTTTACTTGCGGAAATATACCTTAATATGCACTGCAATTCGTATAGGCCGAACACAATCGTAAGATCAACAGGTACACCACCGGTTTGCTCTGGCCCTATGTTCTTCACCTAACCGTAACCACAACGTTGAACGATATCTCGGCTTGCGGAGTAATTCTGGCACTGTTCTAAACAATTTATTATTACCAGGGAAGAAGTCCCAATTGACGTCCCCTAAACTGTGACTAGAATGCACAAAATTGTTCTGATTGATCAGTAACTAGACTGAAAGTAGGAGTAGATTGATTGACTAGCACAAATTCTGTTCGAGATATTATAAGACATTATGTAATTATCGCTGGCTCTCGCGACCTAGCGACAAGTATTACTGAAAGCATTCAATGCTGGTTTGAGACATGCGACAAAAATCGATTCTACAAATAGAAAAAGAGTAATGGTATTTCGAGTCTATATAATCATGCAAGAACGAGCCCCCAGCAAGCGCGAACCCTGCAGCACTGGTCAATCGCCATATTTTGTGACTCCAGAAACCGCCATCCGTTTAATAGCCCCCTCCTATGCCATTTACTTTGTCCTTCAACGAAGAGAGGAACTGCTGATAACTCGGCAGTACATCCGCACGGTCCTGGATGAGGGCACTGAGTGCCCACAGCCGGAGTGGTGGCTCTCCATCGTCTTTCACCACGTAAAGATGCGGGTAATACACTCCACGACGCGATTCTCGCGTCTTTTGGACGACAGCCTGGACTCGTTGGGAGAAGGGGTTATCGAGAATGGGTAGCGTGGTCTAGAATTTGGAACGAGATTAGCGTCATGTATTATAACGACGGGAGAGTCAAGTTCACCTTTCCTCCACGCAAAACATCATAGCTCGGGAGGTTGAAGACATCCATGATGAGCTGTGGTACAGCGTCGCGGCCAACCCACAAGAAGATGGTCTGACCATCCTCAATCAGGAAAAGACCATGCCTCTCCATGCGCTCAGAAGTCAAGGGTAGAGCCTGTGGCATTATCACGCCCTGCTCTCCAACAGTTCCGGCCTGTTGAATCAAAACAAGTTAAACCCCTTGTATATTCGATTTTCCAGGATATCCTCACCTCAGGTGGCATATTGTGTAGAGAATAGAATGTAGGATAGATGTAAGGGATAAGCAATTGGGATGGCAGAGACGTCAACAACGCCTGGGAATACGCCCGAATATCAGGTGGGATCTGTGCACTCTGGCGAATGCCAACCTACAAAACAAATGGTTCAGTATTTGCGTCTTCGAAAACAGGGGAACATGAACATACGTTCTTGAGCAACCCGAGCACTAGGACTGGCAACATCTTCAAATTATCCGAAATTGCCAATCCAGCGCTAGCCCCTGCCCCACCAGACGTCATGCTCGTCTTGTAGGACACGAGGATATCCACGAGCCTCTGGAAGACATAGTCTCTGCTATCCTCTAACTTGTGCGTCAAGGACCTTTCCACTGCCTTGTTTGCGAGGAGAGTTCCGATAGCAACCTGATCGGCAGAAGCGAATACTTCTGAGAGGTTGGTAGTAGTAGGAAGAGCTAGCGTAATAACTCGAATGCGACGTTCGCCTAACATTAAGTATAATTAAGGGTCGGTATGTGCGAGGGGAAGAGTGAAAAAACTGACCGTAGCAAGTGGTGTGCAACACAGCCGTCTGGAACACGACGAAAGGCGTTGGGATCGTCTCTTCAATCTGGATCTCGATTGCGTATGACTGATCTTGGGGAACAGCCGGCATGGCGAGGAGGTCCGTTGAACGAACAAAGAAGTTCCCATGGAAGGATGCCATACGTAGACCTCTGGAAGCGCGTACCCGCATAACAGCTTCCAACATGATAGGCATCGCCAAAACCTCACCAAACTCATGTGCAAATTTGAGAGCGTCTTCAGAACGCCCAGCATTGAAGGCGGGGTAGTAGTAAGTTTGACCAGAGGTATAGTGGGGCAGATAAGCTAAATATAGACGTGTCAGAAAAATGACAAGACATTATGACGTTATGGACTTGCCTAGACTCGCGACATCTTGGTATGCGGCACTGAACAAGAACATATCTACAGAAACTTGAGCTCTTGAACACTCAATAGCAAACGTCTTGTAGAAGGGCGAAGCAGCCTGCAACAGGCCAGATTCCTAGGATATGATGCGAGTCACGGATGCGGTATTACACTTGGCCAACATAATGCATACCTTGGCGGTTCCAAGGATTTTAGGATCCTCCCGGTTTTTCAGGGAGCCTGGACCAAGACTGGGCAAAGTGGCAGAAAGCACGACGATCTTTCCTCCAATGGGGGCCTGTGCACATCATTTAGAGTTACTCGATCCAATAATGCTACCACTCACCATGAGTTTAAATCCGGCTTGCAGCGCAGGTCCCATAGCGCTTCCCACAATGCTGTTTTCTTGGAACATATCGTTGACCCTCCCAAGCAGCGATTCCAGCGCTGCACGCGACTCTGCGAGATTGACAAGAAGATCGGTGGGCTTCGGCAAGAACACATCCTCAATGTCGGAAACTACGAGCATAGTAGAATCTGTGCTTCCAGGCTAACGGGGATATTAGATTACTTCAACACTGCCCATAGTCCCGAACGCACCGGCAGAGAGAAGAAGTAAAGAGAAGTGTCGTAGCAGACGATCGCGATCTTTGTCCTTTGGTCCTCATCCGGGATACGATCCAAGTTTTCGAGGATAGTACGCGTAGCCGTTGCAACCATGCCTGATATATGAGAACTTTTAAACCTTGGCGCTCAGAGTCCACTTTGGAATGACTTACCAGATTGGACCGCGTTATGGCTCACATCGATCAAGAAAACGTACACAGCGGGCTGGGGCGGTCGGACCATATATTCCGTGGGGGCAACAAACTCGACCACAGAATGGTTAAGCTCTGCGCGCGCCCATCTGTCCCCAGGCTGATTAACTGCTTGATCCCAGTCGAAGAGCTGCGGGACCTCGTTCGACATGTTGCACATGCAGCATCGCCAGCGATTTCCACCGTCGATGAACTGGACGTAAGGGTTGATGTACGTCCGGCACCGCCGACAACGTGCAATAACCGTGTCGGTGACCAGTGGCACAGGCTCCTCTCCCTCGTTCAGTGATCGGTACGGTGTGATGATCAGGGCAAGGGGAATTTTCGCCTTTCCTAAGAGCGACGCCGTGGTCGGGATCGCGTTGATCGTCGAGCGCTGGTACGACGGATCGGCATTGGCGTGGGGTGACGGGGAAATGCACGAGTTGGGGGGTAGTCGGATCTCAGGTGGGGGTCGGTACAGCTCGCGTGGTTCCGGAGGTGATGTCAAGAGATTGGTGGTGTATAGCTGGAACTGCTTCTGGCCCATCCCCATCTGTCCAAACTGACCAGCCAGGGCATCCACGGGAGCTTGTCCATAGGAAGGCTGCGCGGTTTGGCCGTATCCGGGCGCGTTGATATATTCGGGTTGCGGCTCGCCTGCCTGGCCGTAGTAGGGAGCCTGGCCAACAGGAGCTTGGCTTTGCTGGGCCTGGAATTGCTGCTCGCCGACCAACCCCGGGGTAAAGAGTTGCCCGCCCTGAACTGGTTGCTGCTGCATCCCCCCAGCCTGAGAATACGCCATTTCTGTGGAGAGTCCGCCTTCTGCACCGTAGTATGCCTGCGTCTGTCCAGCCGCATACTGACGCCGTCTCGGGTTGTGGTGTGTTGGAGGTGGAGACCCCCCTGGGGCGTGTTCCGGAACGCCTGGGTTGACCTGGCCGGGAGACTCCCATTGCCTGTGTCCAGATGCCGTTTCTGTAATCGTTCATTCATTCAGATCGCCGTTCCACGACGGTAGTTCTGTACTGACCAATGAAAATAGGACGCTGATGTGTTTGGTCCCTAGGAAACGATTAGACGGTGCGATATTGGACATTTTATATTTCTGTATACCATTCTGCGACCCATCCAGGGGGTAATTGTTCAGCAGGAGATGCCATGGAAAATGAAACGTAGAACGGACAAGGAGAGTTGTTATAATGACAGCAATCGCCACGTCCTGCACGCGCAAACACGTCGCCGCACAATAACACCAAATTTCAACACCGCCACTTTCGGTACATATTCTCAAGCTCAGACCACATCATTAATATTAAAAAGATTGAATTCTATGCACGCTAAACAGAGACACGATTACATCCAAGTCTCGCCTTGTAAAACGAAAATTTGGAAACGGTCCAGCTTCGACACTAACGTGAATGGGATAAAACGTTAGCATTGATGATTATTCTGCCCGGCGGTGTCCCTTGGGAACGAAAGCCCATACAACGATCAACAGTCCCATCATCGCAATCAATCTAAACAAAGTTAAAGCGAGCCTTCGATTCAGATATGAAAGTGTTCTCACAGAGGCTGCAAACTCGCAATCCCGAACTTCGAAGAGATGACGCCTGTCAGGAAAGGTAGGAGGGCGCTGCCCGCCTGACCGAAGCCTGCAATCCAACCAATGGACCCCGTTGGAATCCATCGCGGTAGCACACGGGCGGTCTGGTTGATCGCGATGGGGTACATGGGTCCGAGAAGGACGCCCACGAGAGAAACAGCCACCGCGCCTCCGATCAACGAAGGCACGAGCCACACAACTAATTCGAGGCTGATGATGGTAAAACATTAGACGTAATGACAGATCAAGCAATCGAACAACGTACCCGATAGCCAAGATCGCGTACAGGAAAAGGGCACGTCTTTCACCGATTTTCTGATTCACCCACAGCAACAAAATTCGACCAACCATAAGTCCTGAAAAGACTTCAGAAGATACCGAACAAAAATTCATGATCTACATACCACCGAAGAAACCGGCCGAGATGTATCCGGATGAAGGGCCTCCACCGCGTACGTTGATGATGAAAGTAACAATCCACCCTTTAAACGAACGTATGAAACCTTGCGGGAAACCTTCGGGTTTTGGGACCAACCTCCGATTGTAACCTCCACACCGACATACAGAAGGATGAATAACGCGAAGAGATGCACAGTCTTACGGCTCAAGATCTGTTTGAACTTTCCATCCGAACTGGTTCCTTGCACCGTAGCAGCCTGGCCGATCTGCTCCAAACATTCTACCACAAAACGATTAACAACCTAAAGCAAAGTTAAAGGAGGCCTGACATACCATCTTGATTCTTAAATCGGAAGACGGTAGTTAGAACAATGGTGTTTGATATCGCAATTCCGAGGGAGATTAGGTAATGAAAAGACCAATGGCGCATTTGGGCAAATTGTGTTGCTGCCAGAGGTGAGCCCAAGGCCCCTGCACCATAAGCGGCATGCAAAAAGGCCATTTTTGCTTCTGGACTGTCTTTGAAAGCCGCAACGTATCCGTTGGCTTGTGCATCCTGCCGTACCCATGAGTGACTATATGTAATAACCCAACGAGATACCATACCTGAAATGCGATTCCGACGCCATTGATAAAATATGATATAACAAATACCGGGAACGGCAGGACGGGTGCTTGTAAAGTGTAACCAACAACCTGACACAAAGATCCTATAACATCAAATCAGCACTCGCTAAGATCAATTTATCAAGAACATACCTATTACAAGAATCTGGAGCGCATACAAGTACGCAAATCAATGTTCGACACTAATATTGATGATTATAATACAACACACCTTACCAAAGCCAAGTTTATCTGTGAGAGGCACGTTAATCAACGCTCCTGTGACGAACCCCTATAGTCCTGTTGGCCTTGGCTCTGGAAGAACAAGGGAGGCACGAACCACACACGAAAACACGAAGAGGAGTGAGACCACGGCAAATCCAACCTAACTGACGTCTCAGTACCCCTGAAAAAGAAGGATCTCAAAACGTGCCCCGTAAAAGTTTTGGATCTTGGGAAGTAAAGGCCCTGTTGTTCCATCATTCCACCCTCCAAGGAACAGACACCAACACAAAGCCGCGAACTGCAGTCTCGCATGTATCCTCTGGGTCGCGGGCTCCCGCTTGTCGTCTCCTTTCCCGTAATACTGCCGTTCACGGCGTAATCTACGGTCGATCCCACCGGGGAAGAGCCCGCCGCCGTTCCATCAGTTGCATGTTCTCGAGGTTGCAATTCAATCTGAGACATGATGGGTAATAGCAGAGTTTCTCTAGGAATCATACTGGGCCTTTAGCCTTTAGTGACTGACACCTTGGCTAAGCCAAGACCTGGAAAGAATCATGCAAAAAAACGACCCTTGACTCAGTGATCAGCGAAAGGAACCGGATTCCAACGGATTTATTCGAGCTGAAGAGGAGATGCTCAGTGTGAAAAAAAGTATAACCATGGTTCTACCTGGCCCTACCGTACCGGTTTGCACACGTGACCTTTTGATAGCAGATTTTGGCCACGGCAAAAGCGTAAGTAATGTTGATAATCTACTGTATTTTCGCGATCGATAACAATATTCAGTTCGTAGGCATATTAATCGGAAGTAATAGTATAGTAAAAGTACTGAGATTGATTTACTAAACATACCCACATCTACAACACTCCTAACGAGAATGGAGTCGAGGTCTAAGCTTGCCCTCGTATGAGTGTTTAAATGGTTTGCTCTCTCGATCAATTACATTCAACAGCCCATTCATGATTCAACTTATAAACCGGAGTAATAGGAGATGGGACTCACCAGGCATTGGAATAACGACAAATGGAAAAGTGCACAATAAATAATAGGGTATATTTCCGCAAGTAAACTAAACACTCCAGAGCCCAAAGAGAATCTATTCATTCATCTCCCCCACCCCTAATATATTAACCGCATTATTCAGGCGCTGATGTTAATCGGGGTGCAGCCAACCACGACGAGACCATCTGAAAATATTTCAATCAGCTCAATTCACAAAAGCGAAAAGAAAATGCGTCAATCTCACTCATATGGTTGTTCTCGCAGCAAACGGGTTGTTGAGTGCTGGTGGAAATTAGTTTAGCATCCAAGAAAGACTGCCCAAAACGTCTGTACTAACCATGATGTACCACCTCCAATTCCAACACCAGAAATCGGGCTGCAGTTCGATCCTACCATCCCAGTGATACCCTGTGCACCACCACCAAGGATGGCCAGGATTTTGGCACCCCCAGCAGTCTGTGCCTGCTGCGTCTGGTTGCAGCAATACGCTTCGCCAGTGTTGCACTTGTACTCTTTCCCACTGGGCGCAGCAGCCACAGAGAGAGCGAGCGAGATGGTAGCAAGGATGGCAACTTTAGAGAACATTTTTAGATGAGAAAATGAGAGTGGGTTTTTGAGATCTGAGAGGTAGAAGAGAGCGAAGGTAGTTGTTTGACTGGAGAGTAGAGGAGACGTCGAGGCCTCTTTATAGCTAATTATTAGCGGCCTCACTTCCTATTGGTGGCCGCCTATTGCCCAAATTTTGGCGATGTCGCCGTCTCGGGCCATATGTCGGAGGCGTCGCGTATAAGTTGTGTCAGAGATCGAACATCGAAGCGATGAGTAGGCCAGGTACGGTTTCGGGTTACGTGAAATATGTGTACGGTCCGTTACGCACCCTCCGTGTTTGAGATGAAATTCACTCTGTGACGCGGCCACCGCCAAGACGCACTGTTATGGCAACAGGGAACCGCCAGCTTCGTTTTTCGGAAAATACCGTTGTTTATCCATTGCTGATGCTAATGCCGAGGTATATTTATTCTCATATCCATCATTATCTAATATTCTATAATAATTAATTGCGGTATTTGGCAGAATTTGGTCGAAGGTGCTGGAACAGGAGTGCGCGCCGCACATCTCGCCGCCAAAGATAAACAGGTTCTGAACATGTTCAGTCTTCGTCGTTCACTTGGTACATGCCCCGTAATAACCAGCACAAACCACTTCGTAAGTTTGATATCATAAATGAAGTTAGAACTCCCCTCAACATTTCCAGCTCCTGATGATGACCTTTATCCGGTTGTTCACTATTACTGGCAGCTAGGGCTCAACGATAAACAAATTGTTGAGCATGCTCGGGACTATTTTGATCAAGACTTACATGGGATTAGGTGAGTCGAAGCATGATTTATGTTATTCAGTATTTTTTATTGGTGATTAGTATATGTTCAGTTGAACGGCGTCGTCGTCAATGGAATTTGCTTGGTACTCGCCAACAGAAACATACATTCACAACGATTGCGCCGTTTGTACAGGAAATTAAAGAACGTTTCCCAAACATGGGAGCTCGACAACTGGTGTCAACCCTGCGAAATGACTATGAGTTGAAAGTCTCTGAGTAAGTGTGGTAGTTCATTCAAGAATACTCCATTTCTCACAATCAAATGGCAGAAAAATTATCCTTCAATACCTTAACCTCACGGGACCACAAGCTGTTCAACGCCGAAAATACCAACGTTTCCGTCGAAGGCGTTTTTCGCAAGTACCTCGAAAGTTCACAAATACTGCCGACAATGAACGCGCCGAATTCCTCTCGTTTGCACAGCATGTTCAATATCTACAAACCAACAGGCGTGCATACGTTGCAGACTTCCAAGGTATGGGCCTCATAATCCATTTGGTCAAAACGGACTGAGCTCGAGCCGTTTTTAGGTGGTGCAACTCTTCTCACAGATCCTCAGATCCTTACAAACGGGTGAGTACTGCATTTAAACAAGGCGAATGTTCTCAAACGACAAAAAATATAACATTTTTAGAAAGCTCGGCCTTATCTTTGCAGAGGGAAACATTCCAAGTACATTCGGAAAGTTTGAATCTAACCATGTTTGCAATAAGTATTGCATATTTTTTAACCTGCCAACGGACTACACCAATTGGGATTCAGAGCCAGAAGATTTCCCTTTCGATAGCAACGATACGGACTAAAGATTAAAGTAGTTGGTATTTGGGTCGGGCCTTGCATGTTAGAAAAACCGAATTTCCCTATCTTTTTGCTTTTCGTCATTCGTTGAAAACTATATTCTAATCTATCTCATACATTTTAATACAGTCAAATAGTTTTTAACACTATAGTAACCTGTCGGCTTGCGCACCGATGCCCTGTGTACCTGGAATTACTTCTGTTGATGGATTCCCCATCTTTGGTTTTGGCTACCACAGCTCCTGGATTTGCTATCGTCGTAAGACCACAACTATCCAGCCATCGCAATCTCGAGCACTTACCTCGACTTCCTTCTCCCCCACATCTACCAGAAGCCTGCTCGAGAGGATCCTGCTTCCTTGCTCCTGCACCCAGCGCTATCGTTTGCTGACCAGGAAACTTGTGTGATTTCTTCATGCAGGAGCCACCTGCATTATTCCCCGAAAGTGTCGTTTGGTCCATGGTAAGAGTTTGATTGCGCGCGAGGTTGGCCGTTTACATGCATTGAATAGATCTGACATTGTGGTGACTCGGACCTGATGTTACCAATCGAAAGCTGACTAATAATGGCTGCTCTTGCAATTTTTGATTAAAAATATATATTATATAATATTTCTGTTCGGCATCAACATCGGCATTGGCCAAACAATGATGGATAATTGACAACCGAAGCTGGCGGTTCCCTGTTGCCATACACTGTTTGCTTTTGCCTTGAGTCCGTGTTCTCTCGGTCCCGGTCAACGGACATGACCTGTCCAGCCCATTTGTTTGTAGGGTAATCGTGTCCGGGATTTTTACATTCGCCGAACACAGACACGAGTATGCAAACTAACCCCAAATTTTTGGGACCCATTGTCGTCGCACCCTTTTATGCCCCGTCACTCGTCCAGAGTCATCATGCGAGCTACGTATGTGGCAAATTTCCTATCCCTTTAACTGATGAGCCTTGATTATGTTACGTTCAGACAATCAGTAAATATCTTCATGGCGGGGGAGGATGAGAATTTATCGACTATCCTCACGAAGATCGTGGTGCACGAAATCGCACCGGATCATATTTTACCCATCAAGGGGAGGACAGGAATGACCAAGGTTTTTGTGGAGGCGGCCTTTGAAGTACTTCGATGAGGTCTGCAGATGGTTTGACTCGGAGAACTGAATGTATCGAAACCTGTCTTCGCGTGTTTGTGATACTGAAAGCACGGACTGTCCAGCGTGAGCGCTCGCTGACCAGTTGTGAACCACTTTGGTCCGGAAATAATGGTCGAGGTCCTGCAAATCGTTGAGCGCCACCGGAAGTAAGCCATACACTGATAGCCTCAAGTTCCAATGAGATCTGCAGAGCGACGTGGAATTGGGGGCCGAAAGTATTGCAAGATCCCTATGAGTGAGAGGATTACTGAACATCGCGCGTTATATAGATATCGCGTCCGGGGCGCAGGTCACAGGTATTCGGGCCACCGCCCGCCATTGCACAACGCACAGACACTATTTACAAGATGGAAGTCCTTATAGTGTCACATGACTGTGGCTGTGACAAACCTCAAAATCGTGCATCGTGCCTGGCTAGATCGTTACCCATTCTGTGGCGCTATGTCTCTGTTGTAAACCAGTGCCGAAAATCCACATGACGAGACTTTCTATTATGTATATCTCCTCGAACGAGTCACCCAGACAATAACACTCGGGCGGCACTCATATCAACGTACTCAGCGCTCATATTCTTATCAAACCCCAATCCAAAATCAGGGCTAATGTTCTTCACTATCTCAGCCACCTGTTTGACTGCATAAAATGGGGCATGCGAGGGACGGTATGAAACGATAACTTTCAACCCGTTTACCATGCATTTGAAGGCTCTATTCTTCGTCCTCGCTTTTGCTGGCTGTATTGCGGCGAAGCCTGACTGTGAGTATTAATTCCTTAATTCCAGTCTCCTAGGATTGCTTACATAGGCCATGAAAAACGTTTACAGGTTCTCTCACTTTTGTAAGTGCCCTTACTGCAGTCAGGCCGACACGGTGTCTAACCATATTTTTCTCGGCAGGATTGTAACGCCCGTAAATTATCTTCAATTTTTGTTCACTCACCGTCCCGATTCTCTAGGTCCGGTAGTCGACGGTGTACAACTGAACTGTTGTAAAACGGCTCCTCTTACATACGCGTAGGCATCACATCTTCCTTTATTTTTTTAAAACTGGTTGATAACCATTTGAACGTTCAAAGTTGCCTTCCACCTGGGGATCCATGCGTTCCGCCTTGGGAAACTACCTAAACTGATTCGGCGTTAAATATGCAGTTGTTGTTGATATATATCTGCAATATGACCGCCACCTTGACGCCTGTTGTGAACGTCCTGTGAATTGTTATTTAGAGGTGGCCTTTCAAAGCTCTAAACTGGAACCAACAAAGAAATGACGCCGCGTAGGGAGCTAAACGGAAGCTCACGAAAAACCGAGAGGACGACGACATCAGCCACTGTCGTTTCAGAGACCAACGAGGGTGAGGATCCGCTCGTCTCCATTGTGGCGAAAATCTTCCATGACAGAAGGCAGTGAATATCACTAATTCTAATTCTTTCCGCATGTCGTGATTTGCAATTCTAAGCACGACAAGCACTGGAAGAATGTCTTATTTTGTGTGCGCCACCGTTCCTGAATCACATCAAAGCGTCCGGCCAACACGGTTACTGAAGGCCAGCTTCATGGTGGGCCCAAATGCCAGATTCAGGCTCTCGCCCGCCGGACTGTCGACGGTATGCCATGATGAAGAAAGTCGCCTCTCCAATTTTCGCTCATGAGTGGATCACACAATAGTGTGTGAGCATACCTCGAAGGTGTTGAAACTGTAAATGCTCGGAACATGCTGGACGTTCGCACCAGCATGAAACTGTCAAGCTTGTCCGTCCGCAACAGCGGCAGCGACATATCTTACTGATAATCGACGCTAAAACTCCACCAGGCACGAAATACAATTGATCTCTTTCTCCGCTCGAGCTGCTTCTTCACTCACATCAAAATACTTCCAACTCTATATGACAGGCTTCGTTGCCATCTTCACTTCTTATCGTAATCTCTTTCTATAAAGGTAATGTGGGGTGGGGGTGATTGTCAACTACGAGTCCGCCGGAACCATGTACTTGACTTTACCCACCATTCTCGTTCTCGCTTCTAGTGTTGTGGCAAAATCTGTCCCAATCCAGTGTAAGTAACAAATCAAAACTAGTGATGCTTGTACGGACTCTGAATCACACCTATAGGTTCGATTAATGGGGTAAAGTCTTCTCCACATCAAGCCTGCTTGTCAACTGCTAACCATATTCGCTTTGTAATTGACAGGATTGTAATGTCTAAGGACCGTAGAACAGGGACCTATTCACTGAAATTATCAATTTACAGGCCCCCTGATCGATGGCGCGGCAACTATATGTTGTGAAACACTCCCTCTGCACTACGTGTAAGTACCATACATTTATTCATATCGAGCCGGTTTATCAACGAACGACCTCCTGAACATTCGAAGCTGCCTTAAGATAGGAGATCCGACTTGCACAGCTCCTTGGAATCCTCTTCTCTAAGTTGGTTGTGGGAGTTTGCCAGGGTTTTTGTACGAACCTTTTTGGATAATAGACTGTATATCGTTGATATCAAGGAAGTTTTCGGGACTCGAGACTATTTGAGATATGCTTTAGCGCTGAGATGGACTTCGTTCGGAGGATAAATCAAGGCTCAGGAAAAAAAGAGGGCAACAGATCTCTCAGTGTCAATAGTGCTTCTGGTTAGAATTAGAAGAGGAGTTTATACCCTAGCATCTCTTGGATATATTCGATCGAGGCTTTCGATTGATTCATAGCTGTGATTTACATGGGCTTCCGGCAAAGTCGGCGCTGAAAGACCGAAGGCTCGCTTTCTGCTCGTTATTTCTTCGGCCCCGCACTTTTTCCGTCTGAAGCTGGTCTGCATGGCTGGTGGGTGAGATGCAAGTACGCCAAGTCAGTCCGCGGGGTATTTCAGATTTCAGACGTTAAGGAACGTGTGTTTTACTATTAAAATTAACAGAATATAATCCCATCTTGCAGGATATAGGATACTTGTGCGACAAGATGGGTGTTTAGGCGGGGTAATAACTGAACGAGGTACCCATCTAATTTTGTGGAGCAGGGGCAGGGTTGGAGGAAGGGCTCGACTCTGCTTTCGAAGGTGTGGGTGACGCGATGTCACCGTCGGATATGACAGGCTCAGCAGTGGAATCTCCCTTGGGCTTTCTCTCCAGCCTCTTGAGTAACACACCAGTACAGCTCTCCAGCGCCTGAATCTCCTCGAGCGTCGCGTCCGCACACCCTCCCCATCGGATTTTCAGATTCTCGTCAATCAAGTACACGTATCCAACTTTGCTGTTCGTCATCCCAAGTGGGTCACGCACGTACTCCATGTTTTGGCTCGAGACGAGATAGTTGGCATGAAGTTCTGGGGGTACGGTGCCGCGAAGGCTGCTGGTGAATAGATTGACCAGGAAGGACTTAAGCAGGTTTTCTTGGAGATTGATTTGAATATATTGGTAATGGGGGTTGGATGAGAACCGAGCGTGGGTGGGGCCTACAAACCCTTGTGCGTGCACCTGGACGCGATGTTTGCGCGGTTTGTGGATCGACGTTTTGAACACTAACCTCGGATATTTTTGTGCCAAGCATGGCGAGAACCGTGACGCGGCCGTAGCACATCGTAGTTGTGTTCTTTGTTTTATTATCTTTCAGATTCTTCCCACTTATGTTCGGTAGGTACAGGGCTTTCTGGTCATCACATCAGTGCCATAGGACGTGGATGGGAGACCGGGCACGCACGTCTTCACGTATCAGGACTTTGGGTGCAATCCATGTTTTTCCACCGTGTTTCCGTGTCATGTTCATATCATGGAAGTATCCTTTTCCGGCTTCCTTAATGCTAGAGTATCATATAAATGTGGTTCACTGACAAGTGAAGAGGGCACGTACAGGTGCCGTCGCTGCGCAGTTCGAACGTCGCTATCCATCAGATCTTTCATCCTCTGCGTTCGGGTCTTCACGATTGTAGTAGGGCGTTCTCGCACACCCAGTGGTCTGTTGAGAGGTGGCAATACGTTTGGTTTCGGGTCCGGCCCCTCCATCTCAATTTGCAGGGCTTTTTGGCTTTGAGCCTCCACGCCATCCTTTCTCCGTAGGCTCGTTGAGCAGAAAGAACGCCTGAAGTTGTCCCGTTGACGGACAAGACTTCTGACTGACCATGAGGAAATAAACGACATGGGGGAGGATTTTGTAATATAATTCTTGGTTAATTAGTTATGCGGTTAAAATGACAGTTTTAAATAATTACTTATCGGAATTGTCATCGAGTTAAACATCATCACGTGTCTCTGCAAATAGATGCACATAAATTGTCGCGTTTCGGCGAACTTTGTTTATCGCTCTGTCTTGAACCCAAACCACCATCTTCTTGCTTCTTGTAACATCTGTAACATCTAGTCCAGTATCATCATGGTGCGTTCTATTCCACCGGTCGCGTTTCCTACACCTCACTGACATGATTCCGTATCTCAGAGCGGCAAAGGTGTGTTGCCACGCTCTTGTCGTCACTGATGCTGACGCGGCGCATTGTAGGAAAATCTGGCAAGTCTTCTGGTGGCAAGGCGGGCACGGATACAAAATCGCAGTCGCGTTCGGCCAAGGCGGGACTCCAGTTCCCCGTTGGTCGTGTCCATCGTCTATTGAAAAAGGGCAACTATGCCCAGCGAGTAGGCGCTGGCGCACCAGGTGAGTCATACAATCAGGGGTTAACTATCCATGTTGATCTTGACGCGCTCTTCAGTGTACCTCGCCGCTGTCCTCGAATATCTCGCGGCTGAAATCTTGGAGCTCGCTGGTAACGCGGCGCGTGATAACAAGAAGCAGCGTATCGTCCCCCGTCATCTTCAATTGGCTATCAGGAACGATGAGGAGTATGTTCTCGGGTTTCTTTCGCTGTTCATCGCGTTTATGGTCATACAGGTTGAATCGGCTCCTTGGTGATGTTGTCATCTCACAGGGTGGTGTTGTACCACACATTGCTGCAGTACGTATGCTTTATTGTGACAGCGTGGGTCTTATCTCATGTAACTACAGGAACTCTTGCCCAGCAAGTCCAGGTATGTATCTTGGCCAAGTGACCTATTCAGCCGCTCATTTAAACTTCAACAGCAAAGGCAAGAAAGATGTCGAAGAGTAAATGGATCCCCCCATTCCATTATCTATTATTGTTCCTTTATTCGACTTTATCTCTATCGCTGTATTCCCAATGTGTGTAAAGTACAATCCCTTCAGTCAAATTTTAATCATTCTACCAGAATTTTCTGGTGTGAAACATGTATATCAGCTAAAGGTTGTATTTTGCGTATGTGTCCTTTGGGATACTTAACCCTTTTGGCAAGTCACGGTCATTCTTGTCAACAGAATTTTTGAATTGGTACTTATTGAACGCTGAGTCTGATTATGATCATGAGTGATCTTTAATGGATTATATTTTGTGGGTTTAGGTACTGAAGTCTGGTCCCACTCCGTACTTTCTATATTTATATTCGTGTCCCACCCCACTTACCTGCATCATTCTGTTGGCCTTTTATTCTTGCTATGCTTACTACAACTCAAGATGTAGCAATTCCTCAACATTTTCCCCCCAATCCCAAAGCCTTTGTCCTTTTGACGAGAAAGGTACACAAAATCGATATAAATAGTTTTATGAAATTTGTAGGCGTTTGGCTTCACGCCAAAAAAATCACGCAAATCGTTTTGCACTGCCATTCTCTCGGTTTTGACAGCGCATTGAAGGATGAGATGGACTGCACCTCCAGATAGAAGAGAAATAGCCTTGATTCTCTTCTCCCTCTCTGTCTTTTTCGTCTCATACAACCTCGACACCTCCATCCGTCTTTTTGGCGTCGACCCGGAAGCGGCACATGGCATTTTTCTGAGGAAGGTTGGCCTTGGGGGCTCCAAGATTATCGGGAACGACGGGCGTAGGCCTCCTGGGTACAGAGATGCGTTGGAGGGTCAGATTTTCGGAACGTGGGGGTGGGACGAGGGCGAGGTTGCGGGTGATGGCGCAGAGCGAAGTCAGGTGCAAGTGGCGGGGAGACACAACGCGCTGTGGTTGGGTAGAGAAGAGACGGGCGTGCTGGGGGGAAAAGTCTTTGGTGAGACGACTGTGAATGATGGGTTTGTGCGGTGGGAAGAGGATATACCCCAATCTAAGCTCCTGCGCCACGTCCCAGGTGCGTTCGGCGGTTCGTCGTGCTATTGGGGTACTCATAGCGTGCAGGTTATACTATTCTGGATAATGTTTTCATGTTCAAGGGGACTGTGTATATTGTCTCGGACGATTTCGATTCGTTCCCGCATTTGCCACTCATCGTCGCAGCTATTGGACCCGGTACTAATAGTTGGGAGATTATATCGACGGAAGAAGCTCGGGATACTTTGGGGCAATATGGGGCAATGTAAGTCCGTTGTACTAGCCCTCCGGCGCGTCTGACAACATCCTTTTCTCGTCACTTAAGATTGCGTGGCGTGACCTGGATGTCAGCAGATACTACTCCTCGTGAGCCAGAACGCCACATTCTATGCATGTTGTAGCTAATTCGATAGGACAGACAACTCGACGCTTCTCTCGCTGTGGCGTACTTACAGCTCACTAGACCCGTCTATTGATGGATCGGGACGGACGTCATTGCCTCCTCCACACCGGCTCTTTTTCCCCCAGGTGCGGGTGTTCACAGACCCAAATCCACTGCCGCATTTCCACTGGCTCCCACGACGGCGCGTCGACACAGGGTTTCATCCATACCTTCTGAAAGCGGCGTTCCCGTCGCTGACGGTGATGTACCTGGAGGACTGGGAAGACTACCACAAACTGGAGCTTCCGTTTCTTATTGAACGCATCGTCGTTGCGGATCGGGAGGCGGCGGAAACGTCTGTGGACAAGGGCGAGCCGGCGCTTTCGTCGGCTTTCCGCCTGGACGCGTCGCAGTATTGGTGGGAGCCTGTTCGACAGAGGTTGGTATCGTATTTCGGCGAGGGGGACGACAAGTCCACGAAGAAGGTCGTGACGTACCTACACAGGCAAGGGGAGGAGGCAGGCGTGAAATTACATGACGAGGACCACCAGGCACTGCTGCGGGCCTTGACAAAGTTGGGGCAGAAAGGCGAGTATGAAGTGCATGTCGTCTCTAGCCGGACCGACGAGACAGGGTGGAGCGAGAAGCTAAGCACTATTGCGAAGTCCACTGTGAGTCTAGTTACGGCCACGTTCATGGATGTGCTGCCTCGTTGCAGATACTTATATACTTGAACGCAGGTTGTAATCGGTGTCCACGGCAGTGAGCTTGTGGATAGTGCTTTCATGAAATCATCGCCACAGGCTATATTGATGGAGTTCTTCCCGGTTGACACGTTTGTGCGCGACCAAGAGGTTGTTGCTCATTCCCGAGGGGTACGCTATATCGCGTGGTGGCACGATCGGTAAGTCTATCTTATTGGCCAGCTTTGTTTTTTTTTTTTTCGGATATATACTTAACCTTGTTCCTTCGGCTTCAGAGCGTTCATGGGCGAAAATCTACCGGCGGTTGCTCTGCCGGGCGACCAGATCATTCGTATTGACGCGGATGCCGTGGTCAAGGCGATTCACGACAGTCTTTCTCGGTGATGACTATTTATGGCCACTTGCATACCCCCCCAACGTTTTACTTTTAGTGACTTGCGGACATCAGACCAGATTAATTATGGACAGCACCTATACCCACAGGAGCATGCCAGGTGTACATAGAGAGTTCTTACATAGACATCACATTCTCTGCAGTAATATATAACTATCATCATTTAATGTGCTTTGGGAGGTTGTGATTTTGTTCTATGTAGATCTTGGGTAATCTTAGTCTTGTCGTACACAACATACATAGGTACGTAAGTAGTTCTTACTTAGTCTCAGGCAATCATTGATGACGGTCACGTACTGATTATAGCATTCGACCCCATGCAAATTTTTGTGATCAGGCCGTGTGAAGATATGTTTTGACATCCACATGGGCCTCGGGGTTTTGCTTGGCTAATCTCTGCAGATGGACATTGATAGAACCGGATAGAACAAGAAGGCATCGATATCCTTCCGTCCAGAACTTCAACTCTTGAAGCTTCAAAGCCATGAAACGTCCATGGTAGTGTTCGGTGGCACCATATCGATCCCGGCCGACGATGAGCTCAATTCCAGGAAGCTTTTCATCACCATAAGTATGTAATGTCAAGCGTCCCGGGCCGGCTGCACAGAGGAGTGTGTTGACCAATTAACCATAACGTCAAAGGCGCATTCAGTCGGTCTGTGATCCGTCGCCTTCGCCTTTAAAAAGAGGACGTCGTTTCTCCAAATGTCCTCCCACGTACATCCCCCCCAGAGCCCCACTGGTAATGTCCCAGGTCGACAACTCTCGCCAAGCAGACGCCCGGGCCTCCGCAACGTCCTCGTTGACCCACGTTCATACGGAGAAGGAGCCGTCTGCGAGCATGGAGCGTACTATGCCCCTTGGACACGATGAATCCGACTCTCATCCTGACGACAAGATGGACAAGGAGACAGAAGACCTTGAGGATGATTGGGATAGTGATCCCGACAACGCTAGGAACTGGTCTCAAGGCAGGAAGTGGGGGGCTGTCGCAGTGGTTCGTTGCTCGAAGTTT
The DNA here is from genome assembly GCA_013420905.1 of Collybia mongolica. NCBI lineage: Eukaryota > Fungi > Basidiomycota > Agaricomycetes > Agaricales > Clitocybaceae > Collybia > Collybia mongolica. The sequence goes on from JAAXNY010000017.1 coordinate 689,865, forward strand.
GGACCACAACAAGTAGATCTGATTATTATTTGCAGATCTCAATGTACACTTTTGTGTCACCACTTGCAAGCTCTATGATGGCCCCTGGTCTTCGCGAAGTTGCCATAAAATATTCTATCACGAACTCGACGATACTTGCAATGACTCTCAGTATATTCCTCCTTTCGTTCGCCCTTGCGGTGAGTGCTGCCTTGCACGGAGGTTCGTTCACCCTGTCTGACAGCGACTCCTACAGCCGTTGATTCTTGCCCCACTGTCGGAGATGTACGGGCGAACATGGGTGCGTAATGGCGCTATGCTGCGAGGTATCATGCTTATCGTTCTTTAGGTTCTCCATATTTGCAACCTGTTCTCTCTGGGGTTCAACCTAGGTTGCGCTTTTGCTCCCAATACGGGAGCACTGATCGCGTTTCGGTTCTTAGGTTAGTATCTATTATTGGGATTGCCGTTATCTCGGCTCTAAATATTAGTGGGGGTGATTAGCGGGTTTCTCTGGAAGCGCACCAGTAGCCTGTGGTGGCGGATCTATCAGTGATTTGTTCTCAGAACGCGATCGCGCGTCAGCGATGGCTGCATTCAGCCTTGGGCCCCTCATTGGTAAGCTTACCGCTTCCATTATCAAGGCTTGATGATAACAACACAACAACTAGGACCTGTCGTTGGTCCCATTGCTGGTGGATTCATCGCCCAAACGATAGGTGTCAAGTGGGTGTTTATTGTTATCGCAGGTACCATACAAGGGCTTCAAATTTCCTTTTTCAACGTGAGACTTACGTGCTTCTAGTTGTTTGCGGAGTGTCAGCTGTCATTGGGATTCCGTTCCTAAGAGAAACGTATGGCCCGACCATCCGCCTCAGAAAAGCACAGCGTTCCGGCGATCCTGAGGCGCTGGCTAGAATACCTTCGGTTATGAAATTGGGCGAAAGCAAATTGGAATACCTCTGGGTCAACCTTAGTAGGCCTCTAATAATGCTTACAAGAAGCTTTATATGCTTTATCCTCAGTCTTTACATGTCATTGTGTGTTTAGTTTCATATTCTTCAGCGTCACCCCCTCTAACGCCACTTGTATTCCAGCTTATATGGTCGGCTTTACTCTTATGTTTCTTTTGTGACGATTGTATTGATGAAGCGGTTAGGTATCTTCTACTTAATGTTCGCTACCTTTGCACGTGAGTGTATTTTTATTTCTCTGCTGTAGCGCCACTCAGCGTGATTATCTTCTAGAATTTTTCAAGACGACATATGGCTTTGGTCCTGGAGTCGGAGGACTGGCATACATGGGTCTTGGCCTTGGATTTATTACAGCCACTGTCTTCGGCGCCAAGTCAGCGGACCAGGTATACAAATACGTATGTCACCCCCCCCCCCCTCTGTGAAGTCGATAATCCGCTAACCGATCTACTATCAGCTTGCGGACAAGAATGGAGGGAAGGGGAAACCGGAGATGCGGATCCCTGCACTCTTCTTTGGCTCGCTATTCGTTCCTGTTGGGCTCTTGTAAGTTCAAATTTGTATCCTACTTCTTTATTTTGTTTAACTGAATTTCCAAGTTGGTACGGTTGGTCCGCTCAGGCGAAGGTACATTGGATGATGCCCATCGTGGGGTCTGGTATTTTTGGTTTTGGTGAGGCGTGGTGCATTTGAGACGCATGGTGTGGAGACTGATTAGCTATTTATTATAGGCATGATGTCATCTTTGTACGACAGCGCGGTCATTTACTGTGTAGCCACCGACTGACCCTCTGTTTCGTACAGCCTGCCTATACAGCTTTACCTCGTCGATGCGTTCCAGTATGCTGCGAGCGCCACTGCCGCTGCTTCTGTCTTCCGTTCCATGCTTGGCTTTGCGTTCCCTCTTTTCGGACAGCAGATGTTTGATACCTTGGGCCTTGGTGGGGGGAATTCGGTAAGGAGTTGTTACCTGTTACTTCGTGCGGTTTTTTTTTTCCTGACTACTTTGTCCTTCCACAGCTTCTAGCGGGTCTTGCGATCATTCTCGGCATCCCATTCCCTATCTGGATTTACTATAAAGGAGAAGCTATTCGAGCTAGAAGCACGTTGAAGCTATAAAGCATAGATCCACTCAAGCATCACGCGCCATCGCCTGCACCCCTTGGTCTCTGTGCTACGATTTTTAAAACACGACGTCTTTGGGAAATGAAAGTATTGATAGACTTGTTATTCTGTAATGAAGGCGAAGCTTGTAACGTACTATACATGATCTTGATGCTATGTACCATCCATAACTAATTTGGAGTTTTTTTTTTGTGTGTATTATGTAGGATTGACCCCTGGGTAAATTTTGGAGTAAAATCGTAAAATCGTAAAATCTCAAATTTCTCCTTATAAACCCCATTTTTTATCTCTGTGGGTTTGATCAGATATCCATCTTGGTATACTCTCTGGGAATATGAATATATGAATATTAAGGGAAAATAGGAATTTTTCTGTAATTAATCTATAGAGAAAAGGCAGAGTACAGTATGTTGAAGAGCATATTTTGACAATGCTTCTTGATCTTTTACCACAACCATCCGACCGTGGGATTTCCTCCCTCCTGCACTGGGTTGTCTCTAAACTACCTAACTCCTCCTCACTAATCAACATTGCCCTTCATCAGGCTATTCCATCAGCCTGTGTTACTATCCTTTTGTCTAATTCCCAATTTTCCAACTTATCAGAACTGATCCTGACAACTGCAGAGTCATCTCCACCTTGCCCATACTAGGGGCTCAAACAACCCACTTATGCCATCTAGTCAACTACCAAGTCCACATGACAGTGCCACACCTCCTGTCTCTGCTTTGTGCAGATCCTTAGGGAGTGTCACCACCCAAATACCACAACACCCAAAGGGGGGAAGGGGTCTGGCCCCTGATTGGGCACTGTCCTTGCATGGAGCTCACCTCTTGGGAAGAATGCCAGTTTATTGACCAGATGTGGGATCTGGTGGCCTTGTTGACAAGCATGGTCCTGCTTGTACTATGGAAACTCACACATCTCACCATTTCTCTACTATACTCACTAGATGTAACTTCTACCCTTCACTTGTCACACACACTCCCTAGACACCTCCAGACACTTTGGACTGCATCCCATTTCTTTCAGAAACACTCAGTCAGGCCCAGCCCAGGGGTTGGTACCTTTCCTGTAAGGGGAATGCCCAATTCTGCACATAATTCTCCTGACTTCACACATTGATTGGCATTGGCATCAGACATCAGACATTAGACATCAGCATTCACTGGGGGAAATGGCTTGTTTTGGCACCAAATACACATTGAATATACTTTTGAATATACCCATTGGACCAACAATGTAATAGGGTTGAATATATTTTGAATATCCTAAATGTTTATTATAATGTACATGTGATGTATAAGCCCTGAATATATGCAAGGTATATCCTGTGGCACTTTTGGGAATATACATTTGATCATACCATGTGCATAGGGCTGCGCACCATACTGTATTGGCTTATGGCCATATATCAATGGCTTGCTTATGGTATAAAATCAACCATCACCCGTACCATAAAGTTAAACCAAAAATTTTGATGGTACAGTACGGGGATTTATACGGCCGAAAATGATGGTACGGTACATATTCATACTGAACACATTGTCAATTTCTATTGATCTGTGCTACTTTGAAACCACATTTAAAGGACTTTGTTGATAGCTGCATGAGAGAGCCTCAGGCGCTGCTTGACCAACATCAATGTGCAAATAGTCTCCAGCTGGAGACTCGCATGTCGCAGAGAAATTGTATCACGGCCACCAGAAAATATTTGCTCAACTGCAACAGCAGCGAAAGGGGGCTCCTGGGCTATAAGTGTGCTGATGCTATGAAATGTAATCTCTTACACACACACACACCAAATCTAACAATCAACACACAAACAGTAGGAATCGCCTGTTTTGAGTTTGGGTTCAAGTGCTTGGAAGCACTAAGCTTTGAATAGTACTAGTCAAGGCCCTTTCCAATGATCTCTCGACGGGTTTGATTCAGACAAAGCTTTAACACAAGTTTAAAGCTTGCTAGGTATATTTATAATATCTCTCGATCCAATAGACTGAGTACCAAGTGTATGTTCAATTATTAATGATCCCAAGCAGATCTATAAGTCCAAGTGACTTATTAAACAAACAGTGCCAAGTGCACTAAAGGCCAAGTGCCTTGTAATTCCAACAGACAATGTGGTACTAAGTTCCAAGTGAACTAAGACTCTTCAATTCTGTGATCTCTTCAAACAATTCCAGTCAAGACAATTTGAAGCAATCTGAGCCTTTAATTTGGGCATGCAATAGGGTTTCAACAAATGTGATTTGTATACTCTATAGTAGCGCGAAGTGGGGGCAAGATTCCTTACCTTTGTGCTACTCATCTACAGTCTATTTATAGTGTACAAACTAAATATCATATGGAATTGTAAATTTTATATGGAACTGCGCTCCCCCACGCCAAGGATCTGTATTTAATGCTGACTCATCCTCTATGACTTGGTGGGCGTGCCATGCGTGCCAATTATGTTGTTACTTGTTACTTATCAAATATTGAAAGAGCTGGCTAAACTCTTATCAAGTCCCAACCGCACGCTTGGTTATTTAAAACAGCGCGGCACTGTCATTTACTTCTTCTGATCATCCCAGTTGTTATTCACAGTGTCCTGTCTCTTCCGGTAGTTAACACCAAGTGCCCCTGACTAGGATTGGGTTGTGCAAGTCCCGAATTTACAATTACTTCTCCTATTAATGATGATCCCCAGACTAATGATATCATACTACAACGGTTACTTATGAATTAAGATACTGAGGTTGTAACCAGGCATGGTGAATAGGACTAATAATAGGCCGTACTCATAGTCCTCTGTACTGATAGTGTATTATCCATTAGACTAGTTCACTCTGATTAGCCATCTTGGAGCTCGACTCTAATCCTTTATTACCATTTACTTGGTTATTAGAAATGATACTAATAGCCTTACTTGTTGACTTTATAAGTGCAAACAATTTTGGGCCCTATCATCTCCCCCACACCACAAATGTAGACTGTCCTCAGTCTCTCTTTGCCGGCATGTTAGTCCAATACTTCAGGTCTGCACGCGTCTAATCATCCAGTACAAGGTCACAACAGTTCCTGCTTTTAGACAGATAGGCGCGCAATGTCAGGATCAAGCCCAGAGGTCTATGTTCCATCAGGATTGTGACAGTTATATACTTCTCCTGAGGGAGTACTTGACATTTGGACATTGCTTTACAGATATTTCAGTCATCTGAGCATTTCTCTTGTTATGTTTCTGACACTTCAGCAAGAGATTGGTGCTCCTGCTTGTCCTTTAGAGCTTTGCAATGCAGGGTTGTGGGTTTTAAAAAGCTCTCACTTTTGCTAGGTTTTAGACAATTTGGACTTTACAGCCCATTTCTAAATTTCTTTGCTATTCACATCGCTCAACCGCTCCAACCCCTTCTTAAATAACATGTCTTCCACTTCTACTTCTGCCATGGCTCGTGCTCTGCGCTTGCCTTCCATGCTGTCCCTTTTTGCTCTCCAACACAATTTTACCGACTGAGGGCCATTCCCCCATTATGGTCTACGTGGACCAGCCCATCCCTTCATTCTCTGATCTCCTTGAAGATGCCAAGGGTGACGTCTTCATCACCATGGAGCAAGGGTGGATCATCATGGCCAAGGAGCTCGTACCCCGTATGGACCATCAGGGGCCCCTTGACCTCGACGATTTAATTGACTTCGTTGATCATTGCTCCTTGCTGATTGTATGCCCATCTTTTACTTGTTAAAAACCTCTTACTAAATCACTTATTTACTGGTCTCAGGACATGATCACTGGTGTGGTCTGTGGCACGTGCTTTTTGCTGCCATACCCGGCCATTCTCCTTCTGCGCATGCTTCACCTTCAGGTGATGCACCTCCCAGTTGAAGCATGCAAAGCCTCATGGTCTTCCTGGCATACGGTTATATTGGCTGACCTTGGAAACAATTCCATTCTTTTGGTGAATGGCTTATGTTTACTTCTTTTACTCTGTCCTGGTCATACTGATTACTTTTTACTTTAGGGTCAGGCTCCCACTGTGGAGCAAGTTCTGGGCCAGGTGGGGTCGCGCTATGAGTGCAACAACGGTGACAGTATCTTCCAGGATACTTTCCTTGTCCCCCCTTGCATGGTTGGCGCACCATGCCATTACCATCAGTACTGGGACAGCTGGTCCGCCGTGTCCTTGCCTGTGCGCTCCCCGGTGTTGGTACCCGCGGTTCGTCGATCTCTACTTTTATTACTTTTCTTCTGTTGTTGACTTATTTCAATAGCCCCTTAAGAGGAAGCGCAAGGCTGGGCCCAAGGGCAAAGGCCACGCAGTTCCCCAGGTATACAATCCTTTACTACAAGAGCTTTACATTATTCCTGACTTGATTTCAAAATTCTAGTCTGACATGTCGCGCGCCTGAGGGGCTGGCAGTGATTCCGCGCTGCGTCCCATGGAGGCGGGTCCCATATGTCTCCTTTTTATTTTAAAACCCATTTATCTTTACTTATTTTTATCTTTTTAGTCCTCTGGGCAGCTGCCAGTTAAAGATGAGGTCCCTGAGCTTTGGCTCTTTGATCAAGAGATTGCACACCAGCTGGCTCAAGAGGGATTTGCGGAGTTGTTGCCTCCCATGGCCCTTTCTCCTTGTTGGTCATGTAAGACCACTTGTTCTAGGGATGGGGTTCAGGCTTCACGCTGTAAGCATGCACTGGTTCCCAACTGGGAGCCTACACTGCTACGGTCTCCTATCACATCCCTGCTGTCTGACCTTGCGCCTTGGCATTCTACTGTATGTTTATTACTACTACTTTATTGCTTGTTACTGATCATTCTTACTACAGTAGGTCAAAAAACTGTCCCAATGTTTGGTCATTTTATAATGATTTACTTATAACAGAGTACTGGAGATTAATATCATTCTGAGAAAAATATATATAATACTACACCATATTAGCTTTGAAATGAGCACTTACTTTCCTTATTTGAATAAAAACTCATTTCATAACAAATTGAACAAAATAATTACTCATTGGGACAGTTTTTTGACCTATGCTTAATTTTGGCAAGATCTTTACTGCAGCAAGCTTTAACATCATGTGATGTATTGTGGGAACAATAAACAAAGTCATGTGACCATGTTGATATAAATTCAACATGTTTCCATCATTACAATCATTCTTTCCTTCCCCCATCATCCCATGAGACCTACATCTTCTACCCAATGCCTTTCTGTGATCTCCCTTCTTCAAGAAGGCTATACCTTGTGTCAGATCCAGTCCAAAACCACTCTGGGAAAGTCTACCATTGGGAGAATCAAGAAGGAACTGGATATGGACAAGGAAAACCACAGGGGGGGACGTCCTTCTAAGCTCTCTCCTGGTGACAAATGGTCAATTATTCAACAAATCACCACTGGAAGGCTTGATAATGCTATAGAGGCCACCCATTTCATCAACCAAACTCTTCCCAACCCTGTCACACCCCAAACAGTCAGGAATGCACTCAAAAAGAATGACTTTTGTAGTGTTGTCAAGAGTCAAGAGAAAACATCCTCTTCTCAAAAAGGCTCATCAACTGCAACATCTTCAATGGGCAAGATACCATGAAAACTGGACAGTGGAGGATTGGAAAAGGATCTTATGGTCAGATGAGGTCAAAATCAACAGGATTGGGTCAGATGGAAGGACTTATACTTGGAAGAAGAAGGGAGAACCACTTTCTGACAGAACCACCACTCCTACTGTCAAACATGGAGGAGGAAATAATCTTATGGTGTGGGGTTGTATGGGGTGGAATGGAGTAGGAGTGCTTACAGAGGTCCAGGGGATTATAAATGCAGACCAATACTGCCAGATTTTGGATAGGGGAGTAGTGGAAAGCTTTGAAAAGCTGGAGATGCCAGAGGGAGAGAGGATGTTTCAGCAGGACAATGACCCCAAACATGCATCCAACAAGGCAACCAAGTGGTTTGAAGGGCGTGATGGGCAGAAGACAGATACAACAACCTCCCACTGTCAATACCCATACCCAATCTGCCCCCTGTCAGCAATGTCGCCACCTCATCTGATCTGCCTGCCCTGGTCAGAATGGCCAGCCACCCCAATTTGCCCAGTGCAGCTGATCCAACTACCCCCAGCCTGCCCAGTAATGTCCACTCTGCCACCATGTCCCCTGAACCATCCCCTGCCATAAATCCATTCCCAGCCATGGGTCCAACTGGCCCTGGCAATATTAATCCGGCCACCCCCACTCATCCAAACACTCTGGCCAATCTGGCCACCCCCACCAATCCATCCAGCCACCTCAACTTGCCCACCCATGCAAACACTCTAACCGATCTGGTCACCCCTACCAATCCACCCCACCCCATCAATCCGGCCCCAACCCCTCAGACCAATCCGTCCGGCCACCCCAATCCATCCAGCCTCAGCAATCCATCTGGCCACCCCAATCCAGCCATGGCCACTAGAGAGTTAATGGCCCCCAATCCAGCCACAGCCACTAGAGAAATAACGGCCCCCTTGGATGAAGACATGATGGCAACTGACTCCATGGCACCACCCTATCCCATTGTGCAGCTCATCCCTGCAACCCCAGCCACATCACAGGAAGTACAATCTGGCCCACAATTGCTTCTTCCCCCGCCCACAGATCCCTTGCCAACATCCCCAAGGCGTTCTCCTCGCATCCGTGCCAGGAGTATCAGCCCTCTACCAGCTGAGGCAAGCTGGATTCAGCCATCACCCCAACCTAACAAGCGGCCTTGGAGGAACAGCAGTGGGGAGTCATCATCAAGCAAAAAGCAAAGACAAGGATGAGATTTTTCTTGGGCTCAGAGTACAAACAATCTTGCATGTGTTTAGAATTATCATCTTCTGTAAATAGCCATATCTTGTTATGTACTACATATTGGTGTTAATTTAATCTATCAGTCTACTCTCGTTTTCTTTTGCCTTTGCCTCCTGGGCAGAGATGTGTATTTCATTGCCTCTTGAATGGCTAGTGCATCTGAATTAATCACCCTCCGTGGCAATGATTTCTTCTTGGAAGGCATCACATGAGGCTGATGGGTGGGATGCTTATCCACCTCAGGTATATTGACTAGGATTGATGCCGGCAAAGGCCAACTGACTGACTGTGATGGTGGTTCTGGTAAGGGTGGCTGAGGTGGGTTGGCCCCAGATACATTGGCCGAAGGAGGCTGACTGACTGACTGTGCCTGTGGTTCCGGGAAGGTTGGCTGAGGCTGACTGGCCAAAGGAGATAGCTAAGACCCCATGCCTCCTTGTGCTTCAAGTAACATAGGGTCAATCGGAATGTTCTCTGGCAATGCCTCAGGTGTAGATACCTGATTGGCTGGACCCACAGCCACATGCTGAATTACAGGAACTGTAGTGCCAGGATATGGGGGGGTTGTGTTGGATATGAAGTACAGGGGTTCTCCATCATTTGGACCATTTATAGGGATTCCTTCATGGAAGAAATAACTCTTGCCCACCATGGCCGCCGGATGTATGGCTGCTGTATCTGTGGCCACCTGATTGATGGGCTTTGTTAGAACCTCCTTCTTCTTCCCAGACTTCCTGCAATTTAATGGCTTTTTCTGTCCCTTTCCTCTCAAGGAAGTAGGGCATGCATCTGGATACTCAGCCTCTAAATGTAAGCCTCCACGTTCAACATTTGAAAACCGGAATGCTCTGGCAGCACCAAACTGTACTTGGCGTTGATATATATGTTCTAAAACTTCAATAATTTGTTGCTTTCTCATGTTTTGTGGATCATTGATTTTTGCACCTGCTGGCAAATACTCCTCAGCAATAAACAACTCTGGACTTAATGCAAGTTGTCAGTAGGGGACATGTGTGGTATGATTATTGGTGGCAAGTTCTGTAGAAAATAGGTGGAGTTTAATATCCAGCTTCTGTTGAATATTACGCACTGTAGTGATAGCTCCAGTAGCACCATAGCAGATCAGTGAGTTGTAATTTTTTGAGTAATGTTGAATTGGTTATGGGTGGCAACTCTGGGAAGGTGTTTGGCACTTTGATTTCCAATTCAGATGGGGTAGGTTCAATGTTTGACCCACCACCAGACTTTTCCCACATGCGAAGTGTTTTGACATAGTCCATCAATTTGCATTTCAATTGTGTAACAAGGTCCTTCTCCACCTCCACAAATGTTGGATGATTTACACCCACCTCCAAGGCCATTTGGTCATTCCTTGTTGCTACTAGTTAGTGAAAGGTGACTGACATGTGGACTTCACCTACACATCAACAATGAATTTTCCATCTGTAGTCTGGTAGGCCATGAAGGTAAGAGTCAACATTCCCATTTCTAGGTATCTCTCTGATGCCCATTGCTGGACCTGCTTGTCTCCCTTTTTCCTGGCCAATCTAGACAACAGGTGAGAAAGAGCAAATATACATTCTGAACCTGATGTGGATTGGCCGTGTGCATTGGCTCAGATGGGCCGAAGTGGTGACGGATTGGAAATGGCCATCTCATCCGCTTGCTGAGGCCATCTCGGATTGGCTCCAATGTGCTGAGATGGATTGGACATGGCTGTCTTGGATTGGCTCCGATGTGCCAAGATGGATTGGACATGGCCGTCTTGGATTGGCACAGATGGGCCAAAATTGATGGCAAACAGTACTCACTTGCTTTGTTTCACAGCATCATGGCCCTCCATCTTCACCTCTTTGATTTTGTCCCAAACATGGTTACATTCCTCTTCATCCATCCTTTCATACACTGCCTTTGCTGCCCTGGTTCGATTCTGAAACACTTGCTCAGCACTTAGTTCGCCTTCCAATCCAAGCATTTCCTTGACCTCCTTGCAAACTTCTTCCCAATGGAGCCTCCAAACCATATCCAATCGCTTGACATTGATTGTTGGGTTTGGCAATGTAAAATTTGATTTTGTCTGCCAATTGTTTGAAATCCAAGTTGCAAGGCTCTATGTTCATTGTTAGCATTGATAATGCTTGATAAATGCCTTGATATTACCCTTGCTCGCATTACCCTATCATCTGCATCACTGACTAACTCACCACATGTTTCCCAAAAATTGAACATGGCTGGTAAGATCTGAGACCTTAGGACATTTGCTCTACCTGCTTTGTCTACTTGCAAGAAGTACTGGTCCTTAAATCCATCAAGCACCTGGCGTTCCTCAGCTGTGTACAGTATAAGGAATCCTTATGTGCTTTACGGGGTGACATTGCCATTGTTGAGATTGATCAGGAAAATAGAATGGAAGTGCTAGATAAAGAAATACCAGATGGGCTCCGTGATGAATTTGTATATTTAAGCAGCACTCCACATGGCCAGGATGGTCAGGAGACCCATTTAATGCCATTCCAAAAAAAGAAAAGATAACATGTGGTGATGATCAAAAGATCATCTGCTAATCAATGATATGATGGTGCCCCATGATCAACTAACTAGTCCCAGACCGGTTTGGATTATGGGCTCTGATCATCCCAGATTGATGAACAAGATTATCCTGTCAAATATATAGAACATCCCTCATGGGGGATTCCTTTGGATTCAAATGTCCTATCCACCTGCAAAAAAGAGACGTACCAAGAAAAATGCCCTGCATGAAGATGATGACCTTGCAGTAGATGTTGTCACTCTGGAACGTGTACAGGTCAAATCCAAGAGAGGCATTACCGAAAAAAAGGTGCAGGTACCACTGCGACCAGAAATACATCATGGAGGGGATTCAGATATATATCAGGTTGGAAACATACCTAAAGCTTTTTCCAGTGGTGTTTCCTATGAAAACAGTCCAGAGGATAGCCATTCAATGCCACCAGCAGCAGAGGTGAAGGTAGGAGTGTGATTTAAGGAGTTGCCACCCTCTGATACCTGGCAGAACCAAGCATTCTACCTATTACAACAAGCCAAACAGTGGGAAGACATGTTGCAAGCATTGCTTGCATGCAAATCTTTGCCAGAAGGGCCGTGCAATGTGTGTGCCAAATGGCACGCTTGATGGCGTTGTTGCAACTGTGATCAGAGGAAAATAATGTGTCGTGGGTGCTTCTGGCAGCACCATAAAGAAAACCCTTTGCATCGAGTTCAATATTGGATGGGGACATATTTCCAGGATGCCTCACTTTGGGAGGCCAGTGGGTACATGTTGGTGGGACATATGAAGGGCCCTGAAATATGTGATAGCCTTAGAAGACAGCTGGAAATACTGGACAGACTTGAGGAAGCTGCCAATACTGCAGAGCAACAAAGGTTATGTGGGGACAGTGTTAGCACCTTGGCCATGCCAATGGCCAAGCATTCCATTGTGGCCAGTCAATCCGATGAGGCAAGTCAATCCGCTGTGCCGAGTCAATCCATTGTGCCAAGCCAATCCGTTATGCCAAGCCAATCCATTATGCCGAGCCAATCCGTTATGCCAAGCCAATCTGATATGCCAAGTCAATCCGTTGCACCAAGTCAATCCAGTTCGGCCCCTACAACAGCCACTGAATTGGATGATCCAGTTTGGACAGAGTTCTTATCATGGCAAGAAAGTGGTGTCAACACTGATGACGCAGACAAAGATGCCATACTTGAGGAGGATGATGACAAACCCATTCCTGAGGAGGTACTGGATTTCTTCTTGCCTTCCATCCCACTGCAGCCCAATGAACAGAGTCAAACAACACAGCCATCAAATGAAAGACAGACAGCCAATCCGACATCAGCTCCACTGGCCAAACAGCCACCACAGCATGATGCTTTGAACAATCCATATATTCGTGTGGTTCATACAAATGGAATTCATCATCTGGCACTTGTATGCTGCTCTTGCCAAGGACCAGGCTGCCTGCCAATGGACCTTGTGTTCTCTGGTTTGATGCCAACAACTTTTGATACAATCCGATCTGTATTTTCTCTGGCTGTGCTCAATAATTTCCGGTTATGCAGCCTTGGCGGTGGATGAAGAAGTTGAAGTGGGCCAGATTCAGCCATGGAAAGGCCAATCCGAAGAATCCGGCACCAGGTGAAATGGCCATATTTTGTCCTACCTGCCCACAACCCGGAATTAATCTTCCTGAAGATTGGAAAATGGATGGGAATCAGTAAGATATATAAACGTTGACAAATGCATCTTGTCTCATTGTCTAAATTGATCCAGTTGGGTCTATCGGCCCTCCCTCACTGCTGACGGCAACTTTAAGGCCGACCATGTGCGGCAGAAGGGCAATGCAAAGGATGTATGGTTATCAGAGGGTGGGGGGATGATGGCAAAGACAGAATCTTACAACAATTTTTTACATTCAGCCAAGGAACGTCAAACAGTAAGCCCTCCAAATATCTGCAAAGACTAGTGGCTGAATGTGGCAAATGGACAGAAAGCACCATGTGAAAACAGGTTTCGAGCTGTTGAACAGGCACACCTTTCATCCAAAGCTTGTGATATTACAGGAATTGTGGCCATTGCATGTGCCTGCCATGGATGTTTTTTGCCAAACAGTATTGCTAACCTATACAAAGGTGAACAGCAAAAGAACGTTGATTGGTCCTTCCTGACAGCTCTCAAAATCTTGAAAATTGATCTGGACCAAGGGGTGACATTCATATATGACATTGTGTGCCAATATTGGGTCCATTTATACTGGCGGATTGGTAACCTGCTGCCAGCTGGAATGGAAATTGACCCAGCCATTGGCTTATTCCATGTTCATGGACACAAGGAACAATGTTTTTTCCAGTATGCAACCTCATTTATAAAGGGAGCTGGAATGGTTGCAGGCAAAATACTAGAGTCATTATGGGCAGGGCTGAATGCCGTTTCACCAGCAATGCGAACAGCAACACTGGCACATTGGGCAGAAATGATGGATGATCATGTCACAGATTCGAATCACAAGAAAGCCTTGAACATGGGTGTGTCCATTATTGGAGGGAAATAACTATGTCCTAATGATGTCCAGTGCCCTCATTGTGCAACCGGTTTCAAGAGGCCGTTGACATGTCAAAGAATACTGATCTATATTTCAAGAACATGACAGAAGGAATACCAGTGGAGAACACAGAGGAATGGGAACAGGAAATTGCAAGGGCCAAGGAACAGCATTGTTTCAATCCGGCCATGATGGATATTCTTGCAACACAGAAAGTCAACCTAGGCTTGGAATCAGATGTGGCCGCCATTGGATTGCAATCCGTCACCAGCCAGGCAGACAAGTGGATACAGCTAGCACTTAGTGTTGAAGCACAGCAGTGAGTGGAGAGTTTGCTTCACAAAAACAATACACTCATTGCAATAACAGGCTTGATTTGCAAGAACGGGTTTGCCGCCTCCGGAAAGACCCACAGGAGGAGGATTGGCAGGAGGTGGAACGGCTTCAGCATCTCTTAACAGCATTGATGGAAAATTTAGATGCACTCAAAGAAGAAGTTTGCATTGGCTCTCACAATCTACACCCATATGAAGACAGTGACATGCTGGGTTACTTCGAGAATATTGACGGTGCAGATGTGGACCATACAGATCCCAACCTGCCAGCAGGCACAGATAATGGCCTAGATGAGCCTGCTATAATACCACCAGAAGAAAGGGTGCTATCCATGCCATCAACAAGTCTGCCACATGGCCATTTGTACTGTGCATTGGAACTTCAGCAACGAAAAGAGTTGGCCAACCAGCATTTGTCGGCCCTGCGTGCTGCAATTGCAGATAAATCATTTCAGTACTCACATGTCATGCGAGCGGCACCACAAAAATTGGTCACAACACAGTCTAGAAAGCAAATTTCAATGCTTAACAATGAGATTGCATCTTACTGCTGTGCCTATACCCGGTGCTGATCAGCCATTGTCTGGCTTGGTGCCAATGCCACTACCCTTCAACAATTTCAAGTGCTGCTCAAGGATGATTTGAAAAGCAGCACTGCCATTCTGGACCCTAAAAGACCTGGGTCAACAACATTGAGGTTATCATGGATTTGGCAAGGACATAATCCAAGTAATGGGGACTCGGATTCGCTGCTTGAATGTGAGCATAATTCTTCTATGACCTTTATGGATCTCTAACACTGATTTAGTTAATCATGTACACTGGCTTTGTGCCCATGGACACAAGCTGCAATGGAATGAAGAAGCTATTCTAGTTGTTTATGAGATGGAATGGACTGTCTGATATTACCATTGGCAAATCAATGTGTGGAATGAAAGAGAGGTGGATACCAATAATTCGTTGGGTGCACGCTCCTATGCTGCGCAGAAAGCGGCCACCTGGCGGGCCATGGCTGTGGCTGCACAACGGCAGTTTCAGGCCATCAATCCATCCTTTCCATTGATCATGTGATGGAGCAGAAGATGGTTTACATGAGCACAGTGGCCGCCCAATGGAACATTTAGGCCGCCAGGTTGGGACTATGGCTGCTGCACGGAAGTTTTAGGCTGCCGGGTTGGGACTGTGGCCGTCCCACAGCAGTTTGGGGCCGACGGGTTGGGACCATGGCCATCTAACGGCAGTTTGGGGCCGACAGGTTGGGACTGTGGCCATCTAATGGCAGTTTGGGGCCGTCAATCCGGCTATTCCATTGGTCATGTGATGCATACATAAGCGACCTGCCTGTTCAATAATTAATTTTCATTGATCACTTTTTGATAAACTCTCCTTATCATTGTGCACTGATTCTATCCCATAATGCCCAAATCCTTCTTTACATTGTTTGACCCCCTAGCAACTCACAATACAGGTGATCCAATTGATAAACAGGATGATTTACAAGCTATTGTTTTCTATTGCAAATCACAGTTCCGGGTGGCTTTACCTGCTATTGCCCGGGCCTCCAGTGCTGCCCGGCAAGCATTGCAGGTAAATCTTTTCAAGGAATTGGTATGTGGCAGTCATATTGCACTCAGCTACTCAAATCTCATGGGAACTTTAGGATTTTGTTCTGGCATGTATCGGATCAGCTATGGCCACTGGCCACATCCTGATCATCCCAGTCCTTGTATGATCGCTTGCCACTGCTCGGTCCCTCACATCCTGAAATCAAACTGTTTTTGAGTACTCAGAAGATTTCAAACTATTACTTGATGCCAGCACTGAATACAATGATCCCACAAGGATCGTTGCAAAAAATTGGCTATCTTGGTGGGAAGGCCAGGCCAAAGTAGCATCTGAATCTCGCTACATCAATAAGACAACAATCACTGAGGCACTCCAGTTTGATACAGAATACCGGCCTAGACATGTCCCATCTGCCTCACAATCCGCCTTTACCTGGCCGGACACGGCCAATCACCAGCCAATTGGCCCACCTGCAGACCTTTATGTCCGTGGTCTACTGCATCGGATTGATGCTCATTTAATATCACAACATGCACACAATAGGCTCACCATACGCCGAGCTTCTGGCTTCAATGAGCTCTTTGAAGCCGCTGTTCGGAAAGAGACTGAATCTGACTTCCAGGACAACCCTTTGCCAATGCGGCAACGGCCTACACTTGGCACAACTATCACAGATACAGCCCATGCTGAACAACACTGGCTAGAGGAGGCACCCCTCCTGAAGTGGACTGCCAGTGTTAGTCTGTCTGTTGAAGATGTCTGGGGGCTGGTACGGCCCACTGATCGCAACCTTGAAGGACCACATTCTGGCTATGATGGTAGCCTGGCCTCTAGTGCAGAAAGTGGCAGTTATTCTGAGGCCAATGAAACACTTCCTAATGACATGCGCTTTGGTGAACTTAGTGAGGATATTCGGCATCCACCAGAGTTACCACCCAATGAAATACCAGTTCACTTCTCTCTCTGGCCTTTGAGGTTTGGGAAATTGGGCCACACAGGCAAGATTCCATCTGGACAGCTCCCAGTGCACATTCCTGGGGCACGTGAAGAGGGGCCACAGGTACCAGCCTCCATCATTGTAGATGGTGATGATGCTGGTGATAGAAGGAAGGCCGTTCCGCGTGGCCAGCGGCCTGGCCCAGCCACTTCTGGCTGTTCGGCAGTTAGCACCCCACCATCTGCCTCCAACATCCAAGCTATGGGATCAGCTGAGCACGGTAGCCCTTCCACCCCCAAGTCTCTATTCAGTCGCATCTGGCCAGCGCCAGCAGTGCCATCTCTTCGCTCACCCGCCAGCCACCAATCTGATGGCCAATCGCACAGACATGCCACTGTCTCAGAAGCTGCTGACATTAATTTGATATCTTCACATAGTGGCACGTTCAGATTGAGCAAAAATGCTGACATGGCCACAACATCATTGGCCGGGGCAGCCATGAACAAGGTATCATTGACTGATGTGGGTACTGCGGACTCCACTTCACTGGACATAGCTAAAGGGGCCGTTGCTGTGATATCATCTGATGAAGAAGGCAGTGCCTGCTCTGCTCAGGCAGACATTGCTCTGATATCTTCAGATGAGGGTAGTATGGACTCCGATGGGCCCATAGCTGGGGCAGACATTGCCTTGATATCATCTGATGAAGAAGGTAGTGCTGACTTCACTCAGGAGGATGTTGCCCTGATATTGTCAGATGATGAGGGTACAGACTACAGTGGGCCAGCCATAGCCAGGACAGACATTGCCCTGATATCATCAGATGATGAGGGCAGTGCAGGTGCAGCAGGAACTCTTGTAGTTTCAGGTCCGTTCAATGCTGATTCCTTTCCATTTGTTACTGATGACTGGCTTTCATCCACTGGTTTTGAATGAGCCAATCCTTGTCTTTGTAGCCTAGTATATCTATCCTCTTTGCCTACCAATCTTTACAACCGTGCTTTATTTATGTATTTTGTTGGTCCTTAAAGATGAAAATATGAACCTCAATACTAATGGCTGTATGTCCAATGGCTACTGGCCATGTCCGTTGGCCGTATGTCCATTGGCCATGTGCCGTCTGCCCGTTGGCCATGTCTTGTATCCCTTTGACTATAACAATTTTTGGCCATACCAAAAGGATATATATATGCCATGCCATAACCCATAGCTGACTGCTTGACTCATTTGGCTGTGCATGGTCTACATGTCCAGTGGATTTGTATGGTACGACTACATGTAGTTGTACATATTTGGCAGCGGTTAAAAGAAGCTCTAGCGGGCCGTATGATACACTACATTGTATACGCCCACTAGACCGTATGGTACGCTACATTGTAGCTTACCTACCTGGATGGACAAGGTATGTGGGGTTGGGGCTAATTCTGAGTATTTATTACTCACAATCTATTTACAGCATGTGCATCAACATACGCCCCCAACACGAAACTCGGACACTACTAACCAGAATCCTACCGAATCAACTACTGCCATATATCAGATGAACCAGATCTTCGAGGCGCGAGGATGGAGCGTTAGCTACTGCTATGCATACCCGCTCGCAGTCCTCATCATTGAAACCCAACTGGCGAGGATTCAAGGGACGCCGGGGTTGATGTTGAGCGCGTGAGATGGAACTCGGGGATTTCAGGACGGGTAGTAAACGCATATTTTCCCGACGATGGGCTCGTGGAGTTGACAGAAAGGGGCCGCCTCCATGGATCCTGACACGACAAGGAAGTTGCAGCACAGCGCAAGATATCGACGCATGGGTGTCAGAGGATATGCGCTTCGCTGCTGCCTATCATCAATCCGACTGAAATCCCCAGCTGCGTCTGAAGTCGAGTCGTCTATGACATGGTTCTGCCCAAAGCGCCGTGAGTTTGTAACAGGGCCCTTGTCGTGGATGGGCTGTTAATATAGAATTTGTGGCGAGATCTGGCTAGTTCTCATATACAGATTCTTTTGAACACTAACGTCTCAAATTCTCTTAGCCTTGCATACTATTCAAATCAAGTTCTTCCAGCTATTTAATTCCGATTTTCCACGGCGACAGATGTACTTTTGATACACCTGTGCCAAAAACCACAGATAAACTCGGATGTGTGTATGCGCGCGCCTCAAGCGGACCGACACCGGGGAAGCCCTGGGTACCGCGCTACTGAAAGGCGAGAGATTGCCCGGCCTGATCCATCGTTTCTCCTTGTGAACGATCGCGTCCAGGTTGAAACAAAACTCGACAGTGAACTTGGAATATTGGGGGGAATATCGATAAACATGACCTCCCAACTGCCCATCCTCTTTTCAGGTTTTTTCCTCTGACATCAGCCAGCCAACGACCCTAATGTTGTTACGTGCCCAGGATAGAGCTTGAGGGATAACCGCGGCGGAGTCCTATGAGTGGTAAAAACGAGATCAGCTTCGGCTCTTAGATCTTGAATATGACCTCAACCCGGGGCCTGCATCTTCGAGCAAGGTGAATTGGCGAACTATTCTCATGCGGCATGGGAAGGTCACCTGCTAGGCGCGAGATAACGTTACTGACGTTTATGGCATTCGTTCTAATGCAAATCTGATAGCAAAATATCTTTCTCTATACGGCTTGAATTGGATACACGTCGAAATCCGTGCTTCACTGTTACTACTTCGGTTGGGCTTTCCCATATGTCCAAACATATTCCCCCCACGGCCTCCCATCCTCTCTCTTGATGCCATTGGAGAATTCATCCAAGTCTAGTCGCAACTCCCCAACATGCTCAAAGCCCGCTTTCTTGAAAGCTCCCCATCCGCTGTCGCTCGAGCTCACCCATGTGAACACTCCTCTCTCGCGGGCTCTCGTCAAGCCCCAGCTAATCAAGTGCGAACCCACGCCCTTGCCCTGCCAGTCCGGATGCACAGAAATGGCGGCAAGGATCATACATTCAGTTGAGTGGTCAGGCATGAATCTCTTTCCCCACGCCTCCACATCTGCGTTCGTAATCTCTTTCAACCGCTTGATCCCTGGAGGCTCTGGATCCACGCCATGAGTATCTGTTTCTTCCCCGATCGCAACTGAAGTTTTCGGTGGCGGATCCTGAACGTATGTTTTCCACCCCTCTGGCAGCTCCAGGTCAAAACCATGCCACCCCCAAGCGGACCATCCGACGATTTCGTCATTGATAGTCGCCCTGATGACCACGCACTTCTTCGCGGATGATATCCAGTAACGCAATCCGTCGGCCATGCCCTGCTCTTGATTGTGTGTAGGATAGGCGACGGCCTTGAGTTGGGTGTGGGCATCAGTCGCAAACGCGCTTGTGAATATTGAGGCGAGGCGGGGAATATTAGAGAGGATGGCTGGGGAGATGGATATGGTGGGTTTTTCCATGTCGTTGCTCTGGGGTTGCTTTGTATTGATACGGAATGTAATGAGGATGAGAGGGCTCGGTGTCGGTGAGTGCGTGCACACGTGATGGGTGGTGACACGAGTCAAGAAAGAAACGGCACCGCGATGTACCTTGTGACGAATATAACTCTCGCAATCATAATGTTCGGTTACGGGGAGATTAGGCGGAATTCACGTTCCTACATTGGTAATCAACCGCCGTACTGACATCTCGATGGACTTTGTCGTCAAACCACTGGCTGAAGGCATCAAAGGTGCTAAGTGGGTTACTTTCGAGGAGTCTAGTCATACACCGATGTGGGAGGAACGCGAGAAGTACACGCAAGTGCTTGAGGATTTCTTGGTTGGTAAACCTGTAAAGGAAAGGTCTTGAGTATTTCTCGATATAAAAGTATATTTATCACAACGGCTGGCCAGTCACAAGCGAAAAATGACCCACCACTCGTGCCCTTCCTACTCTATCATCCGACTACCGAAGGGTCCATACCTCAGGGAGGATTGAAAACGTTGTATTTTGACGTTTATGATCGGTAACGGCTGCTTAAATTCGCTCGCACCGACCAACGCCTAAAAGGTCCAGCAATCGGATGTAGCTGTGGTAGGACTGGGGTAAGAAGGGTATTATTAGGTTGGCGGCAGGGTTCATCAACTCATAAGTTTCTAGAAACATCGCCCAGTCCGTTCACTCGAGGCAATCGCGGAATTGAATCAAGCAGAGGAGCATAGGCGAATCACTGGTGCTAAATGATGTTAAGAGAGTGTTAATCCTCAAACGCCACAACATAGCACTGAGAAATCACCTGTGAATGTGACCGGCGAGCTTCCCCGCGGGTTGCTGAAGTCTCAAGACAGAGTACAGAAGCCCATATAAGAACCGATCGAGCTCTATGATACCGTACAGACAGGAATCCCAACCCATGGGCTGCCAGCCGCACGATGAAATGCAACTGACACTTTGAGGAACTCCCGAATGCAGAGGGTAACACACCTTGGGGAGTGAGTAATCACACTGCTGCTCCCCCTCACGCCTTCGCAGGCGATCCTCAGATGCAACGGACAGCATTGGTGCCCATCACACCCTCTAGGATTGTGCTCATCAAGGTCTACAATGAGAACGTACTCGCCTGAGAAACCAGAGCACCTGATGCAGGATACTAGCTCTCAGAAAGGCGATTGGGCCAAGGCGGGTCTAAGGCGATGGTCGCGCGGCATGGCGGGCGTGGCGAAATTGGTGTGGCGGGTTCATAGACTGATGCGACCTGAAGATGACTCAGTAAAAAGGAGTGGTTATTGAAGAAATCACTGACCGTGTAGGCTGAGGCGCACTCATATAGAGACGAAGATGCGAGGTTTGTAAGGATAAAATGGTACTCGAGTGGTGGGCGGGTCCCAAGAAGCAAATATAGCGAACAGGGTTCGAAGTCGCGGTTAAGTAACCGCGAGCACGTGACCGGAAATTGGTTCGAGTCAGCCATGGGCAACCCAGGCTGGAATAATATAAGCACCCGTCTGTGATTAGACTGAAGGCCCCATCGGAATTTTGTAACACTTATGGTATGTAGTCATAAGCAATACTGTATTTCCAAATCCTCACTAAAATCGACATTTAACTTGGATACGGGTACGAGGTGTCTAGTGTCTCGTTTCGCGACCTTAGGTATCGTTATTTTTTACGGTGTGTTCTGAGTGCTTCAAGTAAATTTATTCAGTTGCTTGCGACTATGACATGGACTTAGATCTAGTCATCAATTGATGCAAAAAAAAAAAAAGAAAAAGAGCGGATAAGTCGTATTACTCCCGCTGGCCATCATGAGCGGAGTGGGATTCCCTGATCCCTCACAGGCGGTGCCTTTCCGTCCCCAATAATTACTTGTGCCCCGACGCTCGTCACCCCGTCGATTGTCAAAAAGATGTAGCCTATGCATTTCAAGGTCAGCGAACATTCGGGTATAAATTACGAGAAGAGCGCACCAGGGCCTGGAGGGAAAACGCGGTTATTTGGAGGAGTGGTGATAGTGATCGACTTGCGGTTGCGCGCGAGTACAGCGCCCATAAAGACGAGGCGTGAGCTTGAGTGGAAGCCGTGCGAGGAGAAACCAAGATCCATCAAGGCGACTGGATGTTGCGGTTACTCAGTCTCCAAGTTGATGACATGTGCGACAGTTTAACAATACCTTGTACTTTAGCAGTATCAATACCAGCAGGGATATCAACAGGAACAGTGAAAGCATGATTGAACGGGATGAGTTCTGGAACGTTGTGCAGGGCGGGGCGTGCGACGCTCATGTATGGAGGATTGAGGAATTCAACACGGAATTCTCTGTATTGGAGATAAAGTTAGGGAGAAGCTAGATGGGCATGGGATGGAACTAACGAATGGAAGAGCGTGTCGTTGACAATACCACTATTTGGGTTCGAACCTGCAATGAAGATATTTCTGGGAGGTGTTCAAAATTGATGGCAAGGCCATTCACAGCAGTGGAACAACCCACCCGCTTGGAGTCAAAGTTACTGTTGAGTGGTATAATCGCGCGATTTCTGATGCGGGCATTCCCTGATTGCTAAATCTACTCCCAAGCGGTGCATCAGGTGTGTACAGCACGGGCGTAAATCTTCAAAACAGCTATTAGTTACCAGAAAGCATGTGTAAAATCAGAAAACGCCGTTACATACGCAGGATGATCTGCATTCGACTGTCCGATGGGATCCTTGGTTGTATTATAGGCTGAATATCCAGTCTGCGCGCCATTTATGATCAGGACTTTCCCATCAGGCATGAGTAACATCTCAAGCAAGACCCTCCCCTCTAGCATCCTCTCCACGACCCAACCTTGAGCAATCCCTTCCGGCGTGAGAGTAATTCGGCTGCACTGATCAGAGGCTGGGTCCTGTGAAGACAGTTCCTCGGGTGGGATGGTATCACTGGTATTCGTCCCGCCGCACACGAGGACCTCGGGAGTAAAGTGAGGTGGGCTCAGAGGAAGGAGAGTTGCAGTGCCATCAAAAGGATTGGTGATGCGTACACCGTTGGGGAGGTCAGGAAGGCGGGTCTCGGTGCCTGCTTCGATATCGTAGATGATGGATTGGTTGTTCGCAATCATGAAAATTTTGCCATCAGGGAGGGCAAACACTCTGGCCAGATGTCTTGTCAGTACTACCAGGTTTTATGCAAGAGGACGGTGACTCACCGAGGGAAAAGGTTTACGGGGAGACTGCGTTCAAGGAAGGGCGAGGGACGAGGGACTCCATCATCCTTTTTTGGGAAGAACTCAAAGCTGTTCACCGGGTCTATATTATAGAACGGTTGAAGTTCGTGCATACCGCCTACCACCATCTATGACGGCATGGGTTCACATAAGGACATATGACTTTTTACAGTAGACAAACGAGCTCACTAATGATCCATCGAAGATGCGCAATGAAGAAGGATACCATCTGTTCTCCGCGAGATGCAAGCTCTGAGGGTCCTCAAATACAGTGCACCCCGTCCCAGATGGGTTTGTACATGGTTCGAATACTCTGATGGTCATGCGGCCGTCCGTGTCTGGTTCGGTCTCTGGACTCTCTACGTCCTGTCCTCCGACGCTAACCTTTTGGTCAATAAATCAGTGGCTCGAGTCTATCACAAACATGTGGCGGGTACGCCAGATGGGCAAGAAGTCCTCACCATGGAGCCGTTGCTCAAGTGCCCACCACTCGCGCAGAAAGTGTCCGAGCGCAGGTCTAACGGTGTAGCTTTATTCGTTTCAAAGTCCCACAGGACACCCCAGGCACCATATCCGTTGATTTGGAGCGGGTCATTTTGCACACGGTCAAAGAGGATTGCAAGAGTGGGAGATACAACAATGGCTTCGAGGGCAACAATTCCGGTGGTTCCATTCTGAACGAAGTGCCAGTCTGGAGGATTTGGACCCCCGGAGACCAAGAGAGGAAGGAGCAGGAAACTTAGCAAGGAACGCATTGTACCGACGATGAGTTCGCAGGTACTTCTAATCCCGTACACTTTTATATACGCCACATTCAGTTTACCTCATACATACATGCGGCTTTTCGCCTTCAGTTTCCACAGTTGTGGGGGCGGCACACCAAAGAAAGGAAAACTTCGAAATGTTAAAAAAAGCGTGGTCTTTTCGTCGTTTCTGGAGTGGGATCGATATGCCACTCGTGGATTAAGACTTGTCAAGTGCGCTGTGGGTCAAGAAAATTCCGGCTCTCAGATGCAAGGCTATTTCTGTATGTATACCGTTAAGCCAGCACGTAATTATGAAGAGTGATGTCACTCTTACCGTGTGTTGCGCCTGCGAGTGAGATAAGCCGCCTTCATAAGTTATGTATGTCCTAACATTCGAGTTTTCCCAAGTGGCTGGTACAAGCACTTGTATCAAGCAATGTCTGTTGACAATCTCGGGGTAATTGGCAGCTGATCGGAAGTATCTTGGGTTCGAGAGGTTCGTCGCACACGGTAACCACTAGTACTTCGTACTGCTGTGTCCGAATCAAAGTATCTGATCCTAACCCGTGTAAAACGTAGTGTTGTTTCTTGATAGAAGATTATTTTCTGGAGGACGCATGGTCGCTTCAGAGCAGTTCAATCCTGGACACCGGCAAGCATTTGCCAGTCACAACTCCGCACACATGTACAAACCACCATGTGATCATAGGGGTCACCTGATCATGGCTCACAGCGATCATCGCAAGAATCATCGTGCATCGGCAACTGCTGACAATTTTCTCCAAAACAAAACCGGATACAACCTGAGATCCATTACTCGTACAGACAGTGGTCTGAGACCACGTCAAGAGACGTCACGATATTTACCACGAAACTTCATATAGCACCCGAGGCACTCCATTAACCTGCAGTAGAGAGTCATTTTGAAACACGGACAGAGAGGATGGGCAAGATAGTTTGAGGGCTAAGGTTCCCGTTCTACTTTGAACATAGTGCCAACCTTGGGAAGACGGGACAGCAGTGGCTTATAGCGGAGAAGTGAAAGCTTGAGAGAAAAAAAGCAGTGTCATGATAACGAAAGTAATACCAGCATCTCAAAGGCCCCTCAAACGCCTTCGGTATATGTATCAACTCGATTCCCATAGCTGTGAAGAATGAAAGATAACAAATTAGGGCTCGAGTGGGAAGATAAGGAAGAATCAGTGCAACGTGAATTCGCTTTCCCAAGTTCGTGTGCTTTATGACTATATTTAGAACGAGACCTTTCTTCGGACGGATGTTCAATATCTTCTGCGATTCATCTGCTATAACTAGATGTGCCGGGTTATCATTTTACTTATTATCCCGAATCTGAATATATCAGCAAGGAACTCGGGTCATAGGATGGCACAACGCCCCTCGAACTCGCCATTTAGTACATGGGGTCTTTCTGAGTAAACGCTAGACTTCGATGGTTGAGCAGTTTTCTGGGATTTCCATCGAGTTTCGGGTTATGACCCTATTGAATCGCCGAGGCGAATCTAGTCAATATGCATTCAAGATGTTATAAAAAAAGCGCACTGGCACATGCCCACTCTGACTTGGAACTCATGACACACAATGAGATATCATGTGCAAATGGAAATAACGCTACTGGATATCCAACCTGGGCGAAAAGGAGTCAAGAACCGCTTGTTGAGATTCAGAAAACCCGGGGAGAAAGTACACCGACAGGAATTTCAAGCCGAGCAAACGGGCTCGGGAGTCGGGGAGATCGAAACTCACGCGGATTTTATTCTTGCTGATGGATCGGTCACCAGGTAGAAAGCCGATGCATTCGTTGCTTGAAGAGAATTTTGAATGCTGTTGACTGAAAGCACATAATCCTGCGTCCGAGAAAGTTGTATGTCATGCCCACGAGAAGGCTTGGCAAGATTATAATAACTCTGTTCTCGAAATCAATGGTGACCGAATGGCGTGCGGGAAACTGTCGAAGGGTCAGAAAGATCGAGAAGTAATTTAATCGGAGAAAGTATAGCGAATGGGTTATAGACCTTGAACGTAAAAGATACATAGGTAATATAAAAAGTCGGAAAAAGATGAAAGTGAAAGTGAAAGTCCCCACGATTGCGCTGGGCAGCGGCTCGTGTACTGGTCGATTAGAGTTACTGATTCCTGCCAATTGCAAACCTTTCGTTGTCGCGCTGTTTTTGCGGTGATTGCCTTGTCGGACATTCAAAGTAAAGGCGGACCCACCTCGTCTGAGTCTCAACCCCTCCCGGTCCGCCCTGTTAGCCGCACCAGCAACTTATTTTGTATTCTGTCACAGTTGGGAATTCATACATTACATGAAACCACTCATAAATCCCTCATATTCACCCTCTCCCCCACTGCTTGAAGATGTGATTAGGTTTGTTCTTGCACTATCTATTATATCACTCAAGCCATCTAGACTAGACCATACAAAGGGTACTTCAACTCTACAGACAGTTTGCCCATGCGTAGCCCGTCAAATCTACTTCCCTTTCCCGAACTTGTGTTTACTGTGCTTGCAACGGTCCCCTTCAGTATGTGGGGTTGGGGCTAATTCCGAGTATTTATTACTTACAATCTATTTACAGCGCGTGCATCAACATACGCCCCCAACACGAAACTCGGACACTACTAACCAGAATCCTACCGAACCAACTACTGCCATATATCAGATGAACCAGACCTTCTTCGAGGCGCGAGGATGGAGCGTTAGCTACTGCTATGCATACCCGCCCGCAGTCCTCATCATTGAAACCCAACTGGTGAGGATTCAAGGGACGCCGGGGTTGATGTTGAGCGCGTGAGATGGAACTCGGGGATTTAAGGACGGGTAGTAAACGCATATTGTTGCGACGATGGGCTCGTGGAGCTGACAGAAAGGGGCCGTCTCCATGGATCCTGATACGACAAGGAAGTCGCAGCGCAACGCAAGATATCTACGCATGGGTGTGAGGGGACATGAGCTTCGCTGCTGCCCATCACCACCCCAACTGAAATCCCCAGCTGCGTTTGAAGTCGAGTCTTCTATGGCATGATTCTTCCCAAAGCGCCGTGAGTTTGTAACAGGGCCCTTGTCGTCGATGGGCTGTTAATGGAGAATTTGCGGTGAGATCTGGCTAGATCTCGTATACGGATTTTTTTAAACACTGACTTCACAAATTCTCTTAACCTTGCATACTATTCAAAGCAAATTCTTCCGGATATGTCATAATGGCGACTGACGTACTTCTGATATACCTGTGCCAAAAGCCACAGATGAACTCGGATGTGCGTATATATGCGCGCCTTGAGCGGACCGACACCAGGGAGGCCCCGGGTACCGCGTTACTGAAAGGCGAGAGGTTGTCCGGCCTGATCCATCGTTTCTCCTTGTGAACGATCGCGTCCAGGCTGAAACGGAGTGAACTTGGAATATTGGGAGGAATATCGATAAACATGATCTTCCAACTGCCCATCCTCTTTCAGGTTTTTTCCTCTGACATCAGCCAGCCAACGACCCTAGCGCTGTTACGTGCCCAGGATAGAGCTTGAGGGATACTCGCGGCGGAGTCCTATGACTGGTCAAACGATATTAGTTTCGGCTCTTAAATCTTGAATATGACCTCAACCTGGCGCCTGCATCTTCGGGCAAGGTGAATTGGCAAACTAATTTCATGTGGGATGGGGGGGGGGGGGGGGGGGGGGTTCACCTGCTAATCGCCAGATAACGTTACTGATGTTTATGGCATTCGTTCTAATGCGATTCTGATAGCGAAATATCTTTCTCTATACGGCTTAAATTGGATTCACGTCGAAATTCATGCTTCACTGCTACTGCTTCGGTTGGGCTTTCCCATATCTCCAAATATATTCCCCCCACGACCTCCCATCCTCTCTCTTGATGCTATTGGAGAATTCATCCAAGTCTAGTCGCAACTCCCCAACATGCCCAAACCCCGCTTTATTGAAAGCTCCCCATCCGCCGTCGCTCGAGCTCACCCATGTGAACACAACTCGCACGCGCAGCCTAAGACGTTCTACTAAAGTACTGGCGGGAATACCTCCTCCTCTATCCCCGCCCCAACCAGACTCGCAAAAGTCCAAACTACACACTCACCACGCCTTCTGCGTCCGAAATCATTGATGTGGAAAGTATTCTGTGTGAACAGATGCCCAACGAGATGTTTTGTGGAAATCCATGAACCACTTCGGCATACTCGATCATTGCCAAACCTCAAAATTGGGACATCTGCAGTCGTGGACTTGAGAGCGGGCTGAGGGTCGTTACTGTAACGGATAACGTTTGCCGCACGCCTCCACATCTCAAAGTAGATTCCCCGCCAAATTTCTTCTTCAAACCTCGACATATACCTATAGAGGGTTTCAGGAGCAAGCGTACAACCGAACGTCAGGGGAAGAGTTTTGCAATCAAGGCCATACGACTGTCTCATGGTGAGTTGGATGTTGGGCCTCACCTAGTAATATCAATATATGTCCCCGTCGCACACCGTCTAAACACTCGTCAGCCACCAATGCTTCGAGTTTAAAAAATTTACTATGTGGGGTTGGGGTTAATCCTAGGTACCTATCACTTACGATTCATATATTTACAGCGTGCGCATCAACATACACTCATAACGCGAAACTCGCACACTATCCAGAATTCCATGGAATCACCTACTGCCGTGGGTCGAATGACCCAAGTCCCTGAGGCGCGAGGTTGGAGCGTTGACTGCTGCTATGCATATCCACTCGCAGTCACCCATTATTGAAACCCAACTGGCGACGATCCAGGCGGCATTGTGATTGACATTGAGCATGTGCAATGGAGCTTGGGGTTTAGGTTGTGTAGAGAATACACATCACTGCAACTATGAGCTAACTGGAGGCTGACAGGGAGCGGGCATTTCCATCGATCCAAAAATGGTGGGGTAGTCGCAGCACGACACGTTATCAGCCGCTCCTGGGCTTCGCATAGCCGAGGAAGGGCTCCACCTTGTTTCTCTGCTCCTTTCCATGTTTCCACGCTGTGGGTCATCTAACGGCCTGTCGGCGTATGTGACTTCCATAGATCCTGACGGCCACCACTCCTCCACGTTGATCTCCTTGAAAATCCAACATCCGGCCTCTCAAGCCTCTGAAATGTAATTTGCAGTATAGCTGCATGAGGATGTGTTGACGATCCATGAGGCAGTCGTGTACTGGAGAACCGGAAAAATATAATGGCCGTGTCGTCATCCGTCCCTCGAAGCAGGCTTTCGATGGTTACAATGTAGGCGCATTAAGCCTTGATAGGGACAGCTGGATTGGGGAAAGCTCGGAACTGTCACCCTTTTCAAGACGATGAGCTAGGTGTCGGTCATATGTTCGGGGCACTGCCATGTTCACCGGGAAAGGTCGCCGAGACGAATACTGGGGGTTTGTCAATGATGGCTTGGGGATCGCAGGATGGGAGCTTGGCAAGGATGTAGGAGATACAGAAGAGACACGACCTTCGCTGCCTACCACCACTTCCAAGGGAGATCCCCAAATGTGTCTGGAGCCGAGAATTTGAGTAGGAGTCTTCTATGATGTTGTTCTGCCCAGAGTGCCCCGAGTTTGTAAGTTCTTAATCATGGAAGGGCTGTTAATGGACAAGCTGTGGTGAGATCTAGTTAATTCTCATATACACGTTCTTTCCAACACTTAACGTCTCGGATTCTCTTAGCTTTACACATTCTTCAAAGCAAATTCTTCCGGATATTTGATTTCAATTCTCAACGACGACAGATGTGCTTTCGATCCACCTGTGCCAAAAGTCACAAACAAATTCGGACCTATGTATGCACATGCCCTGAGCAGACCCATACGAGAGAGGTCTTGGGTATCGCACAACTGAAGAGCGAGAGATTACCTGGCGTGAACTATCGTTTCTCCTTGTGAACTATCGTTTCTCCTTGTGAACGATCGTGTCCAGGCTGGGAACGGTGTTCAACTGCGTCCTACAACAACATCAAACGGCCAACTTGGAACATTGGAAGGAATACCGAGACCCCATTGCCCTTATAATCCCGTTCGCCCGAATCCCTACGATTGGCTGAAGGGGAGTGAGGAGCTGTCGCCAACTTTGAAGAAGTTCACAAGTGACGCTCTAGGGTATCACACAAACCCGCAATCGCGCGAGTAGCTTGTTTTAATTACTAACGAGCCCTTTATTGTCGTTTCTTGGCGCGTTGGCGTATGTTCAATAGTTTTGACCTCATTGTCACCGATCTTGAGAGAGGTGATTGTAGTACGCAGATCAGTTTATCCTCAAGTACAGTGTCGATGGACGAAAATACACAGTCCCGGGAATTAATCAGAATGATTACTCTAGATTCAAGGTCAAGGGCTAGGTAAGGGGGTAGAACTCAGGTCAAGTACTTGGTCAGGCCCAGCAGTCCTTCAGCCAGTGACGCAGGTGGGCCGTCTTCCATGAGTCCCCCTTGCACCATTGGTTCCATCCAAAAGGGCCCACTCCAAACCATCCAACCAAGTACCCAGAGCATTCCTGCAACAGAAGACAGAACCGAAACCTGCCGTAGACCTAGGTATTTGGCAGTGGCTATCACCAGATCTTCAGCAGAAATCCCCACAGCCTGGGCAACAAAAAACCACATCACGCTGATGAATCGCTGGAGGCTGTGGCTCATCATCCATTCCCCGACGGCGTGAAAAATAGCCGATAATAGAAACCCTGTGTAGAGTTGGGTGTATGATGATAGAAGTGTGCCAGAAGGAAGATGAAGGATTGTTTGGGCCAGGTATTTTCCATGGCTTGAAACAGACTGCCATGAGAAAGTAAGGTTATATACATCATTTGGATTGCAGGACATACCCGTCGGAGTGTTTGGTGCCATGTTCGTCTGAATATCACGGTGAACAAATGCCTTCAGTGCCTGGATGAGAGAAACATACCCCCAAAAAGTCCGAACGGTAGTCGTGTCAAGCAAGGGCCCAAACTGGAACGGCCAATCCTGAGGCTCGTAAAGATGTGATGCGACAGCTATGGCCGAGACAAGAGAGTGTTTCATGGCCATAGAATTTGCGAAGGTGAACCAAAACATGAGCACGTTGATTAATTGACGACCAATCCCATGGTGCCCCATCCTCTCTCCGTCTACCCTAAACGCTGGATTGCGCCGGTTGACGAATGTCGCCACGTCGTACATTATGTATTGAGCGACACACCATTTTACTCGGGACGCGACGTACGCCAAACGAGGAGCATCTGATCGACGCAGCCCAGGAATCTCGAAGGTCCAGTTAATTCCACGCCAATTTGTGGATATGTCTGCTGCCCAAAGTAAACGTTGTTTAAATGGCAGGACACGAGCTGCAGCAGTTTGTCCCCGCCGGAAGGCAGTGTGCTGAGGATCTGAGAGTAAAATGAGGGTCGATGCATTGCAGAGGGATATAGATAACGGAAGGCCGGTGAAGTAGTCGTCGACGCGATTACCGGTTGTAGTATGGAGGATGATATGGACGTATATTGCGGCCATTAATAGAAAGAGAAAACGTCTGATGGGTGAAGAATTGACAAGCATGCTTATCAATTGTAAGGCAATAAACGTGACAGCATATGGGTATGTCGAAGGGATCATGAAGATTGATTATGAGGCTCGAACGTGTGTGGGGGGTGGCTTGTGGATGGTGCAGACAGGTAACGAAAGCCTGCGAAGTCTTGGTTTCGGAGGATACTGGAGCACTGGCGCCTGAGAACGCCTGAACTGAAGAAGCAGTCACCCTGGGATATATTTGTGCCCAAACGCGGCACGGGCGTCGGTATTTATAGCATTAAGTTTCTTCAGTAACGCTGTATGATTGAAGTTTGCTCACCACATGGCCACTTAAATGATTTAACGACTTTGAAGAGAATAGCCGTAAAGCCCTTTTAATCCAGAATCCTCCGTCAGAATGGAGTACTTCTAGCAGAGTGAAGTTGGCAGGAAAACAACAAAATTTCTACTTAACAGGTCACATGATGTGACGGAGATGCCATTTGTGTTCGTCTGGACATGGTTAGTCAATTTCATTTTCCATTTTCATATATCAGATAAGGTCAATTGATCGTGCTCATTAATATTGTAAGTGACGACAAGCTTGCTCTAATTTGCCTCTTTTTCGGTATGTAACCTTTTTTGACCAATATAAGAATACATGCACTGATAGCATGAGGTTGGAAGAGAAAAAAAAATTTACTTGAAGAAAATGTAGGGAAAAAGCCCAGTTCTCCTTGGGGAAAGGTCTTTTTGGGGGAAGAAACAGGGTGCCAGACAGGAAGACATGGTCCCCGAGGGATGGGCCCAATATTTGCGGTCACCTAACCACTACACATACATCACTGCGGCTGCTAGGCGCCAGGCACAGCTGTATCATCACATACAAAATCATTCCATCAACTGATTGAAAAGCTCATTTACTTGTGTACAAGCCGAGATCTCCGGGGTTATGAGTACCTGATACGTGGTGATACCGGAAATGCTTAGCAGTATGAGGCAGTATGTAGGAGATTGGTACGTTACAGCAGTTACTAAAATCTCGGATTAGATCTGGAAAGTAACCTATCAAGATATGGTCCCAGCGCCAACGCGTGAGAGGGATGTACAGCTTCCTGTGAACATGTATTCCGTTTGAAGGTGTATTCGTACAAATGGTGGCATGAGCTTCTGTCAAGTTACCACAACATCATGTTCTTCGAAATTGGCTGTCAGGTACACACGGTAACGCTCCGAGTCACCGGAGTTACCGGTTTACCGGTGACGTCGAGGCGATGGATCGACGATCTCCGGTTTTCATAAATTTCACCAGTGCGGCTATAACTCGCAATTGGTGCTTGTCAATGTCAATGGCTTCTTCAAAAAAAGTTCAGCGTGTCGTTAACGTGTACAGTTATTTCTGTTACACTCAAATATTCTGGTCTGCTCTCTCATCCGTTCAATTGAATCCGATTGTTTTTGGTGGAGTTCCTGGGAACATCCTACAAGTTCACGATATTACACAGTTATCGGTCTACCCTTTTACTCTCACGTCACAGACAAAACTACAGCACAGCAAGTCTTGTGATTAAACGAAAATGGACATCGAAGCTCATCGGAGGATTTTGCAGATACTCAACTCAGATTTAGAGACGCGCCACTGCGTATCTTGGGGTTCGCCATGGATCCGTCGGGTTCCATGCATTTTTCAAAAGATACAGGCGAGATGAACTCGAGTTAGAAACTCTCCGAGATACCCGCATCAGGTATTTCCAATTCAATAACCCCCTAACGATGGGGCCCCCTCTTCCCAGGGAAACCCCGATGAACTCGACAGGAAGGGGCCAAAGCAAATTAGTAGATAGGGTCGACCGGCAGAGTTATAGTGATATCATATGTATAATTCCTAATTCAGTTCCTTTTCACTCAATGCGTTGCGCATCAGTACCAGAATCACCATTAACAAACGGGCATTATTAGTATTACCTACCTAGGTTACTGTCTCGTATGTTACCGCACTCTGGTATCTCCATTTCCCTTGTTTATGTTGATACGAGGTATATTGATCGCGTTAAATTTTGGTTGGTGAACCATTGCTGCGCATGGCAATACTAGAGTATGGGTGGACTCATGGGCCGCCACATTTAAGTTCTTTACCACTTAACGCGCGTTGGATCTACTCTAGGACATGTGATCACGTAGATATACGCTTCCATACGGCCTGTCTAGGACCACATCACGACTATACGACGTATTCCCCACGCCATCCCTCATTGAACAGGCAATATGCTCTGAGGTCATCCGAGACTAGTCCAGCGTCAGTGTCATTATCCTCCCTGCCATTGTTTCAGTGCATTACAACATATATAGCCCCCACTCTCCTTGTGATATCAGTACAGGGTATATAAGCAGTCAAGAGATGCATTCTACAGCTGCGAGCGTTGAATGGGAGACATTCGAATCAAACTTCGAATCTATGCACTTGCCACTTGTACTGGATATAGATGAGTAAGTTGCGCATTGTCTCAGTATCCTTGCTCGCCCTTGAACGTGGGTAACAAAAGGGTCTTGGACTTTGCCCATCGTGAAAACCAATTGCCAAGCAGGATCCCCCATAACACATCAAAATAACTCAACCCACCACCCTGTCCCCAATACCAGTTAGACTTCCAATGTTTAACATTCTGAAAGGTACGGAAACACATGCCTTGCCATTTGTAATGACGATCATTTCTGTACTTCCTTTGTATGGCTTAAGGGGGCGTTGCTGCAAAATCGCGAGCACATTGGCAGCAGCGATCTCGCCATGTGTTCGAGCTTTGGGAAATTGCTTTTGTTCCTTCCAGTCGATTACGTCCCCAGCCGCAAATATATTGTCGTAGTCCGCGAGCTGGAGTGTGGGCCGAACGCGGATAAGACCGGTCGAGTTGAGGGATGCTGCTCCAATGGAAGATGCTACGAACTCTGTGTTCGGCCGCGTCCCACGGGTTTGGACCTGCCGTGGACATACCGTTAAACACGGTTCAGTCAAATATTAGGGACATACGACGAGGTCGGCATTTTTTAATTTCCTTCCGGAACGAGTGCTGATTCCTTGGATGGTCTTAGTCTCTGCAAGATCAATGTATTCTCCGAGAAGAATCTCTACCCCACGGGCACGTAAACCTTCCTCAGCTGCCAGGCGTACTTTATCAGGATAGGCCGCATTGAGGAGAAGTCTATCGCCGTGAACGATAGTTACTTTCTTGCCCTGGACATAAACTTTCGACAACGGGCTCAAATTATGGGAAAGCATTGGATTGACATACGGGCCAAATATCTTTTATCTCGCCGGCAAGCTCTGGACTCTGGTCAATACCAGTAAACGAATGGGGGGATGTAGATTGTGTACAGACCGTAACCGACGGCGCCTCCTCTGATAAGAACGATGTCTTTTGCGTTGGAAAACTGTCTCTGGAGCTCGTTAATGTGAGTTTTCACACCACTTTCTGTCCGAGGGAAATTAGGCGGGCCGGACCAAGTGGCACCTTGAGCTAATATGAGGAAAGCATACCTGGGTAGGATGCGTCGCTTAGTCACGAACTCAAGAGATGCAATAAGACAATTCTTACTCGATTATCTCCCCAGATTCCAACGTGACCTTCCCGCTATCTTCTGTAGCCTCGAACGACTTCACCGTTCCATGAACGAATTTACCGGGTTTCCCATCGACAAAAATCTTGTCATATGGGAGCATCACCTGTTCTTGGTAGCCGGCTTCATGAGATACGGTCAGGCGAAGGCTTGCGAGAGGCCAAATCCGGTAGGGCAAGGGGTTGATGAGGATGGTCTGGTACTGGGAAGCGTCGAGGGATTGTATCAGGGCTTTCGCGGCTGCTACACCAGCAGCTCCACCACCGACGATGACAACATTCTGTTTGGCCATGATGGTTTTTGGGGGTGAGATAGATCAGAGTGGTGAGCCATGGTAAAATAGCAGCCCATGAGCTATATTGCCATTCTTTTCGGTCCTCGGACTCCATTGTCAAAAATAGATTTGAGATTCTCACAATACTAGGCTAAGAGGGGATATCAATTAACGGTGGATTACATAGGCGCTGACCATGTTCCAGATTAACCACTCGATTGAAACCTATTTTTTGGAAATAACCAACGGATAATCTACTTTGAATGCCCCTAATTTAAAATCTGATCAACTACACTTCATTGTGCGGTAGATCAGGCGGACTTTGAAACCACTTTTCTTTGCTGCCTTTTTGGTCTTGTCGGCCTGAGCCAGGATGAGCCGAGCTTCCATGATAGAAGTAGGGGATGGTTGGTCAGTGTTTTTTTTGTGGCCGTTTCACTAAGGGCTCTAACTTTTGAGGTGTTTCACGCAGTCTTGAGATACGGTGGCCTCAAAGGTTTTCAGAGTCCGCCAAGATGCCGTAGCGTGCCGTCACTAATCAGTGATTAATCCAGAACTTAATCTACCATTAATCAGCTACTGTGATTTCTCCAGGTTGGCTGTGTTGCTTCCAATCTATAAACAGGCCTCCTATTCTCATACATCAATGGTCCAGATACAGGACAGTAACTCGTCACGACGTCCTTGATGCAATATGCCGTATTGAAAGGCGCTCGGCTCAACATGATCGATTTGTCGGCATAGCGCTTCTGACTTGGAACCATGAGAGGTGTGGGCGAAAGGCCTTAAAAATGTTACTGCGGCCCTTTTACTTGATCTCATCCTAAACAGTGACCTATCCATGTCTTCAAATCCTGCAGTTTTGATCGTGAGTCTTGTGCCAGGCATAAAGCGATGAATGCTGGAGAATAATTTTGTTTCAAGGCTGGCGCTGGGCCTTCTGGTCTGGTGGCTGCACTGTCGCTTCTTCGGAATGGGATCCCAATACGAATCATCGATAAAACTTTGAAACATCACGGTGGCACACGGGGTGCTGGCATCATGGTATGCGATCGATCAGCCTAAGCTTGTACTCAGTCGCTAACGAGTAATAAGCCGAGGACGCTGGAGGTCTTTCATCAACTTGGTGTTATCGATCAGGTTCGTGCCGCCCGCGGTCTGGATGCACCCCCTATGCGTTTCTACAAACTCCCCGGAGGTGTAGAGGTTTTACGACAGCTCCCTCCAATGCTTGAGAAACTCGACCCATCACCATCCATCCCATATGTAAGCGTATCCCGTCCAATAATAGGATTAATAAAGTCCTCAAACCCTATAAGAATTACATGTGGTTCGTTCCTCAAAACGACGTTGAGCGCATTCTACGTACCGAAATAGAAAAACTTGGAGTTGTTGTCGAACTTGGGAAGGAGCTGATTGACATTCAACAATCTGACAGCAGCGTTGCAGCAACAGTGCTCGATCACAGTACTGGGGAGAAAGAAGTTGTGAACGCAAAGTATTTGATAGGGTCCGACGGTGCCAAAGGTATCCTCGTCAAATTATTGGGGAGATGTTGACGCTAACCACTCTCCTCAGGCGCAACTAGACGCATTCTTGACCTTGCATTCCTAGGTAAAACCATGGACTCCGACGGCATGATCGTCTCCAATATTATTGTCGATGGTCTCAGCACGGAGGTAATCCAGAACACTCATACTTGTACTCCCCTATCTCAGTTTTTCTCCTAGGTATGGCACATTTGGAAAGATCCAGAAACCTACACGTACTTTTGCACCCCGACCTTTTCGAAGCCACTCTGACGTCCCTTTTAGGATTGCAGCTCGTCCTTACGACCAGGCAGAGAGGAGGTTTGTTCTTGTGATTACGGGCCCCCATACTGACCTCGTGAAAAACGTAACCGAAGATGGCCTTCGGGAAATGTTCACGCGACTCACGGGGCGTACCGACGTCACCTTTCAGAAGTTCGAGTGGTTATCATACTTCCAGTAAGCCTGTCACTGATGTAGAAGGTTTGTGGGGATATTCAAAGCTTCGCGAAGGCCAAACATGAGAGTCGTTGATTCTTTTGTTCATGGACGCGTATTTTTGGCTGGAGGTCTTTACTTTTCCATCTCCTTTGCCGCTACTCGCAACTAATCCGTTGTTTCCAGACGCTGCCCATGTACATTCTCCGCATGGCGGCCAAGGATTGAATTCAAGCGTGCAAGACTCGGTATGCGCTTCCTTAGCCCTCACGTCATTAATTACTTACCCATCTCATAGTTTAACCTTGCATGGAAGCTCGCTCTCGTGTGCAAAGGCTTTGCCTCAGCCTCCCTCCTTCAGACATACAACGAGGAACGACTCCCCGTCATAGGCGACATGCTCAAGCAAGTCATTGGGCTCTACAATCGAGGGAAAGAGAACTCTTCTCGAACGGAAATGACACGTGGGAAAGAGTTGATGATGCTTGGTATCAACTATCGCTGGAGCTCTATCATTGTTGACGA
Organism: Collybia mongolica; assembly: GCA_013420905.1. NCBI lineage: Eukaryota > Fungi > Basidiomycota > Agaricomycetes > Agaricales > Clitocybaceae > Collybia > Collybia mongolica. The sequence continues at coordinate 727,927 of JAAXNY010000017.1, forward strand.
AAACCGCGAACCCGGGGCCATCAGTCTGGAAGACCTCAAGGAGCGTTCATATCTTGGTTGGGGAGACCAGCTCAGTGCAGGTGATAGGGCACCTGATGCTCCTGGCCTCGTCGACAAGCATGGTCATGAGATAACGCTCTTTAACCAATTTAATCCTGCAAAGCACACCATTCTTCTATTTTCTACGAAGAATGCCGTAGCGCTACGCGAGGCAGTCGCCAGGTGGACCTCCCCAATTACTTGCCAAACTGTGTTTATATTGGCACAAGATCAAGACGCGGACCTAGTCTCGAGTGAATTTGTCGTCGTTGACAGGGATGGCCATGCAGGACGGTCGTATCCGCAAAACTCGAATGACGAGACGCTGTTCATAATTCGGCCAGACGGATTTGTTGGTGGAGTGATGAAATCCATCGCGGGGTTGGAACATTACTTCTCTTCTATTTTACGCTGATTTCAGATAGCCGAGACTCGTCTGACTTGTAGATGTCGTTATTTCTTCGAATTCTGTACACGTCCATTACACGATATCCGGCCAATAAACTCCAATCCGGCGTAAGCTCATCAAGAAGCCCTGAAGTCAGATACCGCTTGAACTTAAATTTACAATCGAACAAATCAATACATGCCTTGACGATGGACATATTGTGTGCAGGCACCCTGCTTCTATTAGATACGATGCACTACTTACGAGAACCTTAATGTAAGGGTACAGAGATGTCAATGTTTCAGATCCTTCCACCACTCCGCTCGTATCAGATCAAGTCACTGTATGTGGCTACATGGGCAGTCTGAGACTCCGGGATCTGAACAGCAACCTACTCGTTATATTGAACCGACGATCATGGACTTCTAGTAAGTCCATTCTAATGTGGAGTGGCAGCCAACTATTTCTGATCCTGATTGACCTTTCCGCCGCCTCATACATATGTAGGTGTGAACATTGGGCTTGTAACTTGCGTTGCCCATGATGATTTAGATCGGTCAGGCTCTGCACTTCAACCTCATCAATTTGGATACATCAAATGATTACGTGAACCTTGATCAGATACAGATACAACGTTGCTAAGAAGCGTGTATGTCGAACTACCCTTTACATACTATCGTGGTGATGAGCCACTGCAATGATAAAGGTCGATGGTCACTCCGAACTGGCCGCGAATGCCGTCGGCGCTTGCAGTAAGTTACGTGGTCGCAATACACACAGTTAAACTGCCTTTTTATAGATGACTTGAGTAAATGCAAGAACGGTGATTAAGTGCTGTAGCCTGTGGTACCCTTTTTATGTCAGTCCAGTTTACATTAGGACTTTTGTTCGCACACTTAAGTACAATATCACTAAGGTGCCGCCGATGCTGACGCCCGAAACCTTAATACGAGCTCTAATCCCGCCGCCCCAAACCTGACTCTTTCGGTGTATCCTGTGTGTTGCGCTGCTGGCTGTAACTCTTTGTCACCGACCCTTTAGTGTGGGCTCCTGTTGGGCTTCTGTGGGCGCCTCATAGCCACAATTGCCGGCTGAACAGAGTCCAAAAGAAACTATACCTTTTGTACTATTGTCATGTGTAAAACTGCGATTATTCCGGAACCCCAACCACCACAAACTATGATTGTAGATACCCCCTTTTCTAATCATAAGGGGTTACAATTTTGCCTTGATCGCCTTTAGGCCTTGAATAAAGCCTTATTTGTAGCTATTTTTTTTTGCGACTACGCCATGATGTGATGCAAATTACCTCGAAGGTAATTTATATCAGTAAGAATCAATCCAGAATCAATCCCGAATGATATCTCTTTGTCATACCAAATGCAAAATGCAACACGCCCTCTCAGATCCTCACACCGCCTTTTGGACTGACGCTCAGCGCTCAGCGCTCATCTCCAACCATCTTGTTGATGTAGAATGATATAAATATTCAGAAGAAAAATTGTTCACATCAGGTATTTCCCATACCTTATATATGTACATGTTTATGTTCAGCGTGCCGATCTTGCAATCTTCGATTCCGAGTTCGAAGTATTGAGAATGAGGTATGTACTCTTTTCAACTGAGGGAAATTTGATGGTTACACCTCCCAACGTTGCGGCCATTTCCGTTATTTGATGTATGGGTCATGTGGCTTTGTATATACATATTTGTATATCCATTTCAATACTTTTTTAATTAGTTTCCATTCCCCAATTTCGAACTCAGACATGCCGTGCTTGCAACGGTCCACGCTAGACGGTGAGTGGATGACCCAAAAAATGACCTTAACGGCAGTCGTGTGAAGCAAGAGACTAACAGGGGGAGGAGGGGCGATTCACAGAGTTCTTAGAGATGCACAGCTACAGCTATGGCCGGGAAGAACGGGTTCCATGGTAAGGTTTCCAAATGGACCAAAGCATTAGCACGGCATGTTGAACGCGTGATGACCATCCATGCTGTCCTCCCCCCCACCCACCCAGAAGGCTGAATTACTCTCATGTTATGCCGATCTGCCGCTGTGTCGTGCATTATGCATGCATTGAGCAAAACGCCTGGCTATATGTGTATTTACAAGGTTCCCGCTACCAGGCGTTTCCCACGCCAATGCGGGGGCCGGGAAATGATTGATTACCGCTGTAACGGGGCATATCGCTTTTGTCCTCTTTCCGGTCAATTGTCATATGTCAAAACCTTGTAAGCAGAGAACCAAGGGAGTGGGGATGTTTTTGAGCTTACGTTTTTTTATTTCCTATGGGGTTGGCAGAAATGCATCATTTCAAGTTTGGAATACAGTATCACATAGCCACGGATAAAGCTTACGGAGACGCGAGATCTGATACGCAACTGATAGACGTGACGAACAACCCAAAACTACGAGATGACCCGGCGTATATAGTGCTGGTAAAATACAATATACCGAGTTGGGATGGGGGCACCGGCGTACACCAGTTAGCTAGACTGGAGCGATTGATATCTCAGAAATTTTGGATGCCTCCCCTGTACTTATGTGGTGCCCGGTGACTTCAATTGTACGACACTGTGAGTTTTTCAGCCCCTTGCTATCATGATTAATCCCCCTCTCGTTATCTAGCAAATAAGAGTACGACTTCGGTTCCTCAGGTCTCTGGGACCAGTGAAGGGGAGTGCAGCTTAATTGGAGATATCCTCGACAGCGTACAAGCGTGCCAGGACTCAACATGTAATCATCTGTACGCCCGAAGTGCCGCGGTAATCATGCATCCGCATTCCATGGAGAAGGATACGCCGTCATACGCGAACTAGGCTGCTGTACTAGAACGCTTCGAGCACTATGTGTTATGTCAGGACTGAGCTTTCGCAGAATCTGGAGTGGAGACTTGAAAGGAACGTATCATAAGCTAGATATTTAGTACATGATATGCATCGGAATTAGAGACGCTAGAAGCCGAACATCACAATGGCAGCACAAGTGGTAACGGGCCGATAGGGATGATACCCAGAGGGTTGGTCTTATGATTTTGGTGAGTCTCGGAGCTTGTAGACTGAAGGTAAGACCTACAGGACTAACACCGTGGTAAGTGATTTTGATATGATCAAACCTGGTCACAGTTTTGAATGCATCGTCCTCCCAGTAAAGTTTTCGCATCCACCTGTTCGGGTAAAAGTATGCGATTTGGAGGAATTTTTGGATACAAATTGGTGCTCACGAATGTATCGCTGGATACCCATCTCGGATTCTGCGAACGTTGCACCGGAAAGCCCCGCCGAAGTAAACAACATCAAAACGGATCTGGGTAAGGTTGAATTTTTGAGAGGCCAACATAATAACAACACTCATACGGCCGTTGTCCAGAGCCTCACATCCGCCTCTGTAAGCTGGTCACCTACAAGAAATTTTTGCGTGGAGAGAATTTTCTCCACTCTGTCAAGCGCTTCGAAGACCTTGTGTGCGGCACTTTCATATTTACTTTGGGATCCTGCAAAGGCGGCTTTGTAGACTCCATCTGTACGTCGTCCAGATCAGGAGATAAATAAAAATCTAGTGTTATGCTTGCCGTTTAACATGTCATACACCCAGGTGTTGATGTCGTCAATTTTCATGCGAGCAGCAACCGGGTAGAGATCTATTTTGCTGTACTGTGGTGGCAGCAAGTGATTGAATGCAGAGTTGAAGATGCGCATGATGTCGCCACTCTCATTATTCACAATGGTGGCCTGCTCTTTATCCCAGAGGAGAGGTACTGAGGGTCTTCATATGAGGCATCTTAGGTAATTTAAAAACTGTATATGTAGACGCGTACCTTCCCGTGTAATCTGGATACGCTTTCAAGTAAAGTTCTCGAAGGTAGTCGAAATTGAACAACGGGTCTCTATCTGTGCCGGGGAATGGATCGGGACCAGCGAAAGGCCACCCAAGTTTCAGGTCATAGTGGGGTCCAGCCACAGTGATACCTGGATTCTGTCAGGCCTTATGGAAGTCATCAGTTGAGGCGGCGCACCAACGACGCTCTCTAAACCTTTCAACTTGTGAGTAATGAGAGTTCGAGCGGCGTATGCTGTTCTAGGAGTTGAGACCAAAGAGAATGATCAAATCACGAGAAGAGCTCACGACAACCATAGGAAACATAGAGGTGATAACGACCTGAAAATATGTTTGCAAGAATGTATAGAAGTTAATGAGGCGATAACGAACCGATTTTAGGCTCGAATTTGCCGCCTTCCTCTATCATGTCCCTGAATGACGTGGGTGCGCTCACTTCGGGCATATTGATATTATTTAAAGGCTTGAACGTCAAAGGCGATGCGCGCAAACACTCAGGGTTGTGGGTGGGGTGGCGGTTGGACCTTGACTTGGCAGATATACTTTAAAGCATCACAAAATGTCACATGTGACGCCGCTGGGATATCTAGGACATAACCAGGGGCATGGAGAGTGGGCTTTCCGGCAGAATGTAATTATAAGTAAGTGGCCGGGGATTCTGGGGAACATTTTTTGGAAGGGGCGAAGCAAACAAGCAAGGACAAATACAGGCACAACAAATATCGGCAATGCCATCGGGTACGACGTCCTTCCCGATTCTTCGGACTCGGAACGCGTATACGTACGATGATCAGTCGGACTCTTCATGGCATTTCCAAGCGATGGTTTATCTTGATTAACATTACCCTTACACACCTTTGAGCACTTAGTGACTCGTCAGGCTTTTCTTCGATTACTGTACCCACTTATATTCGAAGCATCTACGAAATTGGTGCTACAGGAGCAACACGAACTGGGAGCTGGGATTTACTTTCATCAGCACCCCTTACAGCAGGATACATGGTTCCGCCCATCATCCATACAACTTCTTTTCCAGCAGCTGGGGAAATCTTGTACTCTGAGAAGAGCCTCGAAAGGACAACCTCTATAATGGTAGTGTTAGTACCGATAAACCCCAATGAGAATAGGAAACCGACTCATTTCGAGCTCTGAATACTTGAACCCACTTCGAACGAAGCAAAGGCTCAGGGAAAGTCAATGGTGAACGTCAACAGGACAACACTTACATGCACGCTCGAGGCCCACCCATAAATGTCATTCTGGGCAGAAGTGTTGAATAGGCATGAAGTTGAGAGCGTAAATGTACCTACATGTTGCTGTATACAGAGGGTATACGCGCTGCAGACACGGAGTCTGGAAGAGGATAAAGCCACCTTTCAGGTCGCCACCGTTCAGCATCTCCTCCCCAAATCCTTTGGTCAACATTCGCGGCAGCAATACCTAGGTAAACCATCGTGGACTTCGGAACAACTATGCTAGTAATTTCTGTGTCGGACTTGTTTGATTTGACTGCGAACGTCAAGGGCAAAACCGTATCCTTAATTGTACTAGAGGATGCGTAAATTAAGAGTAATCCGAGATATAGCTCGCGCTACGTACACGCGGGGAAAAGCAATGACGGGGGGGAATCTAGAAGGTCTCAATGAGGAACTTGAAGGCATATTAGATATCGCACTTACACCCTCAACGACTCCCGTATGATAGCATCAAGGAACGGCAAAGAATTCAGAGCTTCGTAATCCATGTGAGCCCCATGGGTATGTTGTGCAGCAAGGAGTTCTTCTCGAAGCCTTTCCTGTTTATCAGGATACAGGGATAATAGGTCGATCATTCTGCAGATTGCGCCCGAGGTAGTCTCGAACGCGGCAAAGGTCAAGGTTCTGCCCCCCGCTGATTGAGTCATCAAATAATGAGGCTTGATAAGGAGGTACTCACGTCATTTGGGCAATTATTTCTTCCTCAGACAGACAATCGTCTGCTGACGCCTCGGCGTTCGCACGCACTGGTTCAGTGAGCAACGGAGATGACAAGAAGCTACGAGGGCGTACTCACACAGAAGGCTAATAATGTCCACTCCGCTATCGGAGTTTTCAGAGTATTTTTTCTTCAGAATATGAATAGACTCGGCCTCCAATCGATTGATGATATCCCTCAAGTCCCTGATGGGACGAAATGGTATACAGTAATTGACCAAGAATCGGCGAACGTTGGCAGGGATGATCGTCGTGAGCAGTGGAAGGAAGGGTAGAAGAAAGTTTATGCGTGTTGCAGTCGGACTGAAGTTGCTTTGAAGCGGTTAGTCGGTTTGAAGGGTGAAAGGAATCTTACAAGAGATTCTTCGCGTAATCAACATATCCAAGTCCATTTGTGCTAGAAAACGAATCAAACGACGTACCCAAACCACCACAGCCGATCATTTCCAAGGCTGCACGAGAAACCAAGTCGTTCATATCCACCACGCCGTGGCCGGTCTGGCGTAGATGTGAAATTAGTTGATCACAGACACCATGAAACAACTCCGTAACGGATCGTAAATGGGTGATACTGAAGAGAGGATTGAGCATTTTCCTCTGCTTGCGGTGTTGCGCGCCTATATAACGCTAAGCCGCGGCTTCTGGCCTTCATGAAAATGCATACCATAAGTAGTCAAGAGTCCGTCGCCGAGCGCAAGTTTATTGAGTCTGTTTTACTAAAGATCGTAAGTTGTAAGTTATGGGAAGAATATATTTACTGGAAAACGACAGGGGATTCGGCAAAACAATCCAGGTTGCTAACGGTGATGTGGTGTAAAGCTCGAGGATCTGATACATAAATACCATCTTGCTGGACCGTAATCAGCTATGCACTATTCTTACCCCTAGTTTCACTGGAAAGCACTCACACCGAATACACCCTTGAATTTGAAGAGACTTCCATATCGTCGTGCTAAGTCAAGGTGGTATGACGCCCCATGAGCGGATACAAGCTTTTGTAAATGACCTGTAACATGTTGAATAGTGATTCGGGGGCCACAATTTTAATGCCAAACGCGTCACCAGTTAGTCTAGAAGGTGATGGCGGTCCAGGTAGCCTGTGCAATGGAGAAGAAGGCCGCAAGAACCGTAGCCATACTAGTCCGCTACAAATGACGCACGTGGAGATGAGTAGAGTGAGCATCATGACGTTCAAGCTGTGCTCAAATGAATACATAATATGTTGAGCCTTTTATAAACCGACGAAACCTCTCAGTTGACGCGTTGACGTGGGTAAGGACACAGTACTATTGGCTATGAGGTGAGAATCATCGAAGTTCATTCTGATGACAAGCATTAACCTCAACTCCATCTGGCTAGGGACTAACATGGGCTTACCTGAGTATTGATCATAGATGCAGATCGGGTCGGGTATGGGCCATTTGTACAGGATCTACATATATCAGGGTAACATTTTAAACTCAGCGACATCGCTGAGATATGATGCTGTGCTTACACCACAGTCCGAACTCCACATACTATCAGTGGCCCAACATTGCCCGTGGGTAGTGTAAGGCTGTGAAGGGGTGTCTGGGGCCGGATAAGGCCTCTACTGCCCAAATTCGGCGTTACTTGACACTTTTTTGAGCATTTTTAACACCCAATCACTGTTACTAACACTGCTTTTGGACTATGACAAAGTGTGATGGCTGACTAAGCTTTCCAAAAGCATCCTCAGTAACAGTAAATCCAGCCTTTCTCCCTCATTTTGAGTGCTTTCTGTTGGAAAAATAAATTGACTTATTGCATGAAGCACTAATTGGAATGGTTTTTTGGCCCACTTAGCACAAAATCTCCAGTGGAAGGGTCTGTGAGATAATAATAAGCAAGGATTTACCCAGTAGCAACCAGCTCTGGGCCAAAATTAGAACCCATTAGATTCAGAGGCTGGAAGTATGAGGTCCAATATGTAGTTCACATATACCAGAGTATCTGAATGAGAAAGAGCCAAGAAGAGAGAAGTCCCAGAAGTGTCCAGATGAAGCACCAGAATGACCACAACAGTTGTATTCAGGTAGGTGTAAGGGCAACCCTACATTGCACCATGCTAACCCCAAGTTGGCCAGTGCGTGATCTAGCAGAGGAGTCCAAAGTTATATTTATGAAGTCAAGTAACAGGCTATCTACTTACCTAGCAGAGGAATCCAAAGAGAATACTCTGAGGATCCTCTGCCAGGGGTCTCTATCCTATGTACCTATTCTAAACAATAGCCATGGAGTCCCATTGTTGCCACATGGCTCAGGGTCATAGTGTACACTATCTACAAGCAAACCAATGTGCTCTGATGGGAAGCTGATGTACTCCAACTGGAATCTGATGTATGAGTGCAAGTGCCAATGTTGATGCATGATGCCAATGCCAATGTCTGATGTGTGAAGTTGGAGCTATGTGTGCAGAATTGGGTGTTCCCCTTACAGTAGGTAAACTACAATGTAACATATCATACAGTCCAGTGGACATATACAATGTAGTGTATGGTATAGTCTGCAGATGCTATATTGTCTGCTACAATATAAATATGTAACTACATGTAGTTATACCATACAGTTCTAGCAGACCACCCCCAGCCCCAATGGATAGACATGTATTTCCATATGGCCATATGGCAATTATATTTGGCATAGACTACATGTAGTCCTTGGCCATACAGCAATTCTAGTGGACCACACACTGTAAGGGGAATGCCCAATTCCACACACATGGCTCCAATTTCACACATCAGGCATTGGCAAAAGGGAATGGAAAAAAGCTTGCTGACAGGGGCTAGAGATTCTATGTAAGTGCAAAGTCTTCAAGACAGTCAACCTACCAAAGGGGAAAAAGCCTGTTATAAATAAATGGGTACTCAATGTTGAATCCACTGGCTGAAAAAAGGCTAGATTGGTCATTAAGGGTTTTATCCAAATTGGAGGCATAGATTTTGATGAGATCTTCTCACTGATTGTACATTATGAAACTGTATGTCTCATACTCAGCCTTGCAGTTTTAGAACAATGGCACATCTTGGGAGTAGATGTAGTGAGTGCCTTCCTATATGGAGAACTAACCAAGGAGGTCTATATGGTGTCACACCCCAAAAGTATTTGAGTAATAGTTCCATGAAATCAGCAAGGGACATGTATATTTCACAGATACCAATATACCCCACAAATCCCAATATATTACAATCACATGCCATGAAGAAAATGACTCCCAAACCAAAATCACATGAAACAACCAGATCCAAGCCCAATAATTGAATGAGTCACTGAAATAAAACTTGGCATAGTCAAGGGCCATGTGATCATGAGTCCTTATGTTTACATAAGTAACTCATTCATCATCCTAGGTTTGCAGGAAAAATTTAGCATGCCCAACAAGATCCAGTGTTGTTTTTCCCACAGTTAGTAATTTGGAAGTGTTCTGAGAATTCATTAGAACATGATCAGTAAACATTTTAAAGTACATCAGTAAGACTTTGTAGTTGTGGAAATATTTACCTATATGCTGCCATATGCCTTAAGACTAATACCACTTGCACAGCCCTAGCAGACTTATCTAGGCTTCCAACATATTTCCAATGTATTTCCCCAATGTACCTATATAGATGGGGCTGTCCAGTTGTGGATGACACCTTTGCAATAACCTAGGCCTGGATCCTTGCCTTGTGACAAAGTCCACTTAGTCCCCTCCCTGTGTGGCTGAACCTCACCACTCATACCACTCTCCCCTTCAGACACTTGGTACAATGCAGCCCCTTACAATATGCAAAATAGGTTTTGAGTACAAACTGAGTATATTCAGCAGAACATTTTATATATCCTCTGAAATTATCTATGAGTATGCAGATGAAGGTTTTTTTACAATCCAATCCAAGCTTGCTTGAAATATTATCTTTAGGTATAAACTAACTCCCCCAGTAACTCTCAGTAAAAAGCAAAAGTTGATCTGTGGTCAGTGAATGGTTGGCTTTTAGTCAGGTTTGGACTTAGGACTGACTAATATGCATTTTTGAGACATTTCACCAACTAGCTCTAGTCATTTAATGGTCACATTTAGTTAAGCCCTAGTCAGTGTCAGGTCACATCAGCAAATCCTGATCAGTCTGGTGCCTAGTGTGACAGCACTGTGCAGAGACCTACAGTACCACAGAGTCCACAGTACACGTCCCTATAGTGGCAGCTCTGTATGGTGACACAGATCTTCTGTGAATCACTGTGTAAGCTATCATTTTTACTGTGTATTACTGCACGGGACAGGGGGATTCCCTATAGAGCTTTCCAGTCATACCTATCCTCTGTATTGTTTTGTATAATGCAATGAATTCAGGCAAGGAATGTTCAACATTAGAGGATCACACAGGTTCTCAAAATGAGGTGGCAATAATAAAAATATATTCACCAGCATGGGTATAAATATAAGCTGAAAATATATGGCAGATGGGAAGCATATGGTAGATTAAGGATGGGTTACTAATTAGTTGAGAATGATGTTGAGATTCATGTCATCTGGGGTCAGCTTCCCTTTCTTCAATTGCATCCTGGAATAGACATGAGTCGGTTCAAGTACCAAGGATACATGAGCACTTGCCTTCCAACCCTGCCAACACCCTCCAACATATCACCAAACCTCACACCATAATAATGACTCCCCCCAAGACCACCAATAAGACCCATGACCACCCCATGTATTTCTGCATATCCATCAGGCCATTAGTGCGATGTGGCAATCATACTGGGGTCGTTGAGGGATAGGGAGGTCCCTTGCCACATCATTGTGCCATTGTTGGGGGTAGTTCCAAGTTTGGGGCCATGAGCATAAGTGTGATGTGGCAGGTGTACAAGGGTAGGTGAACATACCTGGTGGGTACTTCCTGACATGGCACAGGCAGTTAGCATGATGTGGCACTAGGGATGGCCAGAGATTGAGGGAGGTGGAGAGGGGGGCTGTTGTCCAGTCATTGTCAATGGTGATGAAGGTGGGTGGTTGTTTGCATGAGCTACCTTCTGAATGAAAGCACTAAGTATTTTGAAACTCAGCCTGAGAAACCCACACACCACTCAAACGGGTGTGGGTTTCGACCATGATGCATGCACATACCCACCCAAATATGTACTTCTTGGAGCAGGCATGGAGAAGCAACAACACCATCAAGGGAGATGTGGTAGCATTGGCATGAGTACAAATGCTTGCAGGTTTAATCCCTTGGTTCGGCACAAAGGCCAATCCAAGATTGTTGAAGGAAACTACATCAGAATACAGTACCATATCCTTCCTGAATAAATACATAGATGAGGAGCTATTTTATGCATCTTATTAGTTCCCATTACAGTTTTTTTTATCAAACTACTTGTTCAACAACATGGACTTAGTGGCTAATCTGACACAATCTGTATAGTAAGGGCTCCTTTATGATGATGTACAGGCCCGAAACATCCACACAAAGCTGCACAGAAAAGGCCCAATCTGTACAGGCTGAATGTACTCTATCCAGCTCTGCACAGAACTGTGAAGTCAAAGTCCAGCTCTGCATAGCACTGTGAAGACACCAATGAATTTGAGAGACGCTGCGGTTCCTGTTGGCTATTTGTGGGAAAAATCAGGGTTTGCTGATGCAGTCAGTTATTATTTAAATTCTCAGTCACCTGTTAGTCATTTTTCTGGGTCAGTGTTCTATCAACTAGTGTTAACCAGTGGTCATTCTATTGTGTTATTACTAGTACAGAGGAGTTGGTCTAGCTACACCACCATAACACCTTGAAATCATTTCTTACTACTGTTTCCCCTGGGTTTTCAATGGCATAGTTGAAGGACAGTGTTTACTCTAATTAGTGGTTGCAGTGAGGGCTTAATGAAGCTGTTCCAATAAAAGCCTTAGTATCTGTCTGAACAGTAAATTTGTCTAGAGACTCACATTATACAAAGGCCATTGAATGCCTGATCCTAAATGAGTTTGGGGTGTAATAGCTGTATCTGTTAGAGAGCAGGATGAGCAGTGTGGCTTAGGTATGGTGGCGCGGCAACAGAGAGGATAGCATAGCACAAAGAGCTGGAGCTGTTCAGGGCAGGTCTTACAAGCGTAAAAGAAAAAAAAATCCTATTTTCGTAAGCCAGTAACCAAGAATTCTTGTTTGTGTAAGCAGAAAACCGAAAACAAGGAAAGATTTCTTGAAACTTTTGGCAATTTATTTTGGCTTGGTAAAAACACAAGCCTGACTATTGCCTGACCTCAGAAGGACATCCAGACCAGGGCCAGACCTAACACTGACTAGCCTTTTTACTGAGAGTGACTTCCTGTGTGAGTTTGTTTCGGACCCGCAGAAAACTACTAACCAATCAGTAACACTACGATCTCAAGCTTCTAGCACGAGTGTCATGGTATTATTCTCTGATGACCTGGACAATTTCTGTTTGCATGCCTTACCATTCTCTGCCTTTCGGTATATATCACATATGGCGCCCATCTGCAAATTCCAATACATTTCCACCACCTAATGCAATATTACGAGCGAGTTCTAGTTGACTCTATAAAGGCTCTATCCTGGGCTGATATGTCCTGCTCGAAAGGTTCCAACACAGTAGCCTGGTCGGCGTAATGGCGGCGTATTATTTCGGCTTTCTCCTTTGAACGAGGTTGAATGGTACACCGAAACGGCAATGGCGTTGCGTTGACACCCTAGATGTGACATAACTTCAGATTGAAAGGAATGAACAATGCGCACTCTTGAGTCACCTCGGTGAATGCCCACAAGTCTGGTGGACAGGACTCGCCTGTAATAGGATCCTTTGCTGGAGTAAAATCGAAAGCCCACAGAAAGTGTGCAACATTGATCGCCTGGGAACCCAGGTAAGCCTCCTTCGATACAGGAGGACGTGTAGAACCAAGATCACTCACTATACCAGCTTTAGCAAGGACCGTACCTGGGCAGACTCGCCGACCGCCACCGAATATCAAATTTTCCCTTCTGCCTGGATCATCCTCGATATCCAGTCGTACTCCAAGCGGATGGATAAGGAACCGCTCAGGCTGAAACTTCCCTGGTTCTGCGAAATAGCGCTCATCATGATAGATGGCCCCTGCCAAGGTTGGTTAGCGACGAATATCGCGGGAATAGGGAAGGGGACGGACAAAGATTCATGAATATTATCGAGCCTGTAGGGATGAGCATGTCACTAATCTGTCATATCAGCTCAGTTACTAGGCTACGGTCAAGGTTTGAGAGAAAAATATGACGTACCCACTCATCGCTTGACATAGAATGAGGGATTCCTAGAGGGTCAACCGGCCTGAACCTAATAGACTAACCTTATAATCAGCAAAGTGTGTAGCGCGGCCTAGACAATACAAGTGTTGCCCACTTCTTCAATGAGCGCATGCATGTAGTGAAGTTCCTGAAGATGAGCCCACGCTGGAGGGTTCTGGTGCCCCACTACCCTATCGATTTCCTCTTTGGCCTTAGCCTGTGCTTCTGGGTAAGCAACTAACAACATAACGATCGTTTGTAAAATGGCCGATGAGGTATCGGATCCTTCGAGTAGCGTTCCACCAAGATTTCTAAAGACGGTAAGTTTTATATCACCCTCGAAGAATTGAACATACAAAAGCATCAGATCGGACAAGCCCCATTCTGCTCGCCGAAGGTAAGCCTCCTCCATGAAGGCGCCGTTCTCCTGTCCAGAAGAAATGCGATTTTTCACCAATGAGAGAAGGTGCCCAAACAGCGATTCATGCCTTTTCCGAATGTCTAGTGCTTTGCTTTTCCAGGGCGCGAAATACGCAGGGACAAGACGCAAGACGGGAAAAATGTCAACTGGCGGCGATTTCCCCATTTCTACGATCTGCATAAAGTCCATCTGAACTTTGGTAAAGATTTTGGCCTCCGAAGTGCTTGCTTGTGGAGCCCGGTGACCATAGATGATGGCTAAGAAGACTGATGTGGTATAACGACAGATGTCATCGTAGAAGTTCTGAACAATCCAAATTTTGTCTCTGCACTGTAACTCGCCAATAATCACTGAAGATGCGTACCTCTGGGTTCCTGAGCATATCCCACATCAATTGCGCAGTCTCTGCGCGCTGAACTGGCTTAAATTTCTCGATATTTTTCGCACTTAGCATGGCCACTGCTGCCTTACGCATTGTTTTCCAAGTGTCGTTTGCTTGAGATAGCTCGGGTGAGACTGGGATAAGCTAACTTAGAAACTAAGACAGCTCACGGTACGTTGCCGAACCAATATTCATCGAATTAGGTGCAATTATGTCAGCGATGGCACTCTCGGGGCGATTAGCACTTGATGCTCCTCGTTTGTCAATTATTTCCCTGATCATGGATGGCGAATTCAAAACAATGATGTTTAGTTTCATGATCTTGAGAGAGAAGATGCTACCATATTCCCTAGCTGTTACGAAATAGAATTAGCTTCAAAATTCAAAGTGGAACGAAAACGAACCACACCCCATTCTGTGAACTGGAGATGAGGTCGACTGCGTGGAAATGACAAGAGATTGCCAATAACGGGATATTTCCTGGGTCCAGGGGGTAGACCAGGACGGTTTCGTACCAGAAGGAACGACCTTGTTATCCAAAGAACCAGCAGAGTTCCTGCTAGGAGCGTCAACATTGTGGCTAATGAATAAAAAAGGGAAGAGTGAGGTTCCTTTAAATTTGACTGTCATTAATATTGATATTACAAAACAATTAATTGGCTTCCAGTGACTACTTACCTTCAACGAAGGGTTACTGTTACGCCTTTCTGAGATGTTCGTTTCCTTATCAAGTACGGATTCGGGTTGAAGTTCAGGTCCAGTATTGGCCAAAACCGGCATTTTTTCGAACAGTGACACGGGCGGACCATCTTTCAGGATTCCACCATGTACCACCGATTCCATCCACAACGGCCCACTTCAAAAAAATCCAATCAAGCACCTAGAGTAATCCTGTAACTGAAGATAGAATGGGAACCTGCCGTAGACCGAGGTAATTGGTCGCGTCTATCACCAGATCTTCAGCAGAGATCCCCTGGACAGCAAAACTCCACATCATGTCAGTGATTCGCTCGAAGTTATGGTTGATCATCTACTCCGCAGGAGTTAAAAATGTAGAGCTGCGTGTGTGAGAAATGTCTCCGAAGGGATGTGAAGGGTTGCTTGCGCTAGGTATTTCCCATGGCTTAAAATAGGCTGTGGGGAGAGTCAGGATATACATCATTTGGGTTGCACGACATACTCGCCAGAGTGTTTGAGTATATTGTGATGGTTGGCAAATATCCGTTTGGACGAAGTACATAAGTGCCCCCAAAAGGCCCTAACGGTGGTCGTGTGAACCAAAAAAGTAATCTAAAGCTACCAACCATGAGGTTCAGAGATGTATTGCTAGCTATGGCCGAGGAGAGAGCCTCTTTCGTAACAATTCGAAACATGTACCGTATACGGGATTGCAAGTTGGCAATGATGTAGATGAGCAACCCGTGATTCACTAAGTGACTAAGCAGCCACTATTTACTCTTGTTACTTGCAAAGTGCAAAGAAAATATACTTAGATCTGAACCAATTCTGAACGACTATCTTCACAAAACGTACATAAGTAGTCGAGACCAGAGAAAAAAAAATCGCAGCGCATAGGGCAGCAGAAGCTTCCCGAGGGGGTTCGAACGTGTATTGGAGACGGAGTGTGCGCACTACAAGACAGAAGAGATGTACCACGGGCGTTGGCTGAACTGCCCCCAGAATTAATTGTAAAAGATATTGTAAATGGCCAATCAACAAGAAGCTTGTCTTAGCTTGATGGTAAAATATTTATTATCTGAGCAAAACCTAACCAATGCCGACGGTAATAGGTGGGAGAGTAAGTAACGCAAAAGCTAGTTAGTAGTGACCGAGAAAATCAGTATAAGTTGGCTTCGGAGAGCATGAAGAAATTTTTGGGGAAGGAAGCGAGTGACACGCACTCCTGACCAGACCACAGCTATAATAAAATAATTCATTGAAGTGTACATGTTGTGATCGATCTACCTAGTATGAACATCACAAAGGAAATATATATTCTAGAGTGCCATAGCGTGCTACAATAATATAGGTAATAATGACAATAGCGCTGACACGCAATGCATTGAGTGGAAAGGAACTGAAATAGGAAGTACACATTTGCGTGCTTTCAGTGTGACTCTGCCGATCACCCCTCTCTACCATTTTGCTTCGACCACTTCGGTCGAGTCCATCCGAGTTGCTCTGAGAAGAGAAGGCCCCCTCGCCAGGGGTTGAAGTCACTGGTATGGAAGGCGGAGCGGGAGCCATTGGAATGGAAACGCCCGACGCGGGTATTTCGGAAGGTTGAAGCTCGAGTTCATCCAGCTTGTACCTTTTAAAAGATGTGTGGAACCCGACAAACCCATGACAGAACCTGAGGTATGCAGCGCGCGCCTCTGTGTCTGAGGTGAGGATCCGCAAGATCCTCTGATGAGCTTCGACCGCTTCGTCTGCGAGACGTCCGAGTGCTTCGAGTTTAGAAATCTGATGGCACGCGGCGAGCAATGAGATTCGGTTTACAGTCTCGCCGTCGAGTTCCTCTTTATAGAATGATAGAAGGTCACTTGAAATGGTATGGTGTTAGTCAACTCTAAAAGAGAAACGTTGGAGAGGCACTGACTTTACGTTATTGATATAAATTACAAGGTCTGGGAGAGCTTGAATGTAACCAGCCGCAGGTAGTTGGGCAGGGAACGCGAAAAGACCGTATGCCTCCGAAGCCCCTGACATGCATCGAGAGAAAGTAGCATAATTGTGGGCAGCCGGAGAGAGCTGTATAGATGCGTCAGACCCACGTGATAACAGCAACGAGAATCTGTACTAACTTTCATGCCTTGAGTCTCATATTCGAGAAGGAGAGCCGTAACACCATTCAACGTGGATGTAACAATGATGTTTGCCACGACCCGTTTGAAATGCAGAGCCATTTCTCGGGTGAGTTCAGCAAAAGCCTCGAGGATCACATCTTCCTGCGTCTCGTTCTGGATAAATCTTTCATTGAATTCGTCGATGATGGCGGCGTTGTTGTGAAATATGTCGTCGGCGTAGATAGCACATGCAGTAAATAAGCATATGGCGATGCGAGTTGGAAGGTCCTTGATGTGAGCATACGCAGTCGTTGCAATTGCAACCCCACCTGGGATAAACGGTTTCAGAGAGGTTTTACCCTCTAGAGGATACCCACGCCGGGACGCTTCTTCACAGGATAGCCGAAAAAACTCTACATCATAAGGAATCATGGGATACGGGCAGGCGTAGATGCCATTTTGATATATAAGAGCGTTGTACTCACATACACCTCTTGATATATCAATCCCTCTTATTACAAGTGAGGGTCTGATGTATCAACCACCATGGGTATAATCAGGTGACCTGCAATATTGGATCCTCTCCGCAGCCGTGCTACCTGGTGTTTAGTCGCCATGGGGGACGCGTCCCGAAATCCCGCCTTGTTGACAAAAATCGAAGATCTCCGCCTTTGTTTGCCCCCCACCATTACGCATCATTGCCATCAAGCCGTCACCCCCTTATCCACCTTCCCGGTCTGTATCATAGCAATTGGAATTCTGGTTTTTCTTTTCTTCCGTTTTCCGTTATTTTATATTGGGGCTTCCCTTATCATGCTGCGTATGTTTTCTGTTATTTTATTTTCTCAGGCAATAATATATCATATTTCCCAAAGCTTCATATTGGGGTTTCCCACATAATGCCACATGTTTTCCTTTATTTTATTTTATTGTTCAGGAAACATACCGTATTTCATTCTATTAGGTTCCACTGATCCGGGCTACTAAGAGTCACAGTGATTACCTGTATTTTGTGGTGGACAGGGTTCGGGAAACCGGAAAAAAATGTTCCGTATTTTTTCAGGAAAACAAACATATTGACATGCTGCTATTTAAGAAACATAAGGGACGAAACGGAAGGCTTAATTGATTATCGAGGACAAAAAAAAAAATTCGAAAAACATATGTATTAGGCAAGAATGAATTATATTACATGAGAGCGAGACAAGGAGATTATCAAAAAAAAAGTCACGGGCGCAGTCAAGTAGTGCGGATGAGAATACAAGTCTCTGGGTGTATAAAATTCACTGGGTTCGCCGCTTCTTAGAGAGGCTGTACAGAAGAAGCCAGTCAGCTTAGTACCATCAGAATGCATCGACTAAAACTCACCGAGTGTTTTCGTTGTCCTTCTGCTTAGGATCCTGGGTCAACGTAACAACCTCTTTCGAAGCTACAACTTTCCGAATGCGTTGAGGACGCTGCTGCAAAATTGGCGAGGTGTTCAAAGGTGCTGGAGCCGTTTTTTTCGCCATGGTTGCCTTTTTTACTGCAGCAACCCTTCCCACTGTGTTACGTTTCTTTGCTACCGCACCTTTTACAGCCATAACTGCCGCAAGCCTCGCCGCCTTCGCATCCACCACTTTTACGGCTTTTACTACCTCCTTGCTCCACGTGGCATCATTTCGGGCTGTTACCTGACTCGTCATTGCACTATCTTCCATAAGAGGTATGATTAAAGGTGGCAGAGGTGGATCCATGAAGGATGATACTGGAGAACCAACTGCAGACGGTGGTGGAAAGCTGGGTGTTACCGGAAAGACAAATGAAGGAACCATTAATGGGACAGGTAAACGGGGGGGTAGGGCAATATCACGAAGCAGTGGGTCGATATTAGACATGTCGTTGTGAGTGGTAATACCTGGGTTCGGAAGTGGTGACATGAAAGAAGGGGGAGAGGGGGAGGCTAATGAAACTTCACGAGCATCTGGAGTACCATGAGCGCAGGCTGTGTCAGGCTGGGTGGTGTTATTAGGTGTGTAAGAAGGCGAGGAGATGAAGGGTAATGATGCTTCATGAGCATCTGGAGCGTCATGAATGTGGACCGTGTCAGACTGAGCAGCAAAGTCTGAGGCTAGTGGCGGGGAAGATGGAACCTGGTGAGTACTGAGAGTGTTGGGAATAGCCGTGTTGGGCTCATGAATGGGAAGGTTATCATTGGTGGGAAAGGGCAGAAGCGAATCGTCCGTGCTTGGATTTGGCAATGCACGGGCTGCACAAACTCCTGGCGCTGTATTGGGCTCTTGAGTAACTTCAAAAGGACAAAGAATAGGGTACGCACGATAAATTTGGTTCAAGAACTGGATGTACGGCTTCAGGACACTATCCTCAAACGATACGTGGGCCTTCTTGAATGTTGCGCCCAGGAGATTGCGGCCCTCGTGAAAACTAAAACAAGTGTCATTCAGTATCAACAGTTTCACAATGTATGTCAACAGACGAACCTTATTGTTTGAATGCGTCCGCCATTCACGGGATCAGGGCCTCCCCCAACAATGGAAAATGCCCAGCCTGTCCTTTCTGCAAGATCTCGAATGAAATTGTTGAGTATAAAGGCCGTTGATTCAATTGCTCTACAGTAACCCCTTTTAGCTCCAAGCACAAACACTGACGTCAAACTAAAACTCACGCAGCATAACCCTGGGGAGAAGTATCTGCCTCTCCATGTGCTTGTAACCTTCGTGCTGCGTTCTCGGCCTTCAGGGCCGATGCTTGTGCAAAAATGGCTTCGCGAACTTCAGCCGGTTCAGCATCAAAAGCTGCCCGTGTGAGTGCTTTCACCACATTGAGCTTTTTATTCTGAGGTATCTTTTTCTCAAATACCTCTGCGGTGACAAGGGGTTTGACTTTCTCTGTGTAGAATTGCCGTGAATAGACCTCAACCGGTTGGTGGGATCGATTTGACATTTTTTGGGGCTGAACTTTCACAGAGACTTTTCGTTTATTTACAGCCCGATTATTGAACCAGTTCCTCAAATACTAGGGGGGGAAAATTTGGTGAGTCATATTCTTTTATCACAATCTTATTTTAAGCTCACTGATTTACGGTGACTTAAAGCATCAGTGGCGGTTTTCCTTGATGGATGATCCTCAGGCTCAAGCTCGGCCTCCGCAACTCCAGGTTCAGGCCAGCGTGTGAACCAGCCATGGTCCAGCATGGACCAAAATTCTGCAAGTCTCTTCTCACCCTGCCGTTCTACAAATTGAGGTAACAATGATGTCAGCCATGTGAGCTGTTCCAGTGTAGTACGATTAGGCGGTGCCATGTTATTGGGCCCTCTGTGTATCCAGAGGTCTCATCTTAGATTTCGGCTACTTCCGGACACCTGTGTAGCACCACTCAACCCTATAAACAGAACCCTTGGCAGTCTAAAGGGGCCAACGGACTTTTTTTTTTCTACCGATCAACAAACCAAATCTGACCCCACAACATGGCTCAACCGTTGTCCAACATTGCTGATGGCATCAGTATGGACCAGCTGTTGACAGTGCTCGCTCAGCTTGGCATCGTGCCATGTAAGTTGATTTCTTTTCACCCCGTACCCTTTGACTTACATTGGACCCAGCAGCTGAACAAGCCTCGCGTTTGAATGTCTTGGGGGGGGGCTATCTTATCCCCGTTGTTACTGGGATCACAATCTCAGCGCCCAATCGTATGTAACTTTTTTCTTATGGCATTATGCTAACCATAAATTCTTTTTGCCCAGACCCACGCGTCAACTTACCTGTTGTCGTCATTTCTGATGATGAAGATGACACCAGTTTCCCAGGATACCCCAGTGATGAGACTGACTCCGATGCCGAGTCAATCTCCAAATTCAATGGTATTGACACCTCGCCAGCCACCTCCAACCCCGACTTTAGTGGTGAAGGGTTAGCAAAGCCGGGGTCATTTCTTGAGTGCACCACTTGTGGGGCCGTCTTTGATCTGACTCTGCGCAAGGCTAATCAATCAAGTGGGAAGAACAGCAAAACGGTTTAGCTACCTAGCCAGTTTAGTATACATGTCGCTTTTGTATTTGCACCATTGATTATTTCATATTCTTTGCATGCTACATTCGTATAACATGGTTCTGATATTTAAGCTGCAGGTAAAGTTTGGTACAGTAGCTCCTTATGCAAATGACATTCAATAAGATCTTCGCGACCACACATTCCGTAACACAAAATATCTTCGAGAGCCCTTAGCACATTGGAAACACTCTGTCCAATTTTTTCACACCGTTCCCATTGAGTTCCAACCCCAGCAAGTTGTAGTATCTCATCCTGTAAGTGTCGAATTGGTTTATGGAGACGCTCAACAATAATCATGGCGTCGCGGAATGTGTTTTTGTTATGGTTAAGAAGGTAGAGTTGGTATAGAGCGTCAACATAGTCAAACGGCGATTTGCCCATGAGGTTTGTGAACTTTGATGCAAGCTGTTCAGCTTGTGTACATAAGATGCTGAGGCGGTCTGGGTTGGGACTGGGTTCCAAGAATAAGACCCAGGCATGAATAAATCAGGTTTAACTCACCCCAGAATAGATTCTTTGTCTGGACAACCACCTGGCTGTTTAGTCTTCCCTGAGCCCGTATCGCACAATTGATAACTCCTATGGGAAGTAATAGAAGTGTATAATTAGTGCTTAAGTTGCTACAATATTACACTCACAGGTATTGTATAGTATCATGATATTTGACACTTCGTCGTGCACGAATCACTTTCTTTGCCCTACCAAAAGCCTAAGTAATGAACTGCGACTTGCAAGGGTAAAGAATCATCTGCATACTTATCATAATGACGTTTACTTTTGATTCTGTTTGCTTCTTGCCTCTCTTCGGTGGTGTTGTAAAGCCTGGGCCGTCCCATGTTGAACAATGTTGAGTGATGAATAGTCTGATGCACAAGTTAGTGGATAATGATTCCATCGTCTGACTTTTACTACTGTCTGACTTTTACTTCCAGAAATATATATTGTGGGCAGATGAAGTCAAAATAAAATACAAGTGTTGACTGTAGACGTTGTATGATATTATTTATGCCTCAATCTATTTTTTTCGAGCCTCTATGCATATTCTGTGATTTTTTTTCACTTCTTGAGGCGAAGATAGCCATAGAATATTTGTGCATTATTTGGCACCTTCCATGGGCCTTGCTTCGATTCCAACCAAGCACTCATCCATCCACTCATCCATTTTCCCCCTACTCTCTTTCCCAAACCCCCCCAAGTTTAAGCGACATGTAAGTAAATTCCGTCATGTTTGAAATTTTGATCGATCACTATCATAAGGTTCCTAGAAATCAATTATGACGTCAATTCTTTCCCACCAGGCCAGGGAAACTTGGGCCATCAAGCAATCACAAGACAAGTTTTTCTGCAAAATTGTGCCGTACTACAATGCTGCATGTAAGGCTGGAAAGCAGGTTGAGTTCTTGGAGGTGTTTTACCTCATATGGTTTGATCGGTTCCCCGTTGCTGAGAGCAAAGACCCTGATGAAATGAAGTGGGCCATGGGCATCCATCAGAAGGTAAGTATCGTAAGTCTCAATCACTGGTAATGCCTTCTGATCAATCCCTAGCACCTGTCCAAAAGGCTACTTTGGGCTGGTTCGTACAAGATGGCCACTCCTGTAGACCGTTGGGAAGATGTGCTTAACCTTGAAGAGGATCGTGCATTCAGGGTATGTTGTCTCATTTAATTCCAACACCAACTGTAATAATTTTGTACTAGTGCACATGGTACTACAACTGTCGTGCATTAGGCATACATGCTGGAGAGCACCAGTATATAGATACAATTGACAATGATGATGACAGGTTGCCAATTTCCCCCGAAGAAAACATGGAGGCATTTCTAGAAGCTATGAACGATGATAAAAATATTTACGTTGCACATTAACTTCAATATACTTATTTGTAGTATCATTGGCATTTACTAATGGCACGCCATGTTGAGTTTCTTGATTACAAGCATGGGCACTAAGTTCGTGTGTGATCTTGTGACACGTAGCGTACATTGTTTATTGTCACATGATGATCAAGTTGACTTTCGTGTTTCGCTACTCATGAATTTGAAGCCTCATTTACCTATCAACCTCAATAATGGATCGGAGAACTCGATGGCATTTAAATAGAGCTGGCAGTAAGTCATCAGTCAGTCAGATTGACCCATTTCATAACTCATCTCAGGACTACATTACCCATGCCACGCAGTAAGAGGTCTCGTCCTGACATGGACGTATATTACGCTACACCGGAGCCACTTCCAAGCACTGCTCCCAACATCATACATCATCATACTGCTTTTGAGACGAATCCTCTGGCCTTGGGACACAACCGTATATATCTTACCCTGCCTGCAACAGCTCCTCCAAAAGAGACAAGAAATCTACTTCACGAGATGGACCTGAACAATTACAATGCTGACATCAACATGAGCAGTAATGATTCACCTGATGACATGCTAAAAGATCTACCCGCTCTTCTCCCCATTGACGACGATGAAGATGATGAGAATGACGAATACCCATTCAATTGGATGGACCCACAATTTGTGCAGAAGCGCCCAGTGGAGAAACATCCTAAGAGGAAACAAAGACCGCCTACAGTTCGTATTTTGCTCATACCTTCCTAGTGCGCTACTAACCAATATGAAAGGATACCCCACTCCATCACTTTGTTCCACACATCGACGAATTTCTTCAAGAAATCATTCGCCTTGAGGCACGCTTTAATGTGGACTCTCATTGCGCCATGTGTACGGTTGGCAGGGGCAACCTGTATCGGTGCTTTGACTGCTCTGGTACACACCAGCTCTGTGCTCCGTGCATGGTACACTCTCACAAGGTGTCTCCTCTCCATTGCATCAAGGTACCATCGCCGTCATACTGCACTTTGATTAGCTCTCATACCTACCTGGCAGATATGGACTGGTCAATTTTGGGGAGCATCATCATTGAAAGATATAGGTCTCCGAATACAACTCAATCACCCCACGGGCCAGTTGTGCCTCAAGCCAATGAAGGCCGTTAATGATGACTTCATAATCATTGACGTTCAAGGCATACACTGCGTCAGTCTTGATTTCTGCGACTGCCATCATGTACTGCCCCATTTCACTCAGCTCCTGCGTGCGGGTTTCTATCCTGCCACAACGAAAAATCCGAGATCTGCTGCAACATTCCAGGTCCTCAATCACTTTCATATGCTCTCCTTTATGTCAAAGATCTCGGGATATGAGTTTTACGCCAGTCTATCACGTCTTGTGGATAACACGGGCACCTCCCCGCCTCCGGTAAGTTCTTTTCTTAATGATTGTGTTAAAGGTCTCATGCTCTTCAGCTTAGTATCGTTATGTTGCATTTATGAGAATGGTACGCGAGTGGAGGCATTTGATGCTTCTCAAACGATCTGGCCGCGCCCATGACCCTACAGGTGTTAGAGGGACACAGCAGGGTGAATGTGCAGTCCTCTGTCCTGCGTGCCCACAACCCGGCCGTAACCT
The DNA here is from genome assembly GCA_013420905.1 of Collybia mongolica. Classification (NCBI taxonomy): domain Eukaryota; kingdom Fungi; phylum Basidiomycota; class Agaricomycetes; order Agaricales; family Clitocybaceae; genus Collybia; species Collybia mongolica. The sequence goes on from JAAXNY010000017.1 coordinate 752,542, forward strand.
TCCTGAGGACTGGGAAGATGCCCCAGAACATCGACAGTATGTCTTAATACAACTTAGGGTTAGCAGTAGCTCATATTCATTTAGATGGTTGTACACTTTATTTTTGGGAATCGACGCGAACTTTCGCCTCAAACGCCTTACAGTCTCCAATGACGTGCGCGATCCTGGCTTGAACCACGGATATGCATACATTGTTGAAGAGAAGGCCTTCAAATCATATTTACAAGAGTATGATGCTCGAATTCCTCCTGAACCTGCCTCCACCTGTCACAACTATGACGCTATCAAGTCTGCGAACTCACGTGGAGGCAAGGGCTTATCGTCGAGCGGCGCGGGAACTGTTGACTGTAGCCGCCATGACATGAAGCGACCTGTATCAGTTGGTGACCTTCAAATGGGCGAACGGTTAGTATTGATTTTATCATGATCATTCTGTATTCTGATTTTCTTATCACGTAGATATGTAAACATGGACTATATGTTTCTCTCCAGCCTGCGCCAGAATGTCCCGCGGAGAGTCGTAACATCTTATGACATTGCTTGCCAGTGGATTCGGAACCTTTATGCAAGATGCGACATCTATCCTCCAAATAATATCCACTCACTTTCCATGAAATATTTAATTCCAAAATTCCATCTGCCTGCACACCAGCCCAGCTGTCATACTAATTTCTCATTCAACTACACTCCAGATGTGGGCCGAACAGATGGAGAAGCCCCCGAACGTGGATGGGCCGCAATGAATCCAGTGGCCAATAGCACCAAAGAAATGGGGCCTGGTTCGCGAAGAGACACCCTTGACGATCACTTTGGTGATATCAACTGGAGAAAGGTTATTGGTTTTGGTAATTATATATTAGCAATGCTATATAATATACTTATCAGATCTCCCAGCTGCTACTCTGCATCGTAGGGCTCTCGAGGCTTGTGACGAACGGCAAAAGCAAGTTGCTACTTTCGTCAAATTTGACGCATCCTTGCCAGCTGAGTCTACCATTCAATGGACCGTGTTGGTTAAGGCATGGGAAGTTGACTCAACCCAACTCAACCCGTTTGAGAGTAGTGAACGGCATATCACTGAGCATGCGGTTCGGCTTGAGTTAGCCCGTGATGATGCATCATCAATTGGGACCTCGTCACAGGTTGTTCACGAGCATATGCCGCCTAGTATACTGCTCACTCAAGGCCTGGAGCTAGAGGAACAACAGTCTGTAACCTCCGTTCTTGAAATTTACAAATTTTCTCAATTTTTTACTAGGCGCCGTCTTCGGTTTGATGCGACAGCATTGGGGTCTCACTCAACTGATCTGCAAATCACTAAAGTAATTGAGCGCGCCAACCGCCTGAAGCGTCAAATGGATGCGTGGTCAGCTATCCAGCTTCTCTACATGCCAGCTGTTTCCCAGTTGCGCAAAGTTGATGAGAGCGACACATTGACGGCCGCAGTAAATGGAAAACTGTATCTTCCTTCACAGGTTCTCGATCGCATCTCCGTTCCCCTAGACATGGTAGAGCTGGAATGGAGGCTTCGTTTTGCACAAGCACATGACGCTCTCCATGACATACGTCGCCTCATCTTGGTTCGCACTCAGATGTTTGCTGCTAAGGACAGATTTGCGCGTGGTCAAAGTCAGGTGACACGAAGCCGAAACCTGGTGCTGGGTGTTCAGGGAAGAATTGACGCAAATGCACTAAAATATCGCGATTGTCGAATGGCTTTGCTTGGTCTGGCCCGCCTGCTGGGGAAGGTCGGATGGGATATGGAATTACAAGTCCTGCAGAATGAGGACATGCGAGGATTATCTGCGGAGGAGAATGGTGGTTCAGAGGGCCGTGTTTCTATGTCGTGGATATGGTTGACGAGCGACGGTAGCGGGGACGTGGATCCTGCTGGGCCACGTATGCAAGAGGGTGAGTCATGAGGATTTCAACGGTTACCTCTTTTTGACTCACGAGATCATTAAGCTCTTCGAATTGAGTGGTGCAAGACACGAGCGAGGGCTCATCGCTGGCAAGAGGAGTGTCTGTTATTGCAGGAGGAAATGCGAAGGGTCAAGGAGTATTTTCTCTGGGAGGAGCAGCAGTGGGTAAAGCGAGCGGCATATGTAAAGCTTGAGGTTGACCTCACTCTTGCCGAAGGTCAGCGTGCATATGCATTTCGTCAAGCGGCGATTCGCGCACGGCTCCGTGCTCATTGCGAAGCAACATGGAAGAACATTCTCATTGAGATGACGAAGGGACCAGGTGTTCCAGAGGGCCCGGACGGTCGAGACTACCATATTGAATGTCATTGAAATATGGACTATCATACATCAGAAACATATTATTAGCAAGTATGTTTTTTTAGAAATGATAATGTCGGAATAAATTAAAACATAAGCCACAAACATATGGGAACATACCGTACGGAAGGGGATTGAGCCTCATTGTTTTGATCTTGAGGAAGGATGCAGGTGCCACGAAATACGATGGCGCATCATACGACTTGATGGTAATCGAGATTGGACAGATTCAGATCTGCAAATATGCGCAGTGGATCCGCCGTCGTCCCAGCTTTTCGAGCTCGCTGTACATGGTGGTACACTCAAGGGTTAGGAAGACTGTGGGAACAAAGCTTGGTACAGTGTAGTAATGTATCAGAGCCCCCCTTGTAATATAAGGGATTAATATATCAAAGGTTATGTGTAAGTACAGTGTCTTATGTATCAAGCTGTTAGCTACTGGTGACACCGACGCCGCTGTCTCTGTATTCAATGTCGACCTCGACAAAACATTTGGTCCCGTGCTCATTGGCACTTTTCTGGCTTGTTGGTTCTACGGAATGAGTGTTCTTCAGACGATCTTGTATTTCATCCTCTTTCCAAAAGATCAACCATACGTCAGAGGCTTGGTCCTGATCTCGCCCCTTTCTTTGCTGGCTGTAATCTGACAAAGATTGTTAGGTTCTGTTCAACTTGGTTATCTGTGGGGCCTTGATTTTCGCTTTGGGTAAGTCCGAAATGGTCTTTATCCACGTTCATTTGTTTCAATGTGCTACCTTAGCCTCAGGTTCATATGCAACCCTCATACGCCATTTTGGAAATGTAGCCCACTTGGCAGCACTCAGCTGGTAGGTCTCTTGTTTCTCCACCGGAAATGTCGCCTGACTGCTGCACTAGGGGATCACAAGTAATCATTTTTTCGCGTCCCCCTATTTAGTTAGACCTAACAAATTAATTTGGTAGGCAAGCTCGTTCCTTACGGTCAGTACTTTCAACCCGTCTTAACACACGGCGGCATGGTCCTGATACTATGTTTTTATTGAGAGTATCCAAATCCTTGTAGTTCAAATGTAACACCTTGTCTCGTTCTCGTCACTCCATCCTCTGAAACAACTGATTTTGTTCCCAAAGCTTCTTTGCTTTCCGCGTCCTTCGCAGTAAGATTTTATTACTTACCGACTAGGGTCTCGTTGAGATTTCTTCCAGTGAGTCGGAGTTGGATAGCATTTGCAGTTGCAGTGAGTGCTTATTTCCAAAAGTCCCATGGCGTCTACTTACTGAAGCCTACAATTCAAGATACCTTTCGTTTTCGCTACTGCCGGCATGTTTTCTTGATTTCAGAGTCCTTGTCAATCACTTAAGATTTGGATCTTTGTTAGCTGTTGGTTTAAGTGAGTAACCCCTTTATATTTGTTTCCCATCGACTCGAGTTTATTAAACCGCGGGGTTCCAGCTACCTTTGGACGAATGTATGCGCAACTTTATTCGGCTTCATATTGGCATCTTATCCTTTTACAGCGAAATAGACTCGTCGCCAGGAGGCGTAGCTAGCACAAAGGTTCGTTCTCGACCCAAAAACAAAGAAAGACCGCTTTCTCACCCTGATATCTGCCCTCAGAATCTCAATCTCGTGACTGATGTCATGATGATCGTTACAGACCTTCTTCTCGCGGGGATGCTTTCCTATTATCTTCGTCGGGAAAGGTCCAATGCATTGTCAGCAGGATCTTAGCATTTATGTATTGTAATTGCAACTAAAGTGACTGGAATAGGGCCTCAACCAACACTATCATTACCAATCTCATGATATATACCATTGGAACAGGAGCCTTCACAGCGTACGTAATTTTCTCTCAAGGATGAATATCGTTTCAATCACATTCACATAAATAATCTTAGTGTCTTGGCCTTAATAGGGTTTATTTTTGTGCGTGATTATGAACCTTTGCTATCCGTAATTCTGACAGTTTGACAGCGTCAAGTAAGGCCAGATACAGCAGCCAACGCGTGTCTTTATGTTTTACTTCCTCACAGTGAGATCCCATTTTCCTCTTTCGTGATCGTGGGTGACACATTCGGCAGCTTACTCGAATGCTTTGCTTATAACGTAAGACGTTGTTCAATTGAGAATTTAACCTCGATATAACACTTGGCTTAGAATCAATGCACGCGTGATGTTAAGGCAGGTGTGGAGTAAATCATCAGCTGTCGAGATGCCGGAGTTTCGTGCAGCTCAGAGGCAGTATTCCGGAAGCACTCAAATCTCGAGAGCCGTAGGGCTTGGTACTAGTACCTCGGGAGGCGGCCGTGACAACGATGGCATCAAAGTATGTGAAAACGATATTCGTTATCCTTAGACCGTCTGACATTGCCATGGTTTGAACAAAATCAGATTGCCCTACCTGAACATTCTCTTTCAGTGCACAGAGGTGAGCCGATGCGCTTTTACTTACTCTTCAACGATACTCATTGTTTCAGACGTCACGGTAATCGGTGGCTCTGGTGGAGATATCGAGTCCAAGCACCACTGAATACCCGCCGTAAACTTTACCTGTAGAAAATGCTCTAGTTCTCAGCGATTTTTAATCGCTATTTTTGCGATATATTTCCATTATTTATATGACTCTCACAATATAAATGGCACATTTTCATAGCTCATGATCGCACGCTGAACAAGAAATGGGACCTTTTTATTGGCAGAACTCTTCTTAAGGGAGTTTATGGCTACTCATCTGAGATCTCCCTCCCAGAGCTCAAGGGGTGGTTCCCACCACCGGAGTCCGACCGATTGAGGGTATCAATCCATGCACCTTTATTTCATCCTTCAGAACATTCTTACTTTACTATCTTATTTCCATACTCACTCCTTGGCTTACCCTCGGCTCGAGAGGAGATGTTAGAAGTTGAGGTTGGCGTGAACACCTGGTGTCCACACTCATCAGAATTTTCACTCATCTTATCTGATCCTAATTGCTACGGTATATACCTTGTAGTCTACCTTTTTGTTTCTAGCTCATTTACTCCTTTTTATTGGGGTGCCCAACATTATTTTCAGTCCCAAGGTTCTAGGTAGGCTATGTAGGCTGGAGTTGGATCGAATAATTTCAGAGTAGGCCGTCTGTAGGACAAGACCTCTCCCACAGGATCAGCTTGAACTCTAGTCCACGTATTTTTTTTTTGGTCATATGTGTATCAACATAGGTAGAGACATCCACTATCAAATACAATACAATTAATTCAGGTACAAATGCCCAGCATGGCGTTAAGGAGTGCCTCAAGATCAGGATTCCCACCAAGACGTTCGACTTCTGCCCTTACAACTACATTGAGCTGATGTATCACTTCAGCTGTGTAATCGAAAGATTTGGTCTGGTCCTGAAGGTAGCTGATTGCGTGCTTCTTGAGAGTCGGCGTTGTAGGTCGCTTTTGCAAAATATCTTTTTTGTAGAGATTTGAGCCTTGTCCGAAAGGATGGAACACGAACGACTTACTCAGTAATTGTCGGTTATCCAAATTGGCACGTACGCCATGAACCACAGGAAATGAGAATTTTCCTTCAGTCAGGTCTTCGGCAAAGCCCTTGTTGTGCGCGTACTGTAAAAATATCAGTGAAAATACCAGGAAAATAGGAGATAAATCTACTGACATTATCACTCTTTAAATTCATATAATCATCTCGTATTTGGAATAAAACACCAATGGAATTAACCAAAGGAACATAGTCTCTAAAAATAGAAGAAACCATTGTAAATCCGTCATATTTATGACTAAGGAAGAGGAATGGTTACTCGTCTATATTCGTTGTGCGGCAGGACATCATAAGTCTAATCGCAATGCGAAGCAAACCCCCAGTTTCTGGGCAATGTTAAGATTGTGCATCCTTCAACTGGCTGTATTCTACGTACTTTGATTAACCATCGAAATATATTGAGCCTCTGTTGGACATTGCAAGGAATCTCGCCATAAAAGGTCCAATCCTTGCCCGCGATGAAGAGCGAGCAACTCGGCTGCAAGACGCTCATCAATATAACATCGACAAAACAAGGAGTTGGATACAAACCAATAAGAACCTGGTCTAAGTTCTTTGGAGGAAACGAGCGTTCGGCAGTGGGCTCTTTGTCAATGCAAAGCCTTTCAAGGGTACGAAGCTCTTGAAATGCTAAGAAATATACATAGTTCCCGGTGTTCAACGTTTGCGGAATACCAAATAGTTTGTGCGCGACTTCAGGGCGACTCAGAAAATGACCTCTGTACAACGGGGAAAACTTTACCTGGACGCCCTCTTCGAAGCTTCGAGTTATCCTCGATATCATCAATCCTGTGTAAGCATAATTAATGGGACACAACGTATAGAAAAATGCTTGCTTACAATAGACTTGCGTTATGCAACTTCTTCACTATGCTGATGATTATTTTCAGTTCTGGTTCAGGAACATTGAGCCATTTGTTGAACGCCATAATCATGGAGGTGCGGAATTCTTTGCCCGGATTGCACGTAAGATAAGTGTATGGCTCGAGAAGTATCTGGTTGTACAGAGTAGCTTAGTGGAGCTTCAATAAGAGACAAACTAGAACCCTCACCGCGTCGTCGTCGTTAGACCAGCCTAAGTCCGTAGATATGACGTTAAGGATAGATGAGCAATCCATTATTCTAGTCACAGAAGTCCCGTGTGGTTTGATCAGACGGAAGACAATGAATTAGCTATCAAAACAGTTTGGGCACCTGAATAGAATGAGAGTCTTCCACACAGCGACTTATATGGTGGGTGACGCCAACCTTATGATCCATTCGCTCTCGGGGGAGGGGGTGTAAACAAATAAATTATTCTCAACGCCTTCTTAGTTCGTGCATGAGAAGCTGAAACTGAATATGGACTAGCTGTTCCATATAGTGTACAGATTCGACGACCTCAGAAACTAATCTCGATGATCATGATGGCGTCTAGCAAAGTGTCAAGGTGCGGAATTTCAAGAGGTGTTAAGTTATGTAATTAAATAGACTTATTTCGCACCCGGTTAACCTTTTGGTCGATGAACTCGGGTGCCCGTTCCAATTTGGTTTATCATAAGATCTAATTTTCCCAGCACCACATACGCTAGTTAGGTCATCTCGTAGTCATGAGTGTGAACGAATAAATGATCGTCTGTCAGCTGCGCGTTACGCCTCATGATGTTTCTGCAAGCTTCATTCCTAGTAGCTATGTGATACTAATTTAGTACACAGCAGCTCCCTTGTACTGGGATTTAACGAGGGTTGTCAAACTGCTCTCCGAATCCCTCCCGGCCGGTGTCGAGCGGTTGGAGATACCCTGGCAGTGCATATCCTATTATACTGATTTAACTCTCACTAGTTCCCCCTTGTACCAAAATATCGTTTTGCGGCTAGTCGCAAGTAGGCTCCAGCTAGAGTTCCGGTTCCTTTTAGGTTCCATTGCTCCGGAATTGTTGATAAAATTTAAATATTATGTTGCAACAGCCTTGAGAGTTGTAATCGTAGGCCATCTCACCAAGTCGATGGTTGAAGTGATCGCGCGATAGAACAAATTGGGATGTTGGCTAGATTGGAGTTGGACCGGAGGTGTATTACCAGCGCGGTCAGTACGAAGTTGATGTCTCGAAGATTTGGGACACCTGCTCCCTAATTCTCATTTCGTAAAGATACATGTCGAAGGCGACAGACAGATAATCATAGTCCAATATCCTTTTTGTGTGTGGAATTATTATCGTGCAAACGGCGAAACGATAATTCAAAGAGAGGCCCCCGGAAGCTCCCCTATATGTTCGGAAATTTTTTGCGGATTTGAGACTCCCAAAATGATGGTTTTCCCGGCCTAAAATAGCGGATTTGAGGCGATTTTGGCAAAATCCTCGGCCTATATATAGCGGATTTCAGACCTTCCTTCAGGATTTTTTTCAAGCAATGGGTCGCCGGTTCGTTTGATGCGTTTCAGTTCAAGAAGAACCAGAGCCCGTAATCACAATCCTCAAGTAGCACGAGAAAAAACATGGTCCTGATATGGCAAAAATTCTCATGCCTCTTTTCATATGTTTTATGTTTTATGACATAACTAAACCCCGGCCCATATAGCGGATTTGAGGCCCGTTCTGGCGAAAAACTTTTCCGAATATATAGGGGTGCTTCCGGGGACCTTCAAAGAGTATTTGATACTCGATCTTCTACAAGTGATGTGATGTGACGGATTCAAGCCTTCCTATTGATCATTGCACTCACTCTAACAAATCAATGAATACTTATAGTAAAACCGAGTTGTACGTGTCGTGATAGCTAAAAACTATCTTATTCTCACCACCAGATGGAACTAGTCCGAACGACCGGAACCCACGGGCATACTAAAATATAAATGCTGCCATTCCTTCTGGTAAGCTCAAAAGAACGCGCAAGTGATGTATTCCACTGAAGAGTACCTGCTGGATCGAGCTTTGATTTCTGACTCCGTGTAAGTCTCGGCACCTCACCTTTCGTTGTATCCACTTAAGCATCTTGTAGGACCAAACTTGTCAGTAAAAAATGTATGGCATTATTCATTACTTGACTTATATCTCTAGCTTTGGTACTTCGATCGACATGATTGGGATGCGCTGACGGATACAGTGTTGACTCAGACTGTTCATGTCGATTATAGTAAGACCTACAATCAACCCTGCCTTCAATTTCGATAATGCTAAACACCATTTACATGTGTAGCATCTTTGGTAGGAGGGGATCCCATAGGTTTGTTTTTCCCCCCGTTACTAGTGTTCTTTTTTCAGTAAATGTTTAGAACTTACACAATATTGGAACAGATATCTCAAGTCATAAACAAGTCGAAACTTGGAAAGGGCTGGTCTCTGGATTGGACGCAATGATGCACAATACAAGGTACGTTCATTGATATCTTCCTGTGGTCATCAATAAACGCATTCGTTGCAGTGGTATTCTCATTGATCTGCCTCTACCTTCGAGTGACATTGAAAGGCCGACGAAAGTCAAAGTGACTACTAATGTGGAATCTACTGTTATGCGGAGGTCGGTCGATGGTGACCCATTCCTCCAAAATGGGGTAGGTCTCCCTTCGTAAACTTGCCCTAACTGAGCGTTGTTTAGTGGTTTTATGAATACACCCTTATGAGGGATGCACAAGCTGATTCAAAGCATCCCTGGAAGATTGCAAGCCTTAAAAATAATCGTGTGTCTCGGCTCTTATGATGCATGTAATTGTAATTGATCACTGTCTCTCAGCCTCGTGGGTAAAGGGAAATATGGCGGTTGTACAACCATACAAGTAGCCACTACGGAAAATGCTGTCTGCGGCATGGGGTGCTTCTCATGGGCGAGAGGGAGAATGAGTTGGCCTGGGTGCTTGCTTGGGTGTGTTATTGTAAGTAAATGCATGTACGTACGTGAGGCCCAAATGGGTTATCGACCACAATAAACTTTCAGTCGCGCTGCAAAACTCTCGTGTGTGAATATATAGCCATGGCCATGGCCAAAAAGTGGTGTAAAACATCGGAAACACGAAGGATGCTTGTGATTCTAACTGTTTTCGGTGAATCGTCAGAATTTCGAGAAGTCCTGGAATTGAGTCTACTCCTTCTCACATATTTGAATGAGTCTTGGCCCTCGACAGTAGCATTTCAATGGATATCACAGTCAATGCATTCTTAACCCATACCCCATATATCCCAGGTCCCATACTCCTGCTTTCTCATAAGATCTCCCAAGTTTGTAGGTGAGGAAAATTAGTCCATAACCTATGACTCCCTCATACCCAATAACCCCTGGCTCCTGAAGTAATTCCCATGCTTTTTATTGGAATACTGGTGCTTTGGTTGTACAATTGTCGTTTCAAATCTGCATTCGTAATCTCTTTCGACCATTTCATCACTGGAGGTCCTGAATTCGTGTTGTGAGTATCTGATTCTTCTTTAACCACGATCGGGGCCTTCGGTGGCAGGCCTTGTACATGTGTCTTCCATCCCTCTGGCAGATCCGGGTCAAGAACATGCCATTCCCAAGCAGTCCACCCGATGATTTCATGATCAATAGTGGCCTTGGTGACCACGCACTTCGCGGATGAGATCTAGAATTGCAAGCTGTCGGCCATGTCCTGCTCTTGGCTGTGTGCGGGATAGGCGACGGCCTTGAGTTGGGTGTGGGAATCAGTCGCAAACGCGGCTGTGAAGATTGAGGCGAAACGGGGAACGTCAGAAGGGAGGGCTGGGGAGATGATATGGTCTATTTTTCCTGGCGCTGCTCTGGGGCCGTTTTTTTCATCGCTACGAATAGCGAAAGGGAATATATAAGGACGAGAGGGCTTGTTGATGTTGAGTGAGCCTACACGTGGTGGGTGGTGATACGAGTCAAACGTGGAACGACACCGCGATGTGTCTTGTGACGGAAGACCAGAAGTTGACGATAAATGATCTCGTTCATGCATCTACGAACAAACGGCGGTTCACGTTTGATCGTTTATGCAGGGACTGGTGATTGTACTGTGATTCGCGATTGGTTTACCGGATCTTTTCAACGATATGTGATTGGGAAAATGCCCTGGTTGAGACGTGGTGTAAGTTTGTGCACTAAGAATTTCGTAAGTTATGTTGACTCGAGATAATTCTTGACATAGTCACTTACGAGCCAGCTTTCCACGATTTTTGCAACAGTTTGTGTCAAAAGTACCCCCAGATATCCTGATAAATAGGAATAGGAGCCTGAGGAGTGACGTTGACCGTATGTATGTAGGTCTAATTCACCTAAGTCGTCCACAACTTGCCCTCGACGACCCTAAAGGGGAATGGCCCGGCTGGCATTATGAGACTGGTATAGGTGGTGCAAGAAAAGACGGATCTGTGACCAAAAAAAACAGCACCGTTAAAATGAAGGTATTCAATAGTATATAGGCCATTGAATACCTGTAGTTGTCTCGCGCCCCGACATGTCACACTCTTACCTAGAAACTACGTCAGGTAGGAGTCGAGTCGAGAATAAACCACAAGAGCCAATCGTATTCCAGCTTATCTGCCATAGCCCTGTTCGCTGAAAAACAACAAAACCCAATGTATTCCAAGGTGGCCTCGCGCGCAAACAAATAAATTATAGGGCAGACTACCCCCATCGACTCTTCTCGCGTTGTCCCCGCCCATCACCTCCCAATGCTGATCCATAGGGCTGGAACCTGCTTTTTCGGCCTAGTGCAGTGCCAACGTCTCGCTCCCGTTCTTTTTCTTTCCCTCGGGTCTTACTTGAGGTGAAGTCAATCTGACTACGCTTTGACGATGATTGTGCGGCAGCCTGCTGCTCGGAGCGAGATTTTTGATATTCAGCTTTGGGTCGCCAACGGTACATCGAATGAATGACGTTGATGTGATGTGCATGTGTTGAATATTTATAATGGTTCGCCAGTGAGTTATAGATATTCAAGGTGTAAATCGAGGACGTTCGAGATGGGCCCCAGCATATATCATCGATAAGATCAAAGAAAACAGATTTGTGTTGAAGGCATGAACATAGCTCCGACGTCGGCAAATGTGCCACGTACCGATTCGGTCTGCGAACCATTCAGGTCTGACATCGTCAGGGTTCCATATATGGTGAGGGAAGTTGGTAGCCCGTTCATCTACGTCAACGAACTCGACAAGTTTGGCATATAAATGTGGGTTGTGAAATGATCGATTCGACATGAGCGAATCATTGAAATGCTTGGGATTATCGGGATCCCGTTTTAGCTTGTGAAATTGAGCAAGTTTGGCCTAGATGCAGGGGTCAAAGACATTATATTATGCTCTGGACGCTCACGAACAAAAAACGCACCTCAATGACCGGATCACAAGGTTCTGCTGACGGAGGAGGAATTCCCCAGTCCTCTACCCCGGGTATTGGTGGAGGACAGAGGAGAGCTCGAAGGCGTAATAGTTCATCTTGCGGCTCCTCTGACGTAGCTTGCTGACTAGATGAGGAATCGACATCCATAGGCGAGCCAGAACTGCGACGCTGCCCATCTGGTCTTGGCCTTCCATCTTCGGCAATGTCATCAGATATATGGGCGCGTGTTTGGCTTTTGAGAGCCGCTGGAGGTCGGCGGATTATGACTTGTGACTTTGGTAGGCGTCGAACTATGGCGAATCAGAAAAGATGGGTCATATATATGATGACAACATACCATCTGAGGAGGCGTTAAGGCTGGACTTCAGTGATTTATCCTGTCCGAGGCAGAAACAGCAGCCAACAAAGAGGGAAACGGCTACGACAAGGACGGGCGATGAGGATTCTTACATGCGTGTTTTGAACATTATTCCGAGTGCCATTATCCTTGGATGAAGATGCTCTGTCTTCCGACTCGCTTTGTGAGTCGTCATCGTATGCTACAAGGCCTACAGATAAGAACGTTAATTCCACTGCCGTTTTCAACGGTCTACGAGCTCACCGTGCATTTTGGTTGTTGTGGTCAGAAGACAAGGTTTAGTCCAAACTCCGCAACCTGGCTGAGCAATGCAGCTTTCCTCCGTCCTCTACCTTCTCCTATGTCTCTCAAATTGGTTCTGGGGTGTAATTTCCACTGATCCATCACAAGAGGATATTGTCCACGATTTCTTTGCCAAAAATGAAGCCCCCAACGCGAACGGGTCGGCACACACCAATAATTGGGCAGTGCTGGTGTGCGCGTCAAGATATTGGTTTAACTACAGAGTATGTCAGGACTCCCCAAGTTTATGACCAAGCTAAAGGTATTATAGCATATGGCAAATGCCCTTGGAATGTAGGTGCATCCCCAAACCAAGGTTTTGCAGAAGTTCTCATGCCACAGTCAGGTACCGCACCGTAAAGCGATTGGGCATACCAGACTCGAATATCATTCTCATGCTGGCCGACGACGCTTCTTGCAATACAAGGAATAAATTTCCAGGGAGTGTGTATGCCAGCCCACACCGGGATCTTGACCTTTATGGAGACAATATTGAGGTGGATTACCGCGGTTATGAAGTGACAGTCGAGAATTTTATCCGCGTTCTAACTGGTGAGTGGCATATTCAATGTAATAACATGTACATACTTACTCACTGGCGTCCGTGTCTGTTGGGTTCTAGGCCGTGTAGAACCCTCTGTACCACGATCAAAGCGACTACTGACCGACAGCAGATCTAATGTCTTTGTATACATGACCGGACACGGCGGCAACGAGTTCCTCAAGTTTCAAGATAACGAAGAAATTAGTGCGTTCGACATCGCAGATGCTTTCGAGCAGATGTACCAAAAGAAGAGGTTAGCGATTCCCTGGAATCACAACGAACGCAGCTAACGATGTCAGGTATAATGAAATATTTTTTATGGTTGATACATGTCAAGCAAACACAATGTACTCAAAGTTGTACTCTCCCAATATCCTCGCCACTGGATCCTCAGAGCTCGGAGAAAACTCTTACTCTGTACGTCCTCCTGATTTAGCGTATGAACCTACCTTATTTAATATAGCCATATAGCATAGCAATGACAACGACATCGGCGTTGCCGTGATCGACGCATACACCCACTATATCCTTGAATTCATGGAGGGCATCAATAAGACGAGTCACAAATCAATGCAGGACCTCGTGCGTGTATTATACTTCTTCACTTCCGAATACCAACCTTGAGTTTGTCCGGCAGTTCGACTCCTTCGATTTCAAGAAGATCAACTCTCATCCAGGAGTCCGCAGCGACCTTTTCAAGCGCCCGCTCGAGAGCGCACTGATCACTGATTTCTTTGGGGGAGTGGCTCAGGTCGAAGTTACGCCACCCCGACAAGGATCAGTTTCACCTCCTTCGAACCCACCCACCCCAGCATCCCAACCTGACCAAAAGATACCCCGCGCGGCGAGCAACGTGCCATCGACCCCACGTCTCACTTCGCTACTTGACGGATGGAGGGAGATGCGAACATGGGGATCTGTTGCAGTGATGGGAGTCCTCATTGGTTGGGTTAGCCTGAAGAAATGAGACAGTGGCCTGTCGAGTGGAACTTTTGCTACAGTTTATACCAATAATTATCTCATTCAGTAGGACTCTCGTTCAATCTTTTGCTGTAGACAATATTTATACCAGTATTTATCCACAGAAGTGGTATAGATACTTATGATGGCAAGATGAGGATGATAAAAAACAATGTACTAGTGAATACAGCAGAGCTACAACATGCTCAATTGGAAGCTTACAACCAATATTTTTGAGATCAGAACCCTCTCCCCCTGCCACGGCCCCTCCCTCCTCCTCCACCGCGTCCGCGCCCACGATCTCCAGGTCCACCTCGTCCGCGTCCTCTTCCTCTCGCATCATCCTTCTTTCGTCCTTTGGGTTTGGGTGCATCATCAACAAGGAGTGTATCCAAAGGCAACGCATCAGGGAGCACGAAGTATCTAATGTTGTTTCCACGAATCGAGAGGGAGTCCAAGGATGCGGGCTCGCGATTCCTCGCGGTCATTTTTACAGTTTTAAGATGTGTATTCATCTGCATGTCAACGCCTGGTTTTGATATTGTTTTTAGACAAGGAAATAGACGAAAAAAGATAACGTTAGCGCGCTGAGATAGGCGAATAGCCATCGCAGCAAACGCACCTGTAATCGTCCCATGAACCACTGATCCATTCTTGAGTTCGACCGTTACAGTCTCATTGTTCAATTTCATCAGGAATCTGCATCACAGAGAGAGAGAGAAAGAGATAGTTCGTTAGCGCTCGCGAAACAAATGATCATCCCGCCTCGTTTTTTTGCTGGATTGCGATCTGCTATCGTACACAGAACGACAAACACGACCACGAACAGAACGACGCAAAGGAAGAACATTCACCTTACAAGCTTCATTGTTGGAGATCTGTCCTCGTCGTGCGACGAGATAAAGTGGTTTCGAGGATATCTGGCGTCGTCGTCGTCGTCGTGCGCGTCGAACAAGCAATAATCGGAGTTTGAAATTGATGTATAAAATTGCCTGCCACTGCGTGCCATTTCGTACTTGGACTCAGAGCCCCCGACCGATCTCAGCCTCACAATAATCTTAAGCCCTGGTCCAACATGGATACATAAGACTCGCCCAACAAATTTTATTTAAAGGGGTACCTGGGGCCTTACCACTATATCAACACTTGAGGTCCAAGCATACTGTATCTTAAAACTATACAGTCATGGCATGGACAACGCCCAACAGACCAGCAACATTCTCCGTAACCTTAAATATTGAGCCTAAGTAAACATCTTACCATTGGAACCAGGCTTATTAGGCATGATGCTTGTCGTCACGCACTTGACCTTTGGTATCACTTATCCAGGGTGTGTAACGGTCTCTTCACGCCTTTCTATCTTTCCATGACAATACTCACTAACCCCAACATTCCAGTCCCCCACGTATAGAGGCGGTACTTCAAGGTGACTATTTTTTATATGATTCAGGCTTTACAAGACGTCCGATGTCGACTACCATGCGCAATAACCACCGTCGTTAGTTATGCCATCCCCAGGTCAGTTTTGGCTGATGAAAGATCCGGGGTGACAGAATGACTTACTCGCTCCCAGTGCAGAAAGTCGACGCATCTCCAGCAAGCCAAAGAACTACTCCACGGATCTCGTCCGCCCTACCCATCCGTCCGAGGGGTTTCTGCCCAGCCCATTGGGCTTCGAATTCAGGTTTCTCGTCTACGAAATCGCGTGTCATCCTGGTTATTGAAACGACAACCCATTGATCAATCCTGGGTCCAGGCGAAACAAAACGAAGAAGACTTACGTTGTATCAAAAAATCCCGGGCTGACAGAATTGACACGGATCCCCTTGGGCGCAAGCTCGCATGCCAAGGAGCGTGCCATCTGGTGGATCGCGGCTTTGCTAGCGCCGTAGGCAACGCATGGGGTGCACCGAATGGCGACGTGTCCAGTGATGCTTGATATCAAGACAATGCTCCCAGACGTGCCCAGGCGCTCCATCTGTCTTCCCACAGCCTGAACCGTGAATAGTACGCCGTTGAAATTGGTGTCAAGGACCTAGTGCGCGCGCAAGTTTATTTCGTACGAGTAGAGGAAGGAAGAACATCACTGATCCTCTGACGAACCTTGTGAATTTCTTCGCGGGGGCAGTCCAAGGAATCATTCATTCGGAAAATTCCAGCATTCGCGATGCATATATCAATCCTCCCCTCCTTTGCGACGATATCTTGGACGGCCTTCTGCAGTCCTTCTTGATCTGTGATGTCCACTTTGACATATTCTAACCTGCCTTTCCCTGCGCCCTACACCCCCTCTAGGTTTGGTAACCCTTCTGCGTAACTTTGTACTTTAAGCCAATCTTCGTTTGGGTGGCTTAATTGGGCCAAACAATATACGGTGGCTCCCGCCTCCGCAAGTACAAGTGCCATCTCTAGGCCAAGCCCGCGATGACCACTAGTAACCAGTGCCACCCTGTTAAGGAGTAGGAACTGACATAAAGCAGTGCGAATTGTGAAATATCACTTGGTGGAAGAGGACCACGGAGGGCTCATTGTTCTTATAGCCCTTTGGACTTATAGGAGCTCCTCATCCCCACGAACGTTTTTCTACCATTTACGGAAGCCGTAGTGGCAAATTTCCAGCTTCTCTTTCACAGAGCAAGATGGGGCCTTTATTTTCTGATAGGAGGGACTACTCAGGAGCTCAAGTTGATACACAAGGTTACACGTCATAGAAGAACGGCCAATACTTTCACTGCTATACTTGAGCCTACCAAGCCCTGTGGCCTCCATCCACGATGATGCTAAGAAGGATGTTAAACTGAAACCACGATCAGAATGGCGGTGAGCTTACTCGCTTCCAGTGCAGAACGTCGAACCATCTCCTGCGAGCCAAAGGACGACTCCACGCAATTCATCTGGTCTTCCGAGGCGGCCCAGAGGGTTTTGCGCGGACCATTCCGCCATTAGATGAGGCTTTGTATCGAGGAAGTCGCGGGTCATCCTAGTACGAAACAAATCACAGATGAGGCAATTTTTAGGGGCGGGCTTGGTCTACTGATACCCACTGGGTGTATATGTAACCTGGGCTGATGGAATTGACTCGGATACCTTTGACGCCGAGTTCGCAAGCCATTGAGCGTGCCATCTGTTTGACGGCAGACTTGCTCGTGTTGTAAGCGATCCAGTGTTGATTCTATACAGCTTAAACGGTCAGGCGTGCTCGCAAAATAGACAAAACATGGAACGTACTTGATTCGCAATGCTACCACTCATGCTCGCGGTGAGGATTATGCTGCCCTTGATCCCAAGGCGTTCCATTTGTCTCCCCGCAGCTTGTGCGGTGAAGAGCACGCCATTCACGTTGATATCAATGAGCTTTTTATTATTATTGATGAGTATACAATTGGCAAGACCAGATGGTTTCATCATACCTTTCTGAACTCGTCCGCTGGATATTCCAGGCATTCCGCACCCCGCAAGATGCCCGCATTGGCGACACAGACGTCAATTCTTCCCTCTTTCTTCACAATGTTTTCGGCGATACTCCACATCGCAGATTGGTCGGTAACGTCTCCAGCAACGTATTCAAGCCGGCCCTTCTTGCCATCTATAGCTGATAGCTGAGAAGCGTAGTTTTGGACCTTCAGCCAGTCTTGATCGGGCTGGGAAGGTAGATCGAGACAGTAAACTACGGCCCCTACTTCTGCGAGAGCTAGAGCCAATTCGAGTCCGATTCCACGGTGGCCCCCTGTGACGAGGGCAACACGATCGAACAGCGAGAACTGAGACAATGCAGTTCTAGTTGGGGTCGCAGATACAAGAGCGGCAGCGACGCCCACAACTTGAGGTTCTTTAGGGGTAGCCATGGGATAGTGTAGGAGGTAGCGGATATTCCGCGGTACTTATGATAAATGCTCGTGACAGAAGCTGTTGGATATGGGTCATGTGTGAAACTGTCTTCAATGTGATGTGCAACACGTCATGTAGAATTCATGTTTGTGTGAGACCTGTTTTTTAAGCCTGTAAGTGTGTTCCCAGAACATAAACATTTTACACACAGAATCGGTGGGTTTGTCCCTTCATGATCACAGAGCACGACCATCGGTTATAAGACTGATAACACGATATAACCATGCCCATGATTATTTTTACTCTGCACATCAGCGTTTGGGAGTGCAGGTGAGTGCAAGTAGATCTGATCAAGCTATCGCTACAGCCTAACTTGGCGCAAGTGCAGGTTGAGCGCAGGGTCAGGAACGCGTCGGTCACATGACATTCACTGCATACCACGTGGTTTATCGCGTCAGACAACTGCGACCCGATTAGGCCCACTTTAGCATTCGCGCGTTAGATCCCTCCTCTCATGGTAAGATCGTGAATCCCTCTTTTGATACCAACTATGACACCATTCGTGGCCAGTAGGCAATGTTGTTCGTCAGGATTATTCATTATTCATACCCCTTTGCGCCAAAAAACCCCACAGTTATGTCTCCACCTCGACGGGCGCTCTGAACACGTTTACAGCTAGTCAATATATTTCCTGTTAACTATTTGGAGTCTTTAGCTGATGCACCTTGCCTACACTCCTCGATGCCTTCTGTTGCGGAACCAAACTTTATTCGGTCACCTGATCTGGCTCAGCATATATGCCTCAGCTCAGACCTGCGACGTCATAGCTCCCCAGCCTATATAAGTCACCCATCCTCATGAAACTTCCCCCCAATTTCGCCTCTTTTAACAACCCACACACCCAACAATTCTACATTAACTCGAATCACAATGGCTACTGATTGTACCTGCCAGAGCAACTGCGGGTATGCCGTGTATCCTACTCTATTTGGCTCCGTCTGACTGACATCTTTGTAGCGCCTGTGGCCCTACTGGAACTGGCTGCTCGTGCCCCAAGAATAAATGCAACTGCAACAACTGTGCGAACAAGTTCCACACCCCCAACGTAAGTTGTCGCTCTTTGCTCCCCTATCTTCCTCTGTGTCCGCTCTTCCACCCGCCATACTAAATTATCGTTTTGACAGTGTACCTGCGCAGGAAATGCCGACAAATGCGGTTGCACCAGTGATAACAAGCCTTGCACCTGCTGAGCGCACCTCTAACACTGCCGGATGCGTTGAATGAATCGTTATTCTGTACATTAATATTACTGTAACCAAATTCATCCGTATTTTAACAACGATTTGGCTAAGTCTGGCTAAGTATCTGGTGAAGGTTGTCGCCAGTCGGATACCTTATTTGTTGTCGTTTGGCTGTAGCCTGCCAATTTAGATCCTCAACCAAGTTTAGTCTTTTTTTTGTGCATCTCGGTGGGACTGAAATTACGTCTGTAATACAGCTCGAATGTGCTCTCGAATTTTGTTGGCTTATTCGTCCAAACTCCGAGAGTCTCCTTTTCTAATTATAATCAACACCCCAAAAAAACCCTCGCTCATTTTTAGAGGTAGGTTTCAATTGAATACTTTTGTCTCATCAACTGAATTATATGCTTCCCCGCATTTCAGGATCGATGTCTTGAAAAGATCGCAGGAATTAGCCTTTCGATCCTGGTGGTACACTTGTCTATACCACTGTCAATTCTCGACCACAGGTGCTTACCGGGACGACGGCTGGATGCACAGACATCGAAGAGATATTGTTCCTGAGGAATGTTACACTCTCATAAACGATTGACAAACCTGTTCTTCCCTTGGACTTCACGATCACACACAAGTCTCAAAGTTACCCTGGAGAGTCGTACGATTCTTTAATTGACCACCGCCCACAACATAAAGGGGCCTTCGGAGAGCTGAGCCCGATCGTGTGTGCTCGTCGAAACATCGCCACTCAATTGTGATACGCCTTTGTGTTCAGTCGTGGCCCGCTACCTATTGAAAAGGACGAGGAGTCTGCCGCATCCCGCGATACAGGTTTGTACCAATTCAAACTGCCCTCCGAAAAGACCGAAAAGAATACTTGGCGTCTGGCATTGCACATCTACTTGGAGTCACTCCACAGGCTGTGCACTCTCCAAAATTTGAATGGAGAGCCGTACCCTTAGGGATTTGGGGTTGGCGACGGAAGGTGTGCACACGACGGTAGTCGACCGCCGTATGTCTAAAAAACCCAAATCGAGGAATTTTGAGCTCTCTGAGGTATAAAAGAGCAGAGAACGCTCGATAACCCCAGGTTCCCCTCCTCGTCCCCAAAATCATTACCTCAGAAACATGAAGCTCCAAATCTTCGTCATCGCTGCGCTCCTTGGCTGTACCATCGCTAGTCCAGTCTTCGCCCTTGGCGACGCGCTCAAACGTGACCTCGAAGTGTGTAGCTTCTCTGTATCTATTTGGTTATCGCTCAACACAGATTTTTTCCTTTATTCTATCAGTTGAGGCAGGACCAGCCTGATGCTCCTGCTGAATCGCCGTCTGCCCCACCCGAGCAGTCTCAACCCGAAAAGCCTGAGATGCCTGAGGAACACAAACCTCCCCGTCCTGAGCCACCGGTTTATCCCCCTCATCCCGAGCCTCCCTACCCAAAGCCTCCCCGCCCTGAGCCGTCCCATCCAAATCCTCCCCATCCTGAGCCGTCCCACACGAAACCTCCTCACCCTGAACCGCCTCATCCTAAGCCGCCGCAGCCCAAGCCACCCCCTCATGAACCTCCTCACCCGAAGCCCCCCCATCCCGAGCCGCCTCATCCTAAGCCGCCCCACCCCAAACCCCCCCAGAAATGCGGCAAGCGCAAAGATGCGTCCCCCTTCTTCCGCACTGACAATCCCAAGTTCGCCATCTCCCGCCTGATCGGCTTCTTCTTCCGCAACCGCCAGCCCGGGACTGAGCCGCTCTTCAGCCTCGTTCACCCAAGGACGAGGGACACGCTTTATACCACCAGCGTGGCGGAGCGCAACCGGGCCGTGGCGATGGGGTACATGCCTAGGGGCATCGCGGGCTGGGTGTACCCGGACAAGAAGTGTGGTGGCGCGCCGCTTTTTGGCCTGTATAATGCGCGAAAGAAGCTGCATTTCTATACGACTTTGGTTGTGGAGAAGGGGAGGGCGATGAGGAATGGGTATGCTAATCAGGGAGTTGTTGCGTTTATCTATAAACCTTGAATGGGTTTGTAGTTTGTGGTATTGATGGTAGGTTTTTCTTTTCTTTGTTGATGATTCGGACGATCCAATAAACTGGACTATCTCTCGTTCGCTGCTGCTTCCTTATACTGGGTTTACCTCAGACGAATTCCTTCATAACTCCGTTCCTATGATTACTTGCAGCTTCAATATAAACGATGTCTTCGACTTGTGAACTTTTCTCTCTTGTATCCCTTGTACTTATGTTGTTGAGTCAATAAATCAAAATGGGTTTGCCCATGTACTCCGTGATCCTATGCTACAATCGTTGATTCCTGCAGTGGAATCTAGTGGCTCTGCGTGTGAATGAACGTGACCAAGCTTGAACGGATGCAATCAGGACGTCTCGCCTATCTGTGATGGTATTCGACACGCGGCGAGTACTTCGTAACATACAAAGCTTGTGATAGTCCTCGCGAAGGATGTAGTTATTTACTAGGGGTCATCACAGGGTGACACCTTAGGACCTTGCTTACGGGAAAAAATTCAAGGACTTGATGTCATGGTTTTCAATGTCTTTTTGATGATACAAATAATACATTCTGTAAATCTAAGAATTGAAGTACTTGAATCTACAACTCTGGCATGACAGTTCTGATCAGCAATCAACTTGGATTGTCCAACACAGAATCAAATATGGCATTGCAATTTGGCACCTTTACAGTCAGCTCAGGCCCCCACATCAGCAAACCCTGATTTTTCCCACAAATAGCCGACAGGAACCGCAGCATCTCTCAAATTCATTGGTGTCTTCACAGTGCTATGCAGAGCTGGACTTTGACTTCACAGTTCTGTGCAGAGCTGGATAGAGTACATTTGGTCTGTACAGATTGGGCCTTTTCTGTGCAGCTTTGTGTGGATGTTTTGGGCCTGTACATCATCATAAAGGAGCCCTTGTTTCTATACAGATTGTGTCAGATTAGCCACTAAGTCCATGTTGTTGAACAAGCAGCTTGATAAAAAAAAAACTGTAATGGGAACTAATAAGATGCATAAAATAGCTCCTCATCTATGTATTTATTCAGGAAGGATATGGTACTGTATTCTGATGTAGTTTCCTTCAACAATCTTGGATTGGCCTTTGTGCCGAACCAAGGGATTAAACCTGCAAGCATTTGTACTCATGCCAATGCTACCACATCTCCCTTGATGGTGTTGTTGCTTCTCCATGCCTGCTCCAAGAAGTACATATTTGGGTGGGCATGTGCATGCATCTTTTTTTTTTTTTTCTTTTTGTTCAACATTTTATATACCAACCGTACATAATACATGTGCTGGTCACTACAAGTAGTAATTGGGCAGGGGGGGGAGAGGGGGGCAGGAGACAAAGCGCTGCAGGGCTAGGGTGCTCGCCCGACTGGGGTCGGACTAGCGAATGGAGCCAGAGCTCGTTATACACAGGCCGGAAGGGCCAATCTACACCAGGGGGTGGGCCCCCTGCTGCGGCGCTCTGCAGCAGGTGGTGGCTTCAGGTCCACCAATTATCCAGGTTCACATGTTCGGGCAGGGAGCACCCTATAGCTGTCACTTAGAACACTGAGTACCGCCCCTAGCCTGTTTAGGACTAGGGAACATCGAATGCGAATGCGTTTTCATTCACCAAGAGGAATTCAACCAGCCACACATAGCGCAGCTGGCGGCTGGGCTTGTCTTCACGTCCGTGCCTTGGACAGTCGAATAGGACATGTTGTACGGTTTCCAGGGGAGCACCGCACCTACAGGAGACAGATTCTTCCTTGAAGAATCACGATCGGAAAGCCCCAATTGGAATGTGTCCGGTGATGCATTGCACCAAGCGGGCAGTCAGAGCATGGCTGCCCATTATTTACATGGGTTGGGGTGAGTGGGGTGTCCTTTTTCACATAGAGCGTCAGGAAATTGGAGCCAATGCACTTCTTGGACTGGAAGAGAGACTTCCAGCCGTCAAGCATGCATGTAACTGCTTCGCGTCGTGCAAAGTCAGCAGATATAACTGGCGCCCCACCTGCCTCAACACGAGTTGAGATGGCACTGATGTGTGCCAGTTGGTGGTCTTCAACCTCCACACCACTTGTAATATGGTGGAGGTGAATCTTGTGGATGGTGCGGAGCTGCAGCCAAGGCAGCAGCACATCGCACACTTTGAGGGCTGATGCTTGACCTGAGTGGTGTGACGCATCAAGGGAACACCTAAGGGCATTGATGGAGTCGGAGAAGATATGGACATCATGGATGTCCTCTAGTCCAATGTCAGCTGCCTGTTGGGCGCCTTCCGCAATTGCTCGCAGCTCGGCGTCATCAGACGTGGATAGGCCGGTAGCAAACCAGTCCTCATATAAATCTTCATCATGCCAGACATGGTAAACCGTGACTGACTGCATGGGAGGAGGGGGGGTGGATGCATCAGTGATAATGCAGATGCTCCATGGGGAGTGAGAGGCCTCATTGACAGCGCTCTTCAGCGATGTGATGCGGTCTCTCATGAATTCCTCGTGGTGATCACTTCCCTTAGGTGGGGGGGGTGACAATGTCGTAGACAATGTGACCAGGGAACAGGTCCTTGGGGTGCATGCCTGGTTGGTTGAGTGGGTGGACAGGGTCCAGATCCAGGGAAGAGAGGCCAAGGTTAGACCAGGCCTCTACGATGGGCAATATGAGTTTACCGAGCCTACAGCTTGGGTTGCGGGCATTGAGGGTCTCAACAGAGAATTTGTGGTTCCCATTGATGAGGCATCAAAAGGCGTGTGAGGCCTGGAGCGCACGGGAGCCGACATGACTCCTTTCCACCAGCTTTCTGACATGGAGGTGGATAGGGGGTATGCCTGCGAGGGTCTCGCCAGCCCCGTTTGGGGATGTCTTGAAGGCGCCAGTGATCCAAAGGTATGCTTGTCTTTGCATCTTCCGGAGGTTATTGAGAGGGCCTGCCATGCAGGCCCCTTCGTACATCCAAAGCCTGCTCCCATATGTAGTGATGGGAAGAACACAGGCTCGGTATAGCATTCGTTTGTGCTTGGGCCTAAGTCCGTGCACTGAGTTGCCAAGGGAGAGCATAGCCTTTACAGAAGTGAGGGCTTTGTTCGTGTATCGTTTGATGTGCTCTCTGAATGTGAGGAGACAGTCAAAGAAGAATCCAAGGTAGCGCCAAATGGTGCCAGGGCAGAGGGGGGTGTCTCCAGTATATGGGGCATAGCCAAGGTCAATGTCAGGGTTGATATCGCCATGTTTTTGAGAGAAGTGGAATCCCTCTGACTTGCTGTGTTCAAGAACCAAACCCATAGCCTGGGTGAGCTCGAATACAACTTTGTAGGCCCCTTTGAGCTTAACAAGGTTCTGTTCAAATGTGTCTGACTGCACTATAATGGTGCCATTGTCCACATAGGAAATTAGTGAAGCTATGCGGACCCTCCGTTCGAATTCCTTGAGGAGGGGTGCGAGGCATAGGGCAGAGAGGATGGGGGACATGGCGGAGCCCTGTCCCAGACCCATGCTGGATGGGAAGAGCGGGGACAATTCGTTGTCCCACGTGTATCTAGTATGACGATCAACAAGGTATGACCTGAAGAACGCAACCACTTCTGGTGTGAATCCCTGTCTCTCAAGGATGTGTAGGAGGGCCTCGTGGTTTATGGATGGGAAGAACTGAGTTAGGTCGAAAGCAACAATGCTCGTCTTGAGTTTGGCACGCCATCCAGAGTGGACAACATGTGTGAGAAAGCAGCCAGCATCCTCGGTGGAGTTCTGACGAACTCCTCCGAACTGATTGGGGTGGAGTACACCATGTTGAGCAGCTTCAAACTGCATCCTGGTGGACAGCATTTTCTCTAGAAGTTTGCCCAGTGTGTTCAATAGAACTATTGGGCAAAACGACTTGGGAGTGTCATACGATGGTTTACCCGGCTTGGGTATGACCACAGTAATGGATGCTTTAAACTCGGCTGGCCAATGGCCTGACGAGAGACAAGCGTTTGCAAGCCATAAGAGTAGTTTGCTGCACAGGTCATCTTGGGTGATCCGTTTAAGGTGACGCCATGAGATGTGATCCGGCCCAGGGGTGGATCGATTCGAGGTGCCTGAAAGGGCATCCGACATCTCAGCAGCAGAGTAGGGGACCCACACCCGCATTGTGGGTGAGGTCCAAGCGTTGCCCAACTTGTCGAGGTCAATTGGCCTATCAATAGCTGAGTTGAAGGTGGAGTGCAATGCGTTCCATAGCAACTCTGTGGTGCTGCATGGCACGCCTTGGTACAAGATAGCCTCGACCAGGGGTGTCTTGCGTGGGCCCACCCAGTCCATGGGATCCCATGGTCTGAGGTTAGTATTAGCAATTTCGTCGATGCGTTCATCGAAGTGCTTTCGTTTCGCTCTATGCGTGGTGGCCTTGAAGGCCTTCCAGTCCTCTGGGAGATCAGAGTTCATGGCCTCAGACCTTGTCCGGGTGCAGTCCGAGTCCCACCAAGACTTAGACCGGGTGCAAGCCCGGTTAGTCTTAGCGTGGTGGGACCATGCTGTTTCAAAGCCCTTAGCTATTGCCTGAGCAACCAGTTGAGTTTGTTCCGCTGATGAGACGTCAGGGATTTGGATGCACCTGAGAAGGGAACACACTTCCGCAAGGAAAGCGGTCTCTTCTTCGGAGTCGATTTTGATTGACATCTTCCCTTCGGGGAACTTGACCCTAAGGGGGATGTCTAGGAGTAGAGGAAAGTGATCAGGTTCACCCTTATCACCTATTGTCAGGTCGGCTGTGTAGCCCCGGAATGCCGGGACAAACACAAGGTCAAGGACCGAGCCACGCAGGGCCGCATTATACGGCCAATGTGTGACCCGCCCCGAGGGGGGGGCAATCTGCTCAAGGCTGAGGGTGGCCGCGCACTCCATGAGCCTGTTGGCCATGGGGTGCTCATGATTGAGGGTAGCATCCCAATGCACTGAGGGGCAATTAAAATCACCCCCCATATAGCTAACATCGGGGAACTCATCCAGGTGGTCTTTGAGGAATCGGATTGCTAATCCATTCTCATCTGAGTAGACATTCATCAAATGCACTGGGCCAAGGTGCCCTCGAACAGTGATGAGCATGACATCGCAGTGGTTAACGATGTCCAATCGGAGCTTAGGTTTCACCGAGCGGATGGCTTGGTTCACGTAGGCCATGACGTGCGGCTGATCTTCGGCCACATCGAACCCTTTGGGGAACATGGGAATCCAGTCTGGGTGGACGGGGGGTCCCCTGATGGGGACCCCGTCTTTTTCAGTCAAGGAGGCTGTATACTGTACAGTGGCCCATGGCGGCTCCTGCAGGAAGAGAATGTCAGTGACGTCCTTGCGGTGTTCTAACAGGTCAACTGTCCAGTGTTGTTTGCACCCAACATTTTGGCAGTAGGTTCTGAGCTTATTTACATTACAAGTTGTACTAGACATTAATCAAGTAACTTTTTGTCAAAATGCTCGAGTACCCTCCCTGCGTCCTTGGAGCCTGTCTCCTGTAACGGTGGGGAAGGGGGTATTAGCAGATGGTGCGAAGTGTAAGAGCTCGTCGCCTACCTTCTGGGCAGTGTACTTGGCTGCTAGCCATTTGGCATCATAGCGGTATTTCCAAAAGGAGCACTTCCTGTCGTCAGACTCATGGGCAAGGCCACAGTTGATGCATTGGGAGGCGTGGGGGCACTTATGACCTGCTGGTGTTGCAAGTCTCAGTGGGGTGGCCTTGGGGGCGGCCTTGCAGCACGCTGCTAGGTCACGGTGATTGCGGGAGTCATGAGGTCCGCTGCAGTAGGAGCACAGTTGAGCTCTGAAGGGACAGACCTCCTTGTGGTGGCCAAACCTCCAGCACTTTGTGCAGATAGGGACTCCTATTTGCTTGTCAGCAGGCAGGATGGTCAAAGACTGGGACCTGAGCATGAAGCTCTTGTTCCGAAGGCTGCGGAGGTGGGTGCCTCCATGAGAATCATAAATGTCAAAGAACACAGTGCATGAGTCTGACGTTTTGGAGTTTCTGACCACGTGGGGGAGCACCCCTTGGTACAGATGGATCGCACCTTTCCATTTGCAGGTTTCAAGGATAGTCTTGACCTCCAATGGAGTGATGGGAATGGGCTTCCTGGTTTCATCATATGTGACGGTCGTACCAAAGAAGGGGAAGTTGGGGATGCGGAGGAAGGTCTTGGAGGACCCAACCTCAACCCGTGTCTCTGTATCAGCCCCTCGAGCCTCCTTTGCCTTGGCATCAAAGAACTGGTAGAGGACCTGGAGATTGTCTTCAGAAGGCACAGAGTCCATGACGAGGGACAGACCCCCAAGATGGTTCCGTGTTTCCATGATAGCTCGGATGGTTCGGCAATTCGAACTGAGAGTACTGTTGATTGTTGGTATAACGGGAGTGTTGTCCCAGTACACCGGCGGAGAACAGAAAACCACAACTTCTTTCCAAGACCGTGGGTGGTGGAACGCTTCATGTTGGCGCAGGCTCATTCAGTGTTTGTGCGGGAGATGGCAGCCCCGCCCGCAGCAATCTGTTGTGCTTGGACAATGGACACATTGGGAGCTGAGGGGAACAACTTGGCCATTTGGACTAGTCCCTCTGCCATGGCAGCAGTGCCCTTTCTCCTCTTGGAAGGGGGAGGTTGGGGGAGAGAGGCAGCAGCAGCTGCCATAGATGCAAACGAGGCCGGGGTCAGCCTAGGGGGGGGAGGCGGAGGTCATCTGGATGACCAGGCCGGGATAAGCTTCCTTTGGGGCCTGCGGAGACCTGCAGGGTCAGAGGTTGCATTGGACAAGTGGGGGGGCCGCTGCCCTGATCCAGGGGGACCGTACTTAGGGGCAGGGGGAGGCGACCTGAGAGGTCCCATTGGCAACATGCCATATGAGGCCGATTTCAGAGGCCGAGTATACAACCTGGAGGAGCTCAGTGGCAAAGGTGTCAGTGAGGTGTGCAGGGACGCAATATCCCTTTTCAGTCCAGAGGTTCATAAGCTCTGTTGTGTTGTGGAGTGATGAGGTAGCTGCCTGGATGTCCACCTCTGCCGATTCTTTCGAACCAGTTGGGAGGAAGGTGTCAGCAGGGTCATCAAAGCTCTCCTGGAAGGAGTTCATCTCCACCCCCTCCAAGGTTTCCTCTCGGTCCTGGGGGGGTGGGGCTGGGGCTTTGCCTTTGGCGGATGACAGTGTGATGGTGTCGTCGTCTGCTGCAGTGTCCATCGGAGTGGAGGAATCCGCCTCCGATGCAGGTGCAGGCGTGGGTGGTCAAAAGAAGACCCATTGTGCAATAGTAGGGAGACCTGGGGGTCTCTGAGGAGTTGTGCTCCTGGATGGAGCAGGTGAGGAGGACCCGCGAAGATAGTCGCGAATGTCTGGCGGTTTCAAGGCACATTCCGCCGATCACTGGGATCAGCTGGGTGGATTGTCTTTGCCCATGTCAGAGGCACGGGGCTTGGTTGGTAGAGTGTTATTGGGGGTGATCTAGGGCAGCAGGGTGCGTAGAACGACAATGACGACTATGACGGTGGCTGTGCACGTCGTGGTAACAAGTCAAGAAGCGTTGCGCATGTGCATGCATCATGGTCAAAACCCACACCTGTTTGGGTGGTGGGCGGGTTTCTCATGCTGAGTTTCAAAATATTTAGTGCTTTTGTTCAGAAGGTAGCTCGTGCAAACAACCACCCACCTTCATCACCATTGACAATGACTGGACAACAGCCCCCCTCTCCACCTCCCTCAATCTCTGGCCATCTCTAGTGCCACATCATGCTAACTGCCTGTGCCATGTCAGGAAGTACCCACCAGGTATGTTCACCCACCCTTGTACACCTGCCACATCACACTTATGCTCATGGCCCCAAACTCGGAACTACCCCTGACAATGGCACAACAATGTGGCAAGGGACCTCCCTATCCCTCAACAACCCCAGTATGATTGCCACATTGCACTAATGGCCTGATGGATATGCAGAAATATGTGGGGTGGTCATGGGCCTTATTGGTGGTCTTGGGGGGAGTTGTTATCATGGTGTGAGGTTTGGTGATATGTTGGAGGGTGTCAGCAGGGTTGGAAGGCAAGTGCTCATGTATCCTTGGAAGTTGAACCCACTCATGTCTATTCCAGGATGCAATCAAAGAAAGGGAAGCTGACCTTGGATGACATGAATCTTGACATCATTCTTGGTGGTTGTTTGCATGAGCTACCTTCTGAACAAAAGCACTAAATATTTTGAAACTCAGCATGAGAAACCCGCCCACCACCCAAACAGGTGTGGGTTTCGACCATGATGCATGCACATGCCCACCCAAATATGTACTTCTTGGAGCAGGCATGGAGAAGCAACAACACCATCAAGGGAGATGTGGTAGCATTGGCATGAGTACAAATGCTTGCAGGTTTAATCCCTTGGTTCGGCACAAAGGCCAATCCAAGATTGTTGAAGGAAACTACATCAGAATACAGTACCAAATCCTTCCTGAATAAATACATAGATGAGGAGCTATTTTATGCATCTTATTAGTTCCCATTACAGTTTTTTTTTTATCAAGCTGCTTGTTCAACAACATGGACTTAGTGGCTAATCTGACACAATCTGTATAGAAACAAGGGCTCCTTTATGATGATGTACAGGCCCAAAACATCCACACAAAGCTGCGCAGAAAAGGCCCAATCTGTACAGACCAAATGTACTCTATCCAGCTCTGCACAGAACTGTGAAGTCAAAGTCCAGCTCTGCATAGCACTGTGAAGACACCAATGAATTTGAGAGATGCTGCGGTTCCTGTGAGCTATTTGTGGGAAAAATCAGGGTTTGCTGATGTAGTGATTGATGAATTTGCAATGCTCATTTGGCTGAATTCATCTGGAAGTTCCATGGATGGGTCCTGCAACTGCCTATGAAATTTTCAGATGCCATGTCATCTGCATTTGATGGTGACTATATCTGCACTTTGAGAACAAGATGGATAAATTCTGCAATTTGAGCAAATAATAAAAAAGACACCAGTGTTTTTGGGTGTGTAGCAATTAGGAGGATGCATATAGTAGCAAGTATGAAAGACATTTCTGTTTACTGGGGCACAAATTTTTTTCAGCCTTTTTTTTTTTTAACATTGAAGGAGGTTGAAGAGCTTTAAATCAAAAATAGAGCTACCATATAATGTATACAGTATGCATCAGGTGCAGTTTGACAGGTTGCAAGAGTTCTTGGTGAGGAATATTCTTCAACTCTAAAGCATCTATTTTATTCTGTAATGCTTTGCATGCAGACCACATGATCTGAAATCAACAAGGCAGCATTGATTGTTTGATTGATAAAAACCTCGATTCTTCTTCAAACCTCATCTTCTCCTGGACTGTTTGGGGAATTAGCCTCCATTAAGGCTAACATGGA
This sequence comes from Collybia mongolica, assembly GCA_013420905.1. NCBI lineage: Eukaryota > Fungi > Basidiomycota > Agaricomycetes > Agaricales > Clitocybaceae > Collybia > Collybia mongolica. The sequence continues at coordinate 783,216 of JAAXNY010000017.1, forward strand.
AAAAAGGAGGCAAAAGCTGAAAAAGAAGATGTTGACCAGCAGAGAAAAATCACATGATATGTAATTTAATTGTGGAGTCTGACAGATTTGTAAGAACACAGTGGTGGGACCCTGTAAGCAAGGTGATCCCACTACCCAAATGTATTTTTAATACGTCATATGATGGATGGGAGGGGCGGAGCGTAAAAGCCACATGTGTGGTCAGCTCTTCATCACAAGAAAGCCGGGCCTTGATAGTGTCTATATACATGTGATTGATTGTCTTCACAACAGGTGTTTGGAGTTGTGTCTTGACAGTTGTATTGTCCAATATTGTTTGCAAAAAATTGAGTTCAAGGATACGCCAGGAAAATGCTGGAGTCGAAGATATCCCAAGATGTATTCATTGAGGAAGGTTGATGATGCCACCCCTCATCAACACAGCAACAACCCTATTCATAGTAGTCAATATGCAAAGCTTCCTTCCCCCTGGACAAACTTATGATTGCCCCACTATGGGGCATGATCTGGTGGTCAATCCTTTCTGCCCAGTGAGAGATTTTGTCGTCAAAAGCCTGACAGAACCCCCCTTGGTGACCAGTGCCTTCGTTGAACTCTGGCTTCTGCCTAGGCACGGACGTGATACATACATTGTAGATATTGTCCCTCCACAAGGTGTGTCCAGTGGACAATATTCCACCTTCCTCAAAACACCGATAGATGTGCTCTGAGACTACTGAGCTCTTCAGGTGCACAGATATGCCGTTTACACCTCCAAGATTGATAATGTATCTTTCAATCGTGGAAGTGTATGGTGGCATTTCTTTTTTGACTGAGAAGCGTGCGGCCCATAGCGTGTACCGACGTGGATAGAATTGGTGCGTGAGGGCTGACAACTGGAGACATCCCAGTCTATGTGAAGGAGGTAGATGGCGAGTGGCTTGTACCCAGATGGGAGTAATGTTTGGGCATGTCTTCAGGCCTTTATGTGACACTGTGAGGTCAGTGGACCAATAGGGAGCAAACGAGGCACTATCGTATATGTGAAGACGCAAGGCAGAGCATTGGGGGTTGCGGTGACATTTGGAATATGATATGAGATGTCCAGGCACAATTGCCAGATCAAAATTGTCCTGGCTGTGCATTAGATAAGAGAAGACAAATTTACATGGGACAGACGGCATACTCTGGATATTGGTAGGAAGAAAAATGACTGTGTTCTCCAATTCATCACAATGATCTCACTTTTGAGAAATACCACAACAGCAGCCAGGTCACCGCTGAGTTGTGGAGAGGAAAGACCATTGCTGCAGTTGGTGTCTTGAGCATCAAGCAAAAGAAGAAGTCGGGATTTGCATGTAGAAAGGTCAAGATGCACAATTTCCACAGTGCTAAAATGATTGAAATTCAGGTGGGTCACAATAGTAGTGGAAAAGATGCACATACTTGCGACCAAAACAAGAGCCCAGATAGGGATATCTCATGCATATCAACAGGATCATAGCCTTCTCATTGTCAACCATCTCCAGAGCAAAGTTTTGGACAGAGCCCCTATCAGGGTCACCCTTAGGCATCAGTAAGATGACAAATTTCTTGTTCGCTTTTCAGCACTTTCCGGCACTTTTTGGCTTGACGACAAGTCTGCAAGTTTCCTCTGAAAGTTTTTCCTATGTGTGGCATCACAATACAGCTCCAATACCCAAACTAGGTTTGTAGTTGGTCTTCAGGAATGTATTGAGTATGAAGTTCACCTGTAAGTTGATCCTACATATCAAAAGTCAGCCCATAGTTCCAAATTACATTGTCACCATCTGTGATGGCAACAGCGATGGTATGTAAACACAGCGCATGTTCTGTGCTCGGAAACATGTAGGTGAAGGCTGTGGGGATATCCTGAGACCAGTCAACATGTTGTTAAGCACACTACTGGAGAAGCAATAAATTTCAAACAAATTTGCGTTGAGAACTTGTCGAAATTCAGACATAGCTTTTCAGCTGTTCGTTTGCACACTTTTCGGACTTGTACAAGCTTGTACAAGCACGAAAAGAAATTTGTATAAACACTGATGGGTTCATGTGTCCACAAGCACTGTTTAGTTGATAAACTCCAACATTGAAGTCTTGAGGTTCCCAGAATTATGTATTTGCCGCCCGGGACTAGATAAGCTCCAAAATGTATCCCAATACCGAGGGCCATGCCAAACGGTAAAGTAACATCTCGAGATACAACAGGCTTAGAATAGAAAGGTGAACTAGGAGACCATGATTTGGGTCCCATTGTCGCTCGTTTGGCAAGATCGACAAGCGAGTGCGTAGAGAGCTTGCTGATGGACTGTCCAGGGGGAAGTTCGAGCTTGATCCTGGAGTCGATCTCAAGTAAAAGTGCTACCCAGACGGAGCGAGAGAATGCCATTCGATGCGAAATTTGGATGCCTACAAGGAAGTCAGAAAATCCTAGAGTCTCTAATAATGAACACACCTGGCTGAAAGCGAGCACACTTGGGACATCCGACGCGGCCAGAATAGCCAAGAATACATCGTGTATCAACTCGTTGCGTGAAGCCATTGTAGCACTATGCGAAGGAGATATCCTAAAACTTCAATGGAGAGGGAATTGAACGATAAGCCTTGAAAAAAAAAATCAACGTTGAGGGATGGGTTGAAAGGCCAAAACCGCAAACTTTGAAAATTTGATGGTTCAAACGTTCAGGCTTCTAAGTGAAACGTAAATAAGAACAACACGTGCCAATGGATTGCTCAACCATTAGGTAGGCTGAGGTTTCGTGAAATGATATAGGACATAGGATAGCTAACATCCGAGATAACGTACTCTGAGAGCGATGGACTCTGGATCGGGCTGAGGCACCAGTTCTAGGGAATGTATGACTCGACATTATAACTCCTGACTAATGCCTATTCATAATATCGGATAAGAACCGTCGTACCTGTACGCGATACATGAGGGATAAAAGGGTTCCATCATGGGCCGGTATTTGATATTTATAACCTCGCGGATCAGGCTTAATTATGGCTTTTGTTGGACATGTATGAAGGCCTGTCAGTGGGCTCAGCGGGCTCCATTTCAAGAAGTTGTTCGTAGGGAGCCAAGGCTGTAGTGATGTCCTATGGGTCTTCATGACCTGGTCCATATACTGTGTCCAGTGAATGCCGTCCCGCTTGTTCCAAGTACAGCGAATCCAGTCTCTCAGGAGGTTGAGTTCAAGGTGCGCAGAAATGGAGCCAGACCTAAGTCGATGTCGATGGTAAATTTTTCGGTCATTTGGTCATCCTCGGAGAAGGAACATGCGGGCTAGACATTCACGTTGTGATGTACGCCCACGCGGTATCATGAAAAGGATGAGTGTGAGGATATTATTGAATTTGGTGGAAAGGTATGTCACCGTGAGACATAAATCATTGCGCGCAGGCGGGTAAAGCACCAAGTATAGCACAAAACAAAAGTTCAGAGGTGACAACTAGTGATTAGAGACCCGGTGTGAAGCAAAACTACAGATATCCCACACTCTATAAATGCAGTTGACTGACGCTCGTCCTCAGATAAAATTACAAGCCATTTTTGGAATATCCCTATAAAGCCTACAACTCTCCTAGAAAACAGCATCAGTCACTGAAAAAAGAAAGAACTCGACAGAAACATACGACAACGAGCGGTAAACAGAAGAGATTGAGTCCTCCAGTTTATGAACATAACACCCCACCTCACAAAATGTGTAGAGAATTATGCCGGGGGTATCCCGTTCGGCTCAAAATCCAACGTCAACATAAACTTACAAAACGCTCGCAAATTACTCCAAGAGGCATTTCAATGGAGAAAAGTAGTGGTTAGTAGGTAGTGGTCAGTAGTCGAGAATGGTTAGTAGTAATAAAAATGGTGGAGTGCAAAGTTGGGGTTAGGGTCAGAATTTCGAGTCACGCTCCGTCGATAATTTGACAAGCGAGACGTCGACCCCAAGATAATTCAGCGCCTTTACCTTTCCACGTCTCCACGACCAAGATGCGCTACTATGAGCAGAAATACCCAGAGGTGGACGAACTTGTCATGGTTCAAGTACGTCAGATCGCCGAAATGGGGGCCTATGTTAAGCTGGTACGACACGATCATAGTCCTCAGAGGTATAAAGACGGCTAAGTGATTATTCACAGCTCGAATACGATAACACAGAAGGAATGATCCTGCTCTCAGAACTGTCGAGGAGACGTATCAGATCAGTGCAAAAACTCATTCGTGTGGGCAGGAACGAGGTGGTGGTTGTGTTGCGTGTGGATAAAGAGAAAGGTGCGCAGTATGTTTGATCTGAACCGATGACCACGAATCGACCTTCCACCCCTCGCCAGGTTATATTGATCTCTCGAAACGGCGTGTCTCGCCCGAGGATATCGTGAAATGCGAGGAACGATACATGAAATCCAAGACTGTCGCCTCTATTCTGCGACATGTCGCTTCAAAACTGCCGTCCGCATCTGCGGAAGCGGAGGCCGAGGCCGTAGATGCTCCAGCAGTAGAGCCAGTAGAAAAGGAGAGCAAAAAGGCCCGTCGAGCGCGGCAGGCGGCTGGAGAAGAGGATATTCCCGACCAGGAGATCCCTGGTAGCGGGCCGAACGAGGAAGAGCGGCTCGAGATGTTGTACGATACCATTGGGTGGCCTTTGGGAAAAAAATACGGCCACCCTTATGATGCGTTCAAGCTTTCCCTGACGTGGGTGCCTCAAGGCGTCGTCTGGGTCTGTTCTGACATGCCTTATTTTTTAGGGAGCCTGATGCGGTCTTTGGGTCGCTCGAAAAGCCCGTCCCAGCATCCACGCATGCGTTACTTACGGCCACGATCGCGAGGCGTTTGACACCGCAGCCCATTAAGCTCCGAGCTGACATTGAACTAACGTGTTATACACCCGCTGGTATTGACGCGATCAAGAAAGCGCTGCGGGCTGGTGAGAAAGCCAGCAGCGAGGCTGTCCCAATCAAGGCAAAGCTTGTGGCACCGCCATTGTATGTGCTGAGCACAAACGCGACAGACAAGGTGTGTACTCAATTTCGCTTGGGAAAGCGTTGATTCTCATGGTCAATGCCTTATAGTATGCAGCTGTCGAACGCCTGGAACGTGCGATCGAGTCAATCCAGAGCACTATTGAGGATCAGGGAGGAAGTCTTGTCGTAAAGATGAAGGTAAACTGGTCATCGGCCTTCTTTCAGCTTTGTGCTGATTTCATTTTCAGCCGAAAGCAGTCTCGGAGACGGAAGAGCAGGATTTGGCACAGCTCATGGCTAAAGCTGGGCAGGAGAACGCTGAGGTGTCGGGAGATGAGGACGAGGAAGAGGCCGTTTGATATACTATACCGTACGACGTACAGGCGCATGAATTGAAAACACTTTTCTTGGGCTTGTTGTCGAGGTCAAGGGGTGTTTGATCACAGCAATCACCGCGAATTTTCGCCTCACGACGTTCCCATTCACGCCCAAAGTAAGTTTGGTAAGATTTTGAGGTTACGTGGTCAAAGATGAGAAGACGTGACCTAAGGTCTGGTGCACTTCCCGGAGGCTGTCTTTCGACGGCACATATATTAATTAATTATCATTCCGTTTTAACCATTGGCGTTAAGACGGCCCTTATGTGATAACTTAAAGTATCTTGACTAACTAAGCGCACGAGTATTTTCGGAAAGAAGAAGCGTGACGTCTAGGGTAAACCAAAGATAAACGCCATGAGGCATCGAAAGAGTCCTATACATCAGCGAAGACGTTGCATGATCTGGAAGCCCAATGAGCCGGAACCAACACGTGCTTCACGAAAAACTCACATATTCTATCTCTATCTGGGTAGTGATATCGATGAGCTCTCGGAACAGTTTGGCGGCGGCATTTTGCAGATTGACAGCAGCAGCGGGCGGGAATGAGGCGCCGGATGTCGTCCAGGCCGTAGAAAATGCCGTGGCAGCTGCAGCGGCCTGTGCGAGCACGTTCGCTTCCTGGGCAGTGTTGGTGAGGAGTACGCGAATAGTACCAGCGTCCTTTGATTTGATGAGGGGGACAAAGGCTGTGACATTTGCGGCATATTTGGTCTCTGCCACGACTTTGCCGATGTGCGATCTATTTATAGCTGATGAGAATAGTGGCGCTGAGAACTGTCTCATGAAGATAGCTACCGGTGAGAAAGTAGGCCCAGGAGTGTGGCGTCGAGGTTCAGCGCGGCATCGTCATTCAGCGTCGAGTTGTCCAGATGATAGAAGAATGATGTGGTTGATGTGAATAGAGGGACCAAGCTTTCGAGATAAAATTTTGTGATGTTTGGATTGCCAGTGAATGTGTCGAGATGGAATGTCCCAGGTTTGAAAGGATTACGCGATGTTGTGATGTCAGGGAAGAGCTGAGGTAGAGTGAAGGGGTATTCCATCTTCCCATAATCAAAACGGCCCGTTTGTTGTGCAATTTTCTCGCGGGTAGTCAACATGTCAGTGAGTCTGCGACCATCATAGGCGTAGAGATCGTGACTGGTGGCGAGTCCCATACGCTCCGTAAGGGCGCTTCGGAACCGTTGTCAACCTATGAGCGCAAATCAAGAAAAAAGTTACACACCTGATAATGGGAGCTTCCAGGTGTGCAAGGATATCCTAATACATGACAATCAATACTAGGACAGCTTTTTCGGACTCCACATACTCTGATCTGTGTCAAGCCTGGAACAGGAAATGCTGGACGACCAGCGGTGGTGGATGCGTCTGCGGTGACCGCGACAGACGCCCAGCTGGAAGAAGCTGACAGCAGAAGGAGACTCGCACCGAACCAGAGCATGATGAAAGGAGAACGGGGGCGCGTAAGGATCCCAAATTTGCGCCCTGAGGACTTATAGGATTAGCTGCCGACTGTTGTAAGGGTCGCGTGCGTTGCGTGCGTGCGACTGCGTGGTAATTTCCGGCAGGGACCGTCGGGAGAGCCAACAATATAATTAAAACCACCAATTTTGGGCCATTTTGCAGGAATGCGACACCCAAAAAGTACTGGTGGGAGACACGGTTGTCGATGGGCCGTCCATCAACCGGCATCAATGTTGCTCAAAAAGCCGTGTTTTGACGTGTGATGAAAATACATCTCTGGGTTATATCCGGACGATCTATGGACCTGGCAAGAAAGAATTGTGTGGCCCGCGGAGAAACCGAGCACATGAAAAGCGTATACAAGGCAGTTATGCCATATGTTGAGATTTATGTCAGTTGGGGGGTAACCCAGATGCCCATGATCGGATGGGCCTAGTGCTTGCAAGTTGAAGCTTGAAATATTGAAATGTGACCAGGGTTCCAGACTAACGGGGGGAAGATGGCAATCAAAATGTGTTCATCTGCAACTGTGCAGGGTCTTCTGGTGGGTATAAAGGCTATGTTCTACCAAGTTCGAGGCGGTACCATAGAAGGTAAGTCCTTCGACGGAAGCGCAGCGCTATGATGCGAACAGGCAGTTTTCTCGCGCTGGAGGAGAGGAGCCAACTCGGTGGCCAAACCCTGCTTATTGCTTTGTCATCGCCATCACATGAATGTAAGTTATTTTTAGACGGACGGTTGCCAATTGACAACATCAACCATTTTCCGGTCGCCATCGCTTTGGCATCGTTTCACTTGGTCGCTCCATTCTTGTGAAAAGCCCAGAATCTGGGTGTCTGGCTGGGATCTAAGCACATCATAAACGAAGGGAAGATTTCTGGATAGTGTGTGGAGCTTCGAAGCTTCCGAAAAAACGCAGGAAGGCTTGGCCTACAAGTCACCTGTCCACTACAAATTGAATCTCTACCACCAAAATTCCACATGGCAGAACTATCCAGGGAGAAACTCTCAACGTCGTCCCATGCTGTCAAAAATATTCTCATACCAGATGAGTGTCAAAGTATCCAGTACTGGCGTTAGCGCTCAATGGATTTATTTCTGCATGCAAAAGTCACTCATATGATGATTTTCTCCGAACTTTTTGATGCACATTGCATGAGCACACGATCCGCTCCTGTGCCTGATTAACCTTTTCCGATATCATCGAACCATCAGTCATCAATCAGAGATGGAAGAGTAGATCCCTGCCTTCTCATTCAATACTGGACTGGATTTGCTACATATTGAAGAGGCCCTTGGGGTGGGTTCGCCGTTTTCAACTAGACCCCGGCGATAAAAACGTGGCGTATGTCCTTATGAATACTGGACTGCACACGAAATCTTGCAACAAATTTACCCCACGAACGCCTAAAAACTCATCATATGGTCTTTCATGAGCTTATAACTCTCTTTCCATTTTCTACCATTCTCCTTGGCACTTCACGTCTCATACCTTTAAGGTAGTTTTTTCTCTCGCACCACTGTCAACAAAAGTCATTAACGTCCTGATGCTCCCTCTATATCCTCAATTCAGCTTCTGAACGGGTGACGGGCGTTTCTCGTGTTAGTTCGGCCAGCTGCGAGAACCTGTCCTGATCTCTGCACAGTACAAAAGCGGTCATCCCTGCACTCTTGCCCCCACCTGACAATCTTCTCCCACTTGTACAATGCAAGTATTGGCTGAAACGTCGGCCGCGGATGCGGCGGCGAGTTTTGCAAGTTCTGCACTGAGCAAGCAGATCGTCACAGTGCGTATCTCCGTCCCTACATCCGCGCCACCATCTACTAAATCGTCAACGGCATCACCAGTACCTCGATCGTGAGCCCCTTCCGTTCATATTCCCTACTTTTTTAGGAAAACCATACTAACCATAAAGCATAGTTGTTGCTGCTACGATTCTCGTACGTCTTACCTTCCCGTTATTGTGAGACCACTAGCGCTAATCTGGGGATGAAATTAGGGATATGATTACATCCTCACCATTCGTCAGGTTTGCTGATTGTGGATCGTCATCTTGATAGACTTCTGATATCAAGTCTATCTCCAGGAGTTGACGCTCGTATGGCCCGCGCCATGGACAATCGGGAAGATACTTTTCTTCCTGACGCGGTATCCGGTGTTCGCTGAGACATCGCTGGTTCTCTACCGTACGCACCGTAGGCCCGCGTGAGTGAAAGACAGCGCTGATTGCATGTGTGTATAGATCAATTCGCTGTGATGGGGCCGAAGGAATGTGATCTTGTCTTTAAGACGATCGGGTACCAACTCGGGACGGGGACGCTCATTGCGGAGAGTATTCTCGCTGTGCGCACCTGGGTCATCTGGCGAAAAAATGGGTACATCGCGATTGCTCTTGTCACTCTTCTCGTTCTGTTCTGGACGCCGGTGTTTTATTTCCTTGCGCAGGCTCTGAACTCTCTCGTCTGTAAGTCATGTATTGATTGGAGCTGGGAGGACAAAGCGCTCATCTGAATGAAATTTACAGTCAGAGTGGCTCCGAATCCAACTCTCCCGGGATGTTTCTTACAGTCGCAAAAGAACATCCTGTTTGCCGTTTTTATCCTTATATCGTCGTTCGAAACTAGTGAGTCGCCCATACATGGCGTTTGAGGTGTCCATGTCTGAAGAAATATCCAGTCATATTAGTTTTGACTTTTATCAAGTGCTGGGACCATTGTAAGCGGACTCTCAGGGAGCTTGATTTGATTAGTTTGACATTGCCATGCAGTCCGACATACAAGCTCATCACTAGCAAAGGTTCTGTATAGGGATGGTGAGTACCCTCTAACCTTTACAATAAATTGGACACTCAATCACAGGATAGGAATCATGAACTACGTGTATCTCTTCAGTAAGGGGATGATCCTTCTTCAATATGCCCCGGAAGTTGACGCTTCTCCCAGTGCTCTCCATCATGAACATGGCGATCCTCTTGACTGCACCGGTAGGTCTTCGTCTGTCTCAAGTTGCCTCACCGAACTGACATCCAGTGACAGCACGCGTATAGTACAACATTGAGCGCGTAAGCTCCATCCCCGACGCACCGGTGTACCGTCTTGCTCACATATACCTAGGCTGCAACGCGTGATGCACGCCGTCCTCTCGGGCCGTGTGTTGCTACACCTTCGAGAAGTCGCTGTCAACCGGACTCAAGTGGGGTCGGTCTTCGACACTCTGGGCCATTCAGGGGCGGTTAGCGAGCCGTACTTTCTTAAACCCCAGGCCCTGGGGTCTGCGTTCCAGACCAGCACTTGGTTCGGCGACGAAGATGACAATAGCAGCCATCTTAGGTCGCGGGGACCTCCCCATTCGGCAACAACAGTTGTAGATGTAGAGGATCGTGATGACTATATTGGGTGGGGTAATAAGGCTTGAGTGGAGTGTGTGCCGTGGTATTGTTATATTTACATAAAGCTGCGAGTGGCTCTGGAAAAGCGATATGATCTGTATACTTATTAGCTCGAAGAATATCATAAAATTTTGTATTGTTCGTCGGTGTTGGCTTCCGAATGCCAGAAGACCTACTAAGTAAGTGCCTTAGGGAAACGTATATACTTGACCGTGAACCCAGGTTACTTCTCTTGAAATTATGGATAAAGCTAATTCGGGAGATATAGCCAAATGAGGATATGTTTTCGATCGTTGATCGCAACGTTCACAAATCAGTTTTTGAAAAATTGTTCAGGCTTACGCGAGGTTTCAATGCCTGGCCCTATACGCTCCCTTCCACCTCCAAGTAAGAGGAGAAAAGTTCGGCAAGACTCTGGGGTTGTACAATCTATACAACGATTAGAAGAGGATCTAACCAATGCGACCACCAACAACGGCTCACTCAACCCCTTGGCTGATCTCCTGGACCTAGCTCTGCAGGCGAATGAACCCCAGGACACGACCAAGGCGATCTACGCGCTGTATCGCGTTTTTGTACTCGTCATAACGAACGATAAACTGTCGTTGGACGGTGATGATGCCGCAAAAGTTGTGAAAGCATGGATATTGGAGAGGCTGAATTCCTACGTCGAGTTACTCGGGGGGTTGTTGAAAGATGAAGAAAAGATACTAAGAGTGAGTGCTGCATAGATTTTCACTGCATTTTTATCTGACTGTCGGTGCAGACTTCTGCTCTTCAGATACTCTTTTCTTTACAGAAGCATCTATCGACCTCGTATTCGAAGGCAACACCCCAATTCCATATTTCCCATTTCAGGAAGATTGTTTCGTACCTTCTGCTATGCCCGCCTTCTCCGCGAACAAGCGTTTCTGGGACACAAACTATTGATACGGACGTTCTCGATCAGTTTCATGAGACATGGTTTAGCGTTCATGACGATGTGCGATGGTTCTTCCTAAGAGAGGCGGCGTACGTACCATACACTCAAATTATAACAAGATAAGCCTGACATGCGCATATAGCACTCTTCTCAACACAACAAAACCAGACGCTGCCCCGCACCTTGCTGCCAACCTGCTATCTATTCTGGAACGGCTCACGACCTTCCCGACTGAACCATCCGAACTCAACTCATGGTGGGTTGCTGAGATGGGGACAAAACCACCTAAACCAAAGCACACATCCAAAAACGGATCTGCCGACGTCGTGTCCTCTGATGAAGACGAAAGAAATGACGACGACGACGATGATGATTGGCGAAAATTCTTCGACGAGGAGCCTGTCAAGGCGGATCCAGGAAAACCAAAACCGCCCGGTGCACGCTTGCATAAATTGACTATACATCAGTCTTTACATTCTTTGACATCGCATCGGGCGGTCTTCACAAGAGCTTGGTTGACGCTTCTACCGAGGCTCTCGATCGACGCAGAGGCCAGCAAGAGCAAGGCGCTGGCTACGCGTGCTTTGAATGTGATGCACCGGGGAGTGATGCCTCATCTCACGCGGCCGGTGCTGGTAATGGATTGGGTCGGCGCGTCTGTCGATTTTGGTGCGTATAGCTTGTGCTCTCCTGGTTCCCTTTCTCACCTGGCTTTCTCGAATTAGGTGGTACTGTAGGATTACTGGCCCTCAACGCCTTGTTTGTGTTAATGAAGGAATACAATCTGTATGTGATTTACCTTTTTTGTGGGTAGCGGCCGTTTAGCTTGCGTTTCAGCGACTATCCTTCATTCTATACGCGGTTGTATACGTTCCTAGACCGGGACGTTCTTCATCTCAAGCATCGGGCACGCTTCTTCCGAATGACGGAGCTGTTCCTCAGCTCGACGTATGTGTCCTGCTTTTATAAGTCTCTAGCGTCAATCAAACTCAACTCTTTAACAGACATCTTCCTGCCAACTTGGTGGCGTCCTTCATCAAACGATTGTCCCGACTGTCCCTCAATGCACCCCCCGCGGCAATTGTCATGATCGTGCCCTTCACGTATAATGCCCTGAAACAACACCCTGCTCTGATGGCTATGATTCATCGAGCAGACGTCGAAGATCCTTCGAATGGTAGGGTTTTGGCGCTTCTCGACCACAAGCTGTTTCTGTGCTCACGAATAATCCCCAGATCCTTTCTTACTCGGAGAAACGAACCCTCTCCTCACTCAAGCGCATTTGAGCTCGTTGTGGGAGCTCATGTCACATAAATTACATTACCACTCTGGAGTATCCACGCTTATAAAAATATTCTCCGAGGCGTTTACGAAACCTGGTTATGCGATGGAGGACTTTTTAGACCACACCTATGGGACAGTGCGTCTCTCCACTTGGTATTTTCTAACGGCTTGAACTCATAGCCACCATAGCTCTTCGACACTGAAGCCAACAGGAAGATAAAAAAGGAGCCAGCGTTGGGTGTAGAAATGGGGAGGACAAAACACCTTTTTCCTGTTGCACTAGAGTCTACTGAGGTATCTGATCCCACTGAGGACACGACTGGGGACAGTGATATTATTAGTGAATTGTGGACTTTTTCGTAGAGGGCCTTTGGCTGCCTCCCTGACCCAACATATAAAAAAAAATTTTGGTTTATGAAATGTACAAATTTTGGGGCCGAGGCCGTATTTATTCAATCGCTTTCGATGAAGACCGAAGATCTTGGGTGTACTCCAAAGAAAATGACTTTCCCGCTTTTCTGTGGGGTCCACGCATAACCACGAAAAGCCTCATATGCCTTACTAGTAGCGTTGACAATATTAGATGTCAAATCTCAATACAGAAAAGAGGCGGGATACTGACTGCGTTGCCGAAGGCTTCAACGTGTAGTGTAACAGTAGGCCCACCCCTAAGTACATCCATGAAGCGGGGATACCGCAAAGAAGACCTAACAGCCGCGGCCAAAGCATGGGTTCCACAGACTGTAAAACATGTCAATGTCAGCGGCCAGGAACAAAAGGGAAAAAGGACATAGACGCTTGCCGTTGACAGAGATAGGGCCGCTTGCTTGGCTGATCTCCTCTTCGATAAACTTATTAACGTCTGGCCGTCCTTGTTGAACATGGACGAAAGAGGAACTCAACAGAGTTTGCTTGAGCTTCGATCTACCTACACCTGCGTTCTCGGAGTCACCTTCAACAGAATCGTCGTCCCAAGATTGGTCGGTTTCTGCTGTGACAAAGACCCGGATGTCAACGGACATGGAAGACGGGACGTTTGTGAGCATAGGAACGAGGGCGTCTGATATCCATTCAACGTGGCCTAACGACGTGTAAAGCATAAGGAACCATAAGTTATGTGCACAGAGCATGCTTACTGATGTCCCGGACGGCCCAAACAAATATGACTCTACGGGTCTCGGGCTTGCCGTTACGAGAGCGACTCCGAGGGAGATATCTGTCAGCTGGATGCGGATCAGATAAATTGTGGGCTTACTGGACAAGTTCTAGAAGTAGCGGGAGCGTAAACGCAACACCGGATCCACCTGAGGAGCATCCATGAGGTTCGTGTGAAGAGATAAACTTGTCATGAAGCTTACCAGCGATTAGGACGACTGTGCCATAGCCCCTTAGAAGCGGAGGGGAACTATACGGGCCATCCAGAAACGCTTTAAACCGATGGTTATCCCGTGCAGCGTGTAGCAAACGTTGTGTGAAACCTCTGCGAATGCGAGTAAGAAATACCAATTTCTTCATGACCGCGCCCGTGCCGGGGGTGGGAGATGATGCTTCAGAATCTTTCTCACCCATATCGGATGATCTCTCGTCTTCGATATGAGGTACGTCGATTGTAGACATCGTGAACGGGTGTGCCTCGAGCGAAAATCCGGAAACCGCGGGTATGGTGAGGTAAGCGCTTTGGCCTGGAGCCCAATGGAAGTGTGCGGGGCGATATAGGACAATTCGGAGGAAATGAGGGGATATTATGTCAACATGTGCGTCGAGTTCCACAGCCCGTTTCAATTTGAAATATCCGAAGTTGAAAGCGACCAGTCGAATGGCACGAACAAGACGGTCAAGACCCCATATGAGAAATGATGGCCAGACATAATACCCAAGACTAAGGATTTCATGGAATCAGCAAACAGGGGTAGATTTGTAGACTGTGCCATACCCAAGAAGTGATTGCGTGTGGAAATAAGATCCCAGAAGAAATATGCTTCGAATCAAACATTAGTTCGCGACCGCCGACCGTCAAAACAGGAAGCTCACAAGCAAAGAATAAAGTGAGAGATCAAGAACACCTCGTAATGCCGATTGCGTATTGGCTGGATGGCCATGATTGACAAGATACTAAGCGCTGTCGAGGCAAGCACACCACATTGTATCCATGGATGTGTCCAGGCAACCTCTCCAACAAGTCTAGCAGCCAGGTTCGTTAGCATTGAATCGATCGAAGCGTTGGTAATGTATTACCCTAATTTGATCTGTACATTCCCTATCAATTTGCATATTATACGGCATGAATGACGAGAATAAGAGCGTACCCGACCAGCCCCATGTACCCAAGTCAAAACGACAATAATGCGGGCAGTCATACGGTGAAGATAATTCAGCTAAGGGTGCTCTTGTTAGACGTCTCCGGCCCCTGGCCGAAGGGTCTCACCTTGTCGAAGCTCACACCTGTGAGAACTGAAAATAATGAGGCGATTAATCCGCAAAGGGCCTTGGAAATGTTCCGGGAACTACACACATGATATAATGTTATTCTTCATTCCAAGGGCAGTCATGAGAGGCAATTGGGTTGTCGCAATATTCCCCGCGGTGTTCGCCCAATATTTGGGATCGAATTTCAGTCCTTTGGTGTTCGTTGCTATTCATTGGTTGGCGAGTCGTTTGAGATGTGAAGTAATAAATCAATGCAACTTACAATTCACGAGGGACCATGTAAAAACCAGAACGATGTATGCTGAAGTCAAGAATACCTCAGCAACGTTCAGTGTGTAGGATTTTCCGATCGAGAGGGTTTGGCGGAAAACCAAGGCGCGGAATGCATTCGATATGGCCGCCGGAAGTCGCACGATTGACACCTTAGAGCGAGTCGAGTGAGGTGGTACTTTTCGGAAAGTTTTGTGCAATATAGATAGCCAGTGACAGACGGAGACCAAGGCAATGAAGGCAGCAATACAGTACCATAGGCGATCCTTGTAAGCGAGGGCCTGGCTGACGCGAATTTTCCTATCGGGATCTGGTACTTGAGCAGCAGCGGTAAGATCAGACCTACCCTCAAGGAAGCGGTTCAGCATGCTGAAAGTGGGGGAAGCTATAGCCACAGTATGATCTAGGGAATTAGTCCTCATTTATAAGGAATGAAGCGGCTATACGTCGTTACAAGGGGTATCATCAAAGTCCGCCTTCCGTATGGATATCAGAAGCCATAATGAGAGGATAAAACGTGTCCATAAAATGCATCTCGCTCACACGCGATGGGTGTTCAACAAAAAATTTAAGGGACTGTCATGGACTTGGGTCGAAATGGGGTGTTATCTGATAAAGAATACATCCACGATAATCAGCGGCAAGCGGGTATTTTTAGAATACTCACCGGCCGGTCCCGGCTATTCGCAACGTTGCAATAGACGTTGTATGTTGAGTCCCAGATGTAATCCTTGGCGAACACGGATTTAGAGAGAAAGTGTGTCCGGTCCCAACGGAATATGCCACCCATGAGGCAGCCTGCTCCCACACTGTTCTTACTTCGAAGTCCTTTCTGTGAAACTGGTACCGCCATTGTTGGGCAAGCAATCACCTGGAGTCCACAGCGTGGAACTGTCTCTCAACCCTTCACTCTATGATACAGAAAAGAGTGAATGAGTGTGGGCCTAAAACTGAAATTCTCACACGGCGGGGCCATCCAGACGTTCACAATCAGTCCATTCGGCCGGTTGGTGTAAAAGTATTATCGTAAGACGGTGACAAATTTTAAGGAATTCTCATTGAGGTGCCCTATGAAGATAACCCAACTAAGGAAAAAGGATAGTCAATTGCGAGAAAGATGGAGGGTCGTGGAGTCAGTACATTATCTAAAGAATAGACCTCTGGAAAATAACAATGAATGTCGGTGGGATGGGTTTCACTTACAAGAGCTGTTTGCCTGCGTAGAAGGGTGCGGGCGGGAGAATCGATAGAACGAAAAGCAACGAAGCCAGTAAAGCTCGCGACATGACGCAGCATTCAGTTAGGGTAGAAAAAGAAGCGCTCTATGCGGACGGGCAGCTGAAATCAGCAATTACAGTAAATGTGAGAGCACGAGAAGCATATTTGGAGTTGCAGGCGGAGGCACGTCCTGCGGAATTGTGCAAGTTGCGCGGGTATGAGATTCGCCTTCCAGTAGCGAGGTGAAAACCCTTGAATTGTAAAATAAACATTAATTGGGCCTTGCTTGAGTGGGACGCCTTGTGGGGACATCTAATCAGATAGAATGGCGTTATTTCACGAGGACAGATTTCTCACACCTCCCAGAAAATGGAAGCCAACGGTTGCAGTGAGGCCGAGGGATCGGTATCTGATAACGAGATGATTATCTGATAGGGAGTTCGTTTATCAGATATGGGGTGAGGATCTTATCTCCGGCGGTTTTGGGAGGGAGTGGGAAAATGTCGTCCTTTTGAGGATTAAGCTGAGATAGAAGAGAAGCTTAAGGGAGGTGCATGAAGGGTGCACCTAGCATGAGTATGTCAGCCAATGAGCCGAACCCGGGGCGTGTAGACAAATCCGATGTGCAGCGCAAGATACGGCCAAAGCTATGCTGGATTCCTGTTGCATGTGTATGACCGAGTTGTGAGGTGGCTCAAGCCTTTGTAAAGCAAGCAAGTAACACTCTTTATTCCATGGCTGGCTGGAGAGATTTATTTGCCTACAACTCATGGAACAACACCTTTGGAGCCAAAAAAATCTCAGCGATGATGTGGATACCGTGGGCCGTGAGATCCTCGGTCAGATGGAGTGGCGGTCGAAGAGCGGATTAGATACCTTTTGTTGGCATCACGTCACTGAATGAAAAAACGTATGCTAAAACTTACTATAGAGTCGCAAATGTCAGATATTTTGGATATGTTTCCAGGTGCTCTTTGCGAGGCACGGGCGCCAGGGAGTTCCCTATGTTGAAGACGTCCAAACTGGCTTACACCACATATACAGATATGCGTGTCTGAGGCGAGGCAGATATCGCTTGCGACATTGAGGAGTAATGGCTGTCGGCTAGTAAGTCCCAGAGGATTTCACCGGTCTCTACGTGGGTTATGATTTGGAAATGTCAAGCGGTGCCAGATATGCGGATATTTAAACTTTTTACCTGGAATACGAGAGGCGACGGATTTAGGAGAGCCGTACAAGCGCTAGCTCGGGCAGCGAGAATTCCATACTTGGATGCGGTGGCTTAGATACGAGAGTTAACTTTGCAGGAAGTATAGTGCGTAATGAGCAAAACCATCTCTCATAATTTCTGGTTATTCAATGGGCTTTTTAAACAGTGTCTCTTGAAGTCGTTTGTACGATGAATTCGTTTTGCGGATCATGTCATGACAAGGGACATGGGGCAAGGCTGGTACAACGAGAACAAGGTGTGGTTAGATTGGAACTTACCTAAGCGCACGTGTGGGCGGTTTGCAGTGAAATCTTTTCTTGGCGACAAAAGCGCATCTGCTGCTGCTCGACGTTCTGCCAGGGCTGCTCTTCCCTTTCTCTCCATCATCTCTCTATTAAAATTTTTCATCATCTCACTATACAACCTCTGTCAATATACTAGGAATGCCTACCCCAGAATCTTCAGTCCACCCTGACGACAAAGAACGGGATAGAGACAGGGACCCAGAACGAGCTGACCGGGGTGATCGCGGAGGCTCGAGACAGAAACCTTCCACGACTGCTGCTTCAAAATGTATGTATTCTGTTACAGTGTAGTATCTAGCTGCCTTGGCCGTGACCTTTTGCATCTCTAACATACAACTTTAACAGCTAAAGACCTTTCTCATGTCCCTTGTAAATTCTACAAGGTTGGGGGATGTACCGCTGGTTCATCTTGCCCTTTCTCTCATTCTGCCGTGGAACCAGGAGGTCAGAAGGAGACTTGCGCATGGTTCGTTAAAGGAAACTGCAAATTCGGTCACAAGTGCGCCCTCGCCCACATTTTACCCGGCCAGAGCATGGCCATGGACAGGAAAAACAAGAAGGCGGCTCAAGTCGCTGCTGCCGCTGCGAATGGCGGTGAGAGATCAGAGCGTGGTGGCAAGGATAGCAAGGGAGGACGGGGAGGAAGTAACGCAAAACGTGAAGGCCACGCCCCCGGAGTTACGGGTTCTGGCGTAGGTAACGCAGGAAATCGCAATCCTCTTCTCGCGGGAGGCTCTACCGCTCCGACTCGGATCTTAGCCCCTTCTGCATCTAACCCTACGGGCCGCCCGCCTATGGTTATGCCTCTGAAGGCGACGCTCTCTCCCTCAGCTCCGGCGCCACCACTTGCATCGTTTGGAGTGCTAGATGACTTAGAAGGAGCGGGGGTCCAACTGGCATCTGCTCCAGCACAAGGGAAACGAGCGTCTACAGAGGTTAATACCTCGGATATCACACCAACTCAAGAATCGGAAGCTCAGTTGAAGACCAATACTACATCATCTCCAGGACCTCTACCTCCATCTGCTCCACGACCCACAGCCCCGTCCGCAAAAATACACCCGGATTTCGGCCCGATCGGATCCCCTCCTACCAGTGGATCACACACTTCGCCTACTCGCCTCAACAGAAATGGTGCTGCATTTCACCCGGGTACATCCCCACAGCACATAAACGGGATTACCGTCGTCCCGGGTTCACCAACTCAGAATGGCTTCTTATCAACCTCGCCATTCTCTGCGCCAGGCACGCAGTCCGTTTTCTTGTCTGGTAGCGGGCCATACAACAGCACTGGTGGTATGGCCGCCAGTCTAGGAAGCGGGATCGCCATGATGGGGGGTAGGAAAGGTTGGGGGTCGGGGGAAAGCGGAAGTGTAGGCACGGGTGGAGGTGGATTCGCAGGGATGGTCCCATCATCTGTACAACAGCGAATGAATGGCGCGCGAGGCGAATACGACATCAGTGCAGAATACGAAGAACAGGGGAGACGGTCTGGTCTAGGTATACGCAGGGGTTCCGGTCCCAAAAGTGGAGAGTTTGCTGTTGAGGACGAGGATCTGGAGGATTTCCTTCCAAGTTCATTGACGGATCTTCTTACTCCAGAGGAGAGGAGCAGGAGGATGTCGAGGAGCAACTCCGGTCAGGGACAGGCGACTGTGCTGGGTGTATCAGGTGCAGGGTTTGGCGGGGGTGAAATTGGGGCAGGTGGTGGCGGGACGGGAACCGGAGGAGGAACAGGGCTCGGCATGGGACATCGATACTCACGTTCAGTCCCCGCTCCATCTCTCCTTGGCGATATCAAGTCAATTTGGGCTGACACCAGTACACACCCCATGCCATCATCCCCTCCTACCCATCGCGGTACACCCTCCTCATCTTTTACCTCTCGATTTGACCAAGGTCTGGGTATGAACCACGCTAGCGGGGATGAAATGGGGCTGAGTATGAGCATGGGAAGTGCAGGCGGTGGGATGATGAGCATGAGTCCAAGCAATGCTAGCGCTGCATTCTTGCCAGGCCTGCACTCGCATTACCTCTCGGCGAAAGCAAAGCAGGCCCAAGCAGCACAGCTGGGCCTTGGAGCCATGGGACGTGGAGTCAGAAACACAAGTGGACCACTATATGGAACAACTGGAACGAATAGTTCCACATTGACTAAAAGCTATCTTCTGGGAGGGTCTGGTCTTTCTCCATCCGCCAATAATATTCATGCCCACACACATAATAACGCCCAGCACTCGTACCGCGTGGCTCCTTCACCCTTTGACCTGACCCAACAACAACATCACCATCACCTTACCCCGCAGCAAAACACGTCGAGACCCATCCCCTCGAACGGAAATACCACCAGTAATTCAAATACAAACGAGGATCCCCACAATGGCACGCATCTTGTCTCACCAAGCACAAGAGCACTTCAATCCCATGCGCCAGGCCAAAGTCTCCCTCAAGGCCTTGCAGCAGGCTACTCACGCATCCATGCCCTGCCACCGCCACCGAGCTTGGCCTCCCCTGGTTCCGCCAGTATCTTCGGTAGTGGTACCCCCCCAAGCCAGGAGGGCGCTGGTGTTCCTGGCAGTGGACCATACGGAGGATGGGCAGCTGCCGCTTCACCCCCAAATTCCAATGCATCAGGCTTGGACTCCATGTTCTCTCGGTTATCGTACTCCGCTGCGACTGCCGCTCGCGCAACGCCCACTCAGAACACCAATTCCAATATCCCCACAACTACCAACAACATGAGCCCCCCGGGATTACAGAGGAACGTCAGTGGAGGAAGATACCCACAGCAACAAGGTCCTCTGAGCCCTCTCAATGGACCAGCTGTTACCCGTGACGACGACGACGAGTTGTTCAGTATGGATGGTTAAACAATTACGCTCTCTGAAAAGACCTCTTGCTCGTTCAAACTTGGGCTGCACAGACGTCCCGTCGGTTTTCTCAAATATCCTCTCTGTACTGGTTTCATCGCGCTCCTTGTTGCACATATTGTACACTCCTGTCTCCCGTCGCCCATAGCCTTCCGCCCTATTACCTCTTCCACTCACGCCCACCCACATCAAACCAAACAGACTAGTCTGCAAAAAGCACAAGTAATAAACAGTATTTCTAGCCGTACATACTAACGATATTTTTTCTTTTCGAACTCATTTACTTTGTTGTCTTTTCTTAAGTTTCTTGCTATTTATGACGCCCTTTCCTCCACTGATTAAGTGCATTAATGCGCGCATGTATTATCATAAACCATTGGCATATCATCTACACTCGAGGCCCTTTTCTTGGCGAAGGAAGTCGAAGTAGACAACGGTGGCGGTACTCCCAGCGTCTCTGGGTCCCGACATTCGTTGATATCGTCAAGCTGTGAGGGTCTCGAATAGCCCTGGTTAATGCTAAATCGCCATCTTGGAGGCTTGGTCGAAGGTATATTCTTGCATATACTCATCTCATGTGGTGTAGCCAGGTAAGCCTCCTTTCGTTACACCTGATAGCACACCCAAACGACGACAGACATGCAAGTATGCTCCTTCACTTGCCCTCTCAAGCTCTGTCTGGATGAACCTGCATCTCACCCTTGATTCAAGTATACATCCCGATAATCCAATTTTTCTGAGTTAGGATTTTCTTCTCTCACGCATCGACCTCGCCATTGTCTCATTAGAGGGGATGGTCACGAGTCTGTCATAATCAACCGATTTGGAATTCTCGATTATCATTTCCGACTTCACACACCAGCTGCAAGGTCCTAGCATGATAAATTCTCGATGTGCTGTAAGAGGGTCCATCAGTGAGTGGTTTCACCAGATTGGGCCAGATAGACTCAGATGGCCTACCTTAGACAACGATGAATACTTTTATGGTCACTTCAAGTATTCTTCAAGTCAATAGGCTAATAATAACAGATCCTTTCTCTCAGTCAGGGATATCGCTCGCCCCGGAGAGACTATTTCTTCCCGTCATTACGAAAGTCGTGTAGGGGGCAAGGGTGCCAATCAGGCTATCGCAATCACAAAAGCTGGAGGTATTGCAGATTTCTATGGAACCGTGGGTTATGATGGATTATGGGTGAAAAAAAGAGTCACAGAATTTGGTCTCGACGATGCAGGAATTATCGTCGGATATGTATGGATATTCGTCTATGAGCCCAGAGCGACTCTCACTTACAAAATCTGCATAAGGATCCAACTGGTCGAGCACTGATCCAAGTTTCCGAATCTGGGGAGAATAGCATAAGTAAGTCTTGGTTATTGATCGACAACGTTTCCCCACATCTCACCGGGCCCAAGTTCTCTTTCCTGGTGCGAATCACAGTCGACTACACGAAGAAAAGTGGTCGGACCGTGCTGGCCACTCTTTCCCGGATTCCAGCCACCTCCTGTTGCAAAATGAGATCCACATGGACTCGACGCTATATGCGTTGCGCAATGCACAAAATACTACAACAATCTTCAACCCGTCTCCCCTCCCTCCTGTCAAGGAAATCAATGACTTTCCTTGGCGTAAGGTAGATTGGCTGATCGTGAACGAAGGTGAAATTCAGGGTTTATATGAAGCTCTATCTGGCCATAAAAACTCGGAGGCAACATCTCTATCCAACAGAGAGCTCATCGCACGTTTGTCAGCCCAGCTTGCTTTTTCCTCAACAAATATTATATGCACTTTGGGAAAAGCTGGCGTATTGGCTTTCATCCCGGCTTTCCACCGACCGAAGACTATCCACGATTCTCCATTATTTCTACAGATTCCTGCAGCCAAACTCCAAGGAGAGGTTCGTGACACGACCGGGGCCGGTGATTGCTTTACGGGTTATTTCGTCCAGGGCTTGATGGAATATGGCCCTCATGCTAAGGTTGGGAAGGAGATTCAGGAACATGATATAGCGCGGATATTAAAGATATGTGTACAGGTATTGAATTCATTTTGCGTCTTGTGTATCTGTAGACTGATGTATTTTAACTTAGGCGGCAGGGATATGTGTCGAGAGGGAAGGAACGATCGATAGCATACCCATGAAAGCGGAAGTTGATGTTAGAATGTCCTCAATGTAGAGAGAGGGGTGGACTCCTGCAGAGTCGATATGCCCAGAGTGTGGCGTGCATATACAGCTCAGTTCATTGCGAAAGGATGTAGAATTCGTGACGGTTCGTGACGGTGCGTCTGAACTGTAATGCCCAGCGGCAAAAACGTTTACGTGGAAATCTGAATTCTGACATATAGGAAATATATACGGAGTTTACTTCGACCACTTGAAAGGGATACCAATAAGTTCTATGTCGCTATGCAGGATGCGCAGAACAAACCTTAACTCCATTCCTTATCCCGAAAAGCTCTTGTGGATTTCAAAGAGCTTCAGATCCAATTCAGTCACCTTGGCGAAGACCTGGACGGACCAAGGGGTGGCGAGTGCGCTTGCAAATTCGGGTGTATCCTTATACAAATCATTGTCCCAGTCGTACACAGTGAAGTAGGAAGTGGGAGTCTTTGCTAAGATGGGGTTTGCCTTTCCTGCTAGCTCGAAATGGCTAACAAGCTTGAATCGTCTGGCGCGTTGGAAACCAGGGACTTTAGAAAGCAAGTCCAGGTGCTCTTCCTCATACCACCGGTTGAAGTCGGCTTCTTCATCTGCGGTCGGTTGTATGGAGACTGCGAGGATGAATTTGGCGGGAGAGTTGGGGTTGAAATGTGGACTCTCCACCGTGGTCATATGACTGTAGACACACCGGTTGAGAAACGTTAGTCTGGAGATGATAGATTTTTCGTTTGCCGAGGCGTTGGTACGAAGAGCTGTGTAAGCTTCGCTGAGTACGATGTCTGGGGAGTCCATATCGTATATAGCGACCCAGGAGGGCGGCTTCCCATCGGTTGCTTTGTAGCGCGCGGCTGATGAGAATCCTGGAACTGTCATACGAGCAGGAGCGTGCTCGTTATCGTACCATGCTGACGAATGTATCATTTTAGGCTACAAATCGTGATTGTCGATGAGGTGCGTACCATTGAACTCTGTTTCTGACACTTCTGGACCGCATTCTGCAAGTACGAAGAGGAGACCTGCATTCGTAGCCGCCATATTGTGTCGTCTGGTTTCGGGGTTTCGGGGGAATGAATTGAGATGTGAATGGCTTACTTACTCTGAGAAAATTCAACAAAGGCTTTATACCGGTAGTGACCAGTGGGAGAAGGAAGCTTTAAAGGTTGGTAGGACATAGTGCGAGTAAAATGAACAGATGACCTCTGGCTTCAGGTTTTGGCCGTTTGCGGACCGATCATCTGATCATTTGAAGAAAGCCATGCCAGCCAGTGACCGTGGCTATGAAAGGGAATGGTATCATACTCTAGACTTTTGGGTTATGTATAAGAGAGAGGGCTGTTGATAGGGTACCATGTGTGTGGTTCGCATGTAGATCCCTGTTATAATATAACAGTGAGATCCAAGTCCTAAGTGAGCCGAACGAACTTAAGATCGTCAAAATGATATATACACATCAGTTTGCGATTGCCAATAGCTTTCACACGCTCACGGACCACGGTATGTCCAATGTAATACAGCTGGGTTTATCTCGTCATCAAAAAGGTGTTGGATATCCGAAATCATAGTGATAGCGTCACCTAATAGTCACTATACGATAGGTCTGATACCGGCATTTCTAATTTCATCTGAGGGAGAAGTCGAACCGTATATGTAGACTTGTCTAATCACTATAGGGTCGTAGCCGCATTGACTGGGGAGCCAACTTCCAGCTGAGGAAGGGGGCGTCTTAGAGCGAGTGGGCCCGGAGGCGGTGTAGAGGGCTAGAGCTATTTTGCAGATCGGTGAATTTGGAATGTGATGGATTCACACTTTCCTATTGGGCGTTCAATAAGTTCCAGCCAAACAAAAAGGCACGAATCAGAGTGTTAATCAAGCCAGAATTTGTCAAGCAGCAAATTGACCTTACTACGAGACATGTATCGTGAGGCCTGACGAGCAGATTAAAGTATTTTTAAGACACCGTGTACGCCGTGAGAGGTCGGGCCTGTTGGTGTGATATTGGTTCGATTTAGCAGTCCTTGCACACGATAGACCGTCTGTAATGTTGGATTCAGCTATAGTATATATCTGTATATGTGTATCAGAGGCGTTTGCTTACGTGCGGGCGGCTATAATCATTTGAAGGATCAGGGGCTTCTCGGGGGTTAAGTATGGTTGCATTCATTGAATCAAGTATATTCATTTATATAAATGAAGAAAGATTTTTCACTGCCCACCGCGAATCAACAGAAGAACCAGTGATAAATCAAGGGGATTTTTCAAGATGGATGAATGGTGAGTAACGGTAAATAGCCCGGGCGCTAGATAGGAAAAAGGGGCTTCTACGATTAAGAGGTTTTCGGCGTGAAACGCGGACATTTTCGTTGTGATATAAACCGTCGACAGCGATCCTTGGAGTGGTCCTCGCGAACGGGATATTGAAACTTCATTTAGTGACAGTGATCCCGATACGTTCCATGCCCTGCTACCCACCTCTGATATGCAGGTAACTCACAAAATAGTTACCTTTCACACAGCGTTTCGATTGGAAAAATGTATGAACACACTCTAGCACATCTCGGACACAAGGATTCAAGCGATGTGATAATCGCGAACCATGCATGCAACCTTCGAGGTGTCACGGCCTTGTACACATGAGCTCTTTACCTGTAGGAAGCTTTGACGCATGTTGTGTCGTTATCTAGGGGGATCGGAATGATTACGTTCAAAGTTCGACGGAGGACCCCGAGGAAGATATGAATCTTGCGGGGGACGTCGGTTTTTTATTGTCGGAATCGGGGGGAAGGTTATGGCTATCATAAGAGTTGCGTCATTTCTCGGCGCGTATTGCGTCACAGAACAAGCACAAGGTCTCTTTCCCTGAGAAGTGGATCAATTTCTGCCGCGATAGGAATGTCGATTAGAACCGGTCGATATCAAGAACATGATATCAGGAACAATTTACTAGACACCTTCACATCTGACCACATGTACATGTGGTCAAGAATTCTTCGAAGGCACACGCAATCGAAGGGATGATGTTGCGTACAATCACGGGACCGAGTGAGAGAGGATCCATCCTGAGATGATAAGAGTGGTAGATGCGGAGGCAGCCTTCGGCCTTCCTCGATGGGGCCTTGCATTAGTTATCCAACATTGTCGGGCCGACGAGGCATTTTTGAGTTATCATCGGTATAATGGGTATCGAACCGGGAAATCCGAGCTTGGACGCTCCGTTCTCGTCCCAGAGAACGACAGGCGGCAAAATTTTCCGCGGCGGATGGTTCAAATGCGGTAAGTGTACCTCTCGGGCTCGACTATGAGCATTGGACGAGTTGGCCGGAATATCAAATGTAGCTTTCATTAAAGCGGGCGAATTGAGTGGCGCTCGCTTGAAGCTTCTGGAAAAAAAAGTAATCGATCATGACACGTCAGAAATTGACAACGTTCATGACTTAGGGAAGAGTTCTGATGAACAAGAAAGACATCACTTTTGGTTTATAGCGCCATCTGATATAGTCGTCGTAGGAGATTGCGAGGTTGTTAGTCAATCCTTGAAGTGCGACAGATGAACATGAGGGGTGCCATTCTGGGGGAAATCGTGAACTTATTTGGTCTATAGATGCATGGTGCTAGAGAGATCGTGACGGTTGATACGTGGGACGGCGTGGCTGTGAAGAAGTCAGGTGTATTTTTTGTGCGTCAAAACTCACCCTCCGCGGTCCCATGTCAACTCAGACTCCCCTGTGAGGGTCCACTCGGTTGTGCAGCCACGGAACGAGTAATCAACGAATCAGTACTAGAGCCCGTGATAGACAGTTTATCTCTGCTCCATCAGCACAGCTCTGTTGCCTGAGAATCTGCGATTAAATGACATCGCCGCATCACCATAATGCATGTCGATCGGCATTTGTGCTATTTCGAGATTTGTTGAAATTTGTTCTAACATACGCCATGGGCGGGTTTCTAGCTCCGAGCTTGGCTCGAGCCTCCCTCGGGCAGTGAGGATATTTTTCGCAAGGTTGTTTTACTTTCCTTTATTTTCGGCTGTCGTGCTGTCAATGCAAGGGTTACAGTTGTCAGGTGAATTAGCTATGAATTGAGGGTTATGTTAAAGTTGTGTTCCGTGCTTTCGAGATGGCAAGTGATCATGATTGTTAAAATGGCAAAAAGGAAATAAGGAACCTTACAACCGGGTCGTGAAGAAGTTTGACTTCATAGCCGATCGCGACTAGCGTAGGGCGCGGCAAATGCCGGTGCTAGTTATTGTTCTTCTGTTCGGGTACCGAACTTGTCTTTCACTTCCCATTTATTCTCCTCCGTTTTTACTCTCTGTCCAAATCATGGGCGAATCAATACCCCCCTTCGTTATTGGATCTAACTATCACCCAATAGAAGTAATAGGAGAGGGTGCATATGGTGTCGTCTGGTCAGTACGTCTCCTTTCATCCATCTACGATCGAACGTTCATGTTCGGCCTACAAAGCTCTGCATTTCATAGTCCAACGCAGCGGAAGGTCGCGATAAAGCGAATCACACCCTTCGATCACTCTATGTTTTGCCTTCGAACCCTTCGCGAAATCAAACTTCTCCGTCACTTTCGTCACGAGAACATCATTGCGATCTTGGACATCTTATGCCCTCCAAGTCTTTCGCAGTTTTCGGAAGTCTATCTCGTTCAGGAGCTTATGGAGACGGATCTTCACCGCGTCATTCGTACGCAGGAGTTGACCGATGACCATTGTCAATACTTTATCTATCAGGTTCGTCTATATCGTCATACTTGTGGAATCATCTTAAGCTGTCGTGTATTACAGACACTGCGAGCACTGAAGGCGCTACACTCGGCTGACGTCCTGCATCGCGATTTGAAACCATCTAACTTGCTACTCAATGCTAACTGCGATCTTAAGGTAAGCTTCTTTGTCTGGTGGCGACCTTTCGAGACGCGTGGAAATCTTGACTAACGCACAACTTTTCCTTGTCCTTTCAGATATGTGATTTTGGCCTTGCACGCTCGACACGCCCACCACTTAATGACACGAATGAGGGCAGTACATTCATGACGGAGTACGTGGCTACCAGGTAAGCATACTCTTCTTTCATGTTATTCGGATTTAATGTTTGTCCTCGGGTAGATGGTACCGAGCACCGGAGGTTATGCTCACATTCAAAGAATATACCCGTGCTATCGATATGTGGAGTGTTGGCTGTGTATTAGCCGAGATGTTGAGCGGAAAGCCTCTATTTCCTGGACGCGATTGTGAGCCCTGGCTTAATTTTACACTGGCCATCTTCTCATTCCCGTCCCCTATGCTCTCTACATGACTTAATCAGATCACCATCAACTTTCCCTTATCCTTGATATCCTGGGGACTCCATCACTTGACGACTTTTATGCTATCAGTTCTGAACGATCGAAAGAATACCTCCGAGCGCTGCCGTTTAGAAAGAAAAAGAGTTTCAATCATCTTTTCCCAAAGGCGAATCCATTGGTGCATCTTGAATTTCTACAAGTGTGTTAATATGTGCTTACTCATTTCATCCAGGCCATTGATTTGATGGAGAAATGCTTAGCCTTTAGCCCGAAGCGACGCATTGACGTTGGTGAGGCGCTACGGCATCCTTATTTACAAGTGAGCAATGATTCCTCACCCAAGACACGCGTGTCACCATATTCCTTGTGAATTAGCTTCCCATACGAGGGCTATAGCTTCATCCCATCGATATGCGTTTACTCGCGACGCCTTTGCTTTAACATGGGGTATAACGCTAATCTTGCGTTTCATTAGCCATACCATGAT
Source organism: Collybia mongolica (assembly GCA_013420905.1). Lineage (NCBI taxonomy): Eukaryota > Fungi > Basidiomycota > Agaricomycetes > Agaricales > Clitocybaceae > Collybia > Collybia mongolica. The sequence goes on from JAAXNY010000017.1 coordinate 811,859, forward strand.
CCAGAAGATGAACCATATGCTGAGCCGTTAGACCCCACGTTCTTCGATTTTGATAATGGAGACGCACTCACGAAGGAAGAACTAAAAGGTGCTCATCTAACCGTTTTTTCGTTTGTTTTTTAGAGCTGACAGTTGCTGTGTGTGCTAGTACTTATATATAATGAAGTCACACGGCCCGACGATGGTCGACCACCGTTGTTACTTGCTAAGTATTCTTGATGCGAGGATTGTTATTGAACAAATTCTTTTCGCTATCCTGACATTAGGTTGAACGATGACGCGCGTAAATGATTACCCTTTTCTTCATCTTAATGATCTTTATAATTGGCTAATAATTGTAATTTATTTAGTTGCATTATATAATATATATGTTTTACAACAAAGAATAATATCATTCTTTTTTTCTTGGCTTTAAAAAACCATTTTTTGGTTAAATTATAATATCAAGCACGAGGGTAATAACGTAAGTCTTTTTTTTTTTTTTTTTGGTCATATAATAATATTAAGTGCATGTGGGTTTGACCCAGCTACATGTGGGCATAAACACCTATTACCACTAAGTAATCTGTAATGGGCCATCAGGGTGGAGCTGTACACTAAGTTGCTCTCCAGGTCATATTACAGGTCTAGACTGAGGGTAATAATGTAAGTCACCAGACAACAAATCACTGTTTGAACCCTTCTTGATCTTGTACCACCACTATCTTGTGGCTGTACACTGCCTCATGGCATTGGCCACTGGCTCGCTCAAGTTATCTAACCACATCTGCTGCTCCCATAAGGTAGAGCCCTTGCTCCCTTTTTATACTAACATTCTCCACAGCCTAGCTCATCTAAATTGTGGGGTATTACTCCCAATTTCACAGAAAACTAGGGTCATACCCAAAGATCTGTATCCCTCACATCCCCTCCACTAAGTTTGGGGCTTGTATGATCCCCATGCCTGACCTTAGGGCTTCTTGTTAGAATTGGCCTGTACAGTAGCTCAAAAAACTGTCCCAATGTTTGGTCATTTTATAATGATTTACTCATAACAGAGTACTGGGGATTAATATCATTCTGAGAAAAATATATATGATACTACACCATATTAGCTTTGAAATGAGCCCCTACTTTCCTTATTTGAATAAAATCTCATTTCATAACAAATTGAACAAAATAATTACTCATTGGGACAGTTTTTTGACCTACATCTCCAAAGTCTCTATTTACACAATTAATACTTGGTATGACCACCTTTTGCCTTAATAACTGCTTGAACCCTTCTAGGCATGCTTTCTATAAGTGTCTGGCATGTTTCTGGTGGAATTCCATTCCATTCCACTACCACCCTATCCCACAACTCATGTACTCCTTTGGGGGCTGTTGGGTATTTCTTAAGTGCCTTCTTCAACACTACCCAGAGATGTTCAATGGGGTTGATGTCAGGGGATTGTGCTGGCCAGACCATAACATCAATGTTGTTGTCTTCAAACCACTTGGTTGCCTTGTTGGATGCATGTTTGGGGTCATTGTCCTGCTGAAACATCCTCTCTCCCTCTGGCATCTCCAGCTTTTCAAAGCTTTCCACTACTCCCCCATCCAAAATCTGGCAGTATTGGTCTGCATTCATAATCCCCTGGACCTCTGTAAGCACTCCTACTCCATTCCACCCCATACAACCCCACACCATAAGATTATTTCCTCCTCCATGTTTGACAGTAGGAGTGGTGGTTCTGTCAGAAAGTGGTTCTCCCTTCTTCTTCCAAGTATAAGTCCTTCCATCTGACCCAATCCTGTTGATTTTGACCTCATCTGACCATAAGATCCTTTTCCAATCCTCCACTGTCCAGTTTTCATGGTATCTTGCCCATTGAAGATGTTGCAGTCAATGAGCCTTTTTGAGAAGAGGACATTTTCTCTTGACAACACTACAAAAGTCATTCTTTTTGAGTGCATTCCTGACTGTTTGGGGTGTGACAGGGTTGGGAAGAGTTTGGTTGATGAAATGGGTGGCCTCTACAGCATTATCAAGCCTTCCAGTGGTGATTTGTTGAATAATTGACTGTTTGTCACCAGGAGAGAGCTTAGAAGGACATCCCCCCCTGTGGTTTTCCTTGTCCATATCCAGTTCCTTCTTGATTCTCCCAATGGTAGACTTTCCCAGAGTGGTTTTGGACTGGATCTGATGCAAGGTATGTATAGCCTTCTTGAAGAAGGGAGATCACAGAAAGGCGTTGGGTAGAAGATGTAGGTCTCATGGGATGATGGGGGAAGGAAAGAATGATTGTAATGATGGAAACATGTTGAATTTATATCAACATGGTCACATGACTTTGTTTATTGTTCCCACAATACATCACATGGTGTTAAAGCTTGCTGCAGTAAAGATCTTGCCAAAATTAAGCATAGGTCAAAAAACTGTCCCAATGAGTAATTATTTTGTTCAATTTGTGATGAAATGAGATCTTATTCAAATAAGGAAAGTAGGGGCTCATTTCAAAGCTAATATGGTGTAGTATTATATATATTTTTCTCAGAATGATATTAATCCCCAGTACTCTGTTATAAGTAAATCATTATAAAATGACCAAACATTGGGACAGTTTTTTGAGCTACTGTATATATAGCTTAGCTTGGTATTGTTTTGCTTCTTTCATTGTTCTATTGTTCTATTGTTCCATTGTTTATTGTACTCTACTATTGTTCCTACAGGTATATAGGTGTAGAGTAGCTTGTTCTGGAGTCCCCAGTTTCTTACTCAGGACTCCAGGTTAGTACTCACTTATATTAGTGAATATACAAGTTTCTTACTCAGGACTCCAGCTCTAGGCTTCCACCTTTAACAACAAGGCCAAGGGAAGTGGGGGAAACAGTGGAAAAGGACGCGGAATGAGGGGATGGTGCGGAAAGGGTACCCCAAGGGGCGGAGGGAGGTCAGTCTTAGAACATCATTCACTTACACACTCACCACACAGAGCATCCCCCCCTCCAGGAAAATGTCAGGAACCCAAAACAAGGAGGACACGGCCACCAATGCCCAAGGTGCCCCAGTGCACCTGACTGCATGCGTTCTTTTTTTTTTTAATTGCATCCGTTACTAATTCCCCATCCCAGGACCAAATGTGTGCTTGATGCAGGAACTGCCAGCATTGCACCCCCACCTCGTGCACAATCAGCCACCATGCCCACCCTGCCAGTGCAGGGCAAAGTCACCCAAATGACAACCAGGTGTCTGCAATGCTTGGATATCAAGACAATACCCAAGGAAGGCAACAACAACAACAACAACAGTGATGAAGATAGCAACAGCAACAGCAATGATGGCAACAGCAGTAGCAGTGACAAGGATGGAGAAGCGGACAAATACAATGAAAACAAAAACAAAAATGAGGATGAGGATGAGGACAAGGATGAGGACAAAAATGAGAACAAAAACAAAAACAAGGACAAGGATGAGAACAGAAACAAAAATGAAGACAAGGATGAGGATGACAACAAAAACAAGAACAAGGACAAGGACAAGGACAAAAACAAGAATGAGGACAAGGACAAGGACAAGGACAAAAATGATGATGAAGGTGTGGACAAAGGTGAGCTGCACAACAATGGAGCACACAATGGCAATGACGAGGGGAAGGCCAGCAACAAGCCAGTGCCACCCCACACCACCACAGCTGGTAACGACAATGGCAAGGCCTCCATGCCAATCCCTGACACTGTTCAAGAAGCCACCCAGGACAATGCAGAAGGCTGGGGTGATGAGAAGGGTGAGGATGAAGGTACTGATGGTAGGCTATACCTACTCATTCCACACTATACATCTTTTACATCTACTTTACTAGCTATGGGACCCAACACAGATACATGTTTTTTTTTTTTTTTTTTTTTTTTGGTCATATAATAATATTAAGCACATGTGGGTTTGACCCAGCTACATGTGGGCAGAAATACCTATTACCACTAAGTAATCTGTAGTGGGCCATCAGGGTGGAGCTGTACACTAAGTTGCTCTCCAGGTCATATTACAGGTCTAGACTGAGGATACCTGCAGTCCAATGGTATTATACTGTACCATGTCTGAACCTCCCAATGCCTTAAGGGTCTGCCTTCACTTGTCAGGGCATGGTCCCCTCCCTTCACGTTGGTACCCTGTTCCACTCCCCCCCTGGTATTTTCAGGTCACCCTGGAAACCCATTACTCCCCCCCAGTGTCGAAGATAAATGTCCAATCTAAATGAACAACCCATACCTCAAACCTGCTCCCCCTCTCCTGAATCCCCCTATTACTTGCCCCCCTGTTCCACACCGCTCTCCCAAAGCAATGACTCCCCTCCAAAATGAGGCCGCCAAATCCCACCATTGGACAATAAACTGGCATTCTCCCCAAGAGGTGTGCAGGAACAGTAGCTGATCGGGGGCCAGACCCCGTCCTCCTTTTGTATTTGGGTGTAGTGGTTAAGCAAGTATGAATAAATTGTCAAAAATGTTGGTGGAGACACTCCCTAAGGATCTGCGCAAAGCAGAGTACAAGAGTTGTGGTGTCCTTGTGTGGCCTGGTAGTTGATAAGGTGGATGTGAACAGATTAGTGAAGCCCCCAGTACAGGCAAGATGAGATGACCCTGCAGATAGTCAGGATCAGCTCTGATAAGTTAGAAATTTGGATATGGTATAAAAGGATAGTGGCCCAGGCCGAAAGAATGGTCTGATGAAAGGTGATCTTGATTAGGGATGAGGTGTTAGGTAGTTTAGGGACAACCTAGTGCAGGAGGGACAAATTCCCACAGTCGGATGGTGGTGGTAAAAGATCAAGAAGTGTCAACACAGATACATGTAAACTTTGTATTAAGAAATTGAAAATAAAAATAATAATTGACTTTTATCAATATAAATAGGGGGAGATATCCATATGTCCAGCCCTCCAATTAGTCCACCCAAATTTTATGGTGCTTCTTGCACAACTGTGGGGATTATTAGGGGGGGGGGCACAAGGGAATGCCTTGAACCATGCAGACCTGCAGGAGCTTGGCTCTATGGACAATTTCCCAGTTATATCTCAACAAGGCCATGTTCAGGTCTATACCAACAGAAAAAGACAAGGTTTACCAACCTTTTTTAAACATGATGTAACCTCTACTCTTGGACCAGTTCTAGAGACCTTATCTGATCTCCTATCACCAGTTCATAGTAAGTATATTCAATCTTAATAACCTAATTTCTTTTTGACCATATAGTAACAGAACAAAACCAATGCATTTTTGTATTTGAAGAGACTGGCTGGGCTATAAAGGGAAAGTACAAAACAGCACTCAGAAAAAATGATGAAGCTGTTTGGGTGGCCAAAAATGGAAAATAAACTCTTGATTTTTATATTGTAAGTTTTTTTTTATGCACTTGTTATATCATTTCCTAACTAACTAAACTTCATTCCTAATTATTCCACTCAGGAGTCTGATAATCCATCTACAAGTTGCCACTCATCTATTCCATACTCTATTGCTTCTGATCCTCCAGCTTCTAGTACTGTTACACATGCTCCAAGCCCTGATTCATTCTCTAGTACTGTTGACTCTGGCTCTGGTTCTGGTTCTGGTTTTGCTTCTGGCTCTGACTCAGTAGATCCACTCAAGGCAGCTATCTTAACTAAGCTAGGGGTGCCTGCACATCTTGCTAGTCATCAGGACTGGGGTCTTTGTAGTTCTTTTGCTAAGTGGAAAGGTTATCTAGATGCCTGCTCTGCTTATAAGGAGTTTGTGGAGACTAAGAAATAGACTGGGCCAGTACTGACTGGAAGAGCTCTAATTGAGCTTTTTGTCTCTAAGTCCCACTTCCATGACCATTTTACTATGTTTGGGGATGTCATTCAATTCCCTGAAATGGTTGAGTGGCTGGAAAAGTCTGGAAGTGATTCTGTATTTAACAAGGAGGTCTGGGGCTATCACAAGGTCAACTACAACTTTAAAGATCTGGCTAAATGGTTGGACCTGGAAAAGAAGAGGCATTTGGAGGAGGAGAATTCTAAGAAGAAGTCTGAGAAAAAGAAGAAAGGCAAGGAGCAAGAGAAAGGGGAGGGGAGTTCTAAGAAAGGAGGAAAGGATTCAAAGGATAAAGGCTCAGGTGGAAAAAAGGGGGGAAAGAAATCTAAGCAAGTCAAGTAAATAAATGTGTATTAGAGTATTATTCCAACTATCCTGTTTTCTTGTTGGTTCTTTTTACAGTCTACAGCTGCTATCTGGAATGTTCTTAAGAATGTCCTTTTTTTCTGGGACTTGGATCTGATTATCTGGCATTTCTCTGGAGTGTTCTTATTTTTTTGGAACTTGGCTTTTATTATCTGGAATCTTTCAATCTTACTCTGGCTAATTATGGGACTGGGTTATTTGCCATTGGCATCAGCTACATCTGAAAAAGCTCCATTTCCATATGTCTCTTTTAAAGTGTTCAGTGATTTTATCCTAAACAACTTCAATCCAACAATATCACTGTCATCTGTTCTACTGGTTTTATTTACCATGACAGACAATACAGATGTTCTGAGCTTACATGCAAGACAAAAAAATCCTATATGTATATAGTACAGAAATTAAATCTCCCATATCTGGATGGATTCAAGCCTTAGCTCGTGCACTGCATGAAAAGATGGGGAATGACAGTGATGAACTTTTCCAGACTTGGGTGGAGTGAGCCAACACACTGTGTGGCAGGTACTCGTTCTTTATTTCTTTTCTTAGGAGAAATAAGTCCATTCCACATTCAGGAAGTTGTAAAAATGACTAGAAACAATGTAGATGATAGTTTATAGAGGTCATGTGACCATGGGAAAATGTTACCAAGTATACAAGCAATGCCTGTGCACAAAGCCCAATGCCATAGCTTGCCTGGTTATGAAGAAAACACAAAAACCATCAGAACTAACTTTTACCAGGATCATGTACACTAAATAAGCATTTAGATTGTTGTCATGTATTTGGTATACTTATGTGGTGGAATAGATCATGTGACATGTGTCAATAAATAGAGAAATCAATCCTCTTTGTATTTCAGGTAAATATAGTAGTAGTTGTTGATTATTCCAATGTTTAGCATAATTTCCCACAAGGGTCATGTTTGGTCAGGGTCATTGTTGTTATAAGATGTTTGTTCACCCCTGGCATAACACACAGACCTTCAAAACTAGCTGAATCTGGACATTTCTAATATTTCGCTCAAAATAGACCGTGGGAAAAATGTGCTCAACAAGGAAATTGTAGAGCCATGTTTGTACATTCCAACCATATAAAAACAAAGTTAATAGCTTTACTGGCTATGGAGAAAAACACAAAATAAATTTTGAAACACAATGCTTTGAAATATTAGATATGCATAATTTTGATGGCATCATCAAAAGCATTATGTAAGCATCCCAAATACATGCAAATCATGTCACAATACTTTGTATTTGTGGAGAAATGCTGTAAAAAGCCATAAGAGAAGAAAAATCCCATTATGGAAATATTTTCCCGTGGTGTTGAAATATGAATGAATGAATGAATCACCTTTTTGCCCGAAAACTGGGTTGATAAAGAACTCGTCTTTAGTAAACTAAAGAACTTGTAACTTCAAAAAGTTTACTGATCATATTCTAATGAAATCTCAGAACACTTCAAACTTACTAACCGTGGGAAAAACAACACTGGATCTTGTTGGGTACGCTGAATTTTCCCCACAAACCCAGGATGATGAATGAGTTACTTACGTAAACATAAGGACTTGTAACATGTGGTGTCTGTGGTGCAGCAGAGGTAGGAATGTGATTCCAGACATGTATGTGTGCAGCTAGACAATGCTCCCAAAATGATGCAGGCAGGTGGGATTCAATAAGCATAGCAATAATATCATCTGCCATAGTCCTGTTGGCTCACTCAGCAACACCATTCTGCTGTGGTCTGTTGTGAGTAGTGTGCCTTCTCTCAATGCCACACAGGTCTGTGAATTTAATGAACTCATTGGACATGTATTCTCCCCCTTTGTCATCCTGCATGGCCTTGATCTTCTTGTCTTTGAAGTGGTTCTCTGCATGAGCTTTAAAGACTTGGAATGCATATACAAGCCTGGCTTTTCCGCTTCAGTGGCACAGAAGCCTTGAAATCAGTGCAGTCATCAATGAATGTCATCCAGTAGAGTGAACCAGCATGGGATTTGACTGGTAAAGGTCCATGGAGATCAGTGTGAATGAGTTGCAGAGGCTCTTTTGCATGATGCCCAGTAGAGGGAAAGGGATTAGACTTCATTTTGCCTGCAAGACAAGGTTCACAAATGGGATCTGGCTTCTGAGATGAATTGACATTCATTCCTGTTACCAACTGCTCTCTGACCATTCTGTGCACATCTGCATAATTGTGGTGTGCAAGGCATTGATGCCACAGGGAAACCCTAACCCTAAAACCTAAAAAGTGTATGTTAACATGGGTGTGGTCTTCTCTCCTGTGTGCCCAACAACAAATACAGGCTGTAGAAAAATGTTCCACCAACCAATGAGCTTGCAAAATGGAGATGGAGTACTGTTCTGAAACAATATCTTGGCCCAGCAAGAGCCATGAATGGACTGAGGTGAGTCTAAGCCCTATGTTTGTTGCAGGAGGAAGGTCAAGGCCAGTGGCTTGGATAAATGAATTAGGTTAAATTTAGATTCCCTAGAGATCCTTCACTCACCAATAGACTTCGCATTGAGAATATTTCAGGAAATTACGATGCCCTGTGGTTTTACGGTTGTGACTTTGATTTGACCTATGTAGCATACGTTACAAAGGTGCGTATTCCCATCAAGCATTATGAGTCCTTATGTTTACATATGTAAGTAACTCGTTCATCATCCTGGGTTTGCAGGGAAAATTTAGTGTACCTAACAAGATCTAGTGTTGTTTTTCCCATGGTTAGTAATTTTGAAGTGTTCCGAGAATTCATTAGAACATGATCAGTAAACATTTTGAAGTACATCAGTAAGACTTTGTAGTTGTGGAAATATTTTTCTAACTGTGGGAATCAAAATTAGCTGATGTGCGGATTTTGAGCAAAAAAAGCAACTGCTAACATGGGCTGCATTTAATAATATAAATTCAAGTTAATTGGTCTTTTTCTTGGGATATCTCAAGAATTAATTAATAACTGTCCACTGCATAATCATGCTTACATTTGTCAACTATGCGGTTAGAGCTAACAGCGTAGTTGACAAATGTAAGCACAATTACAAGAGGCTTGTTCCGCTTTGGGTCAAACTTTTCCCACAATACAAAACATTGCATATCTCAACAATGACAAGACCTATGGACACAATTTAAATTGCTACTACTAGATATAGTGAAGGGCTACCCAATTGGTATATTTATATGTGTTTGTATGTGTTTGTACACCATCAAATATCATGATCAAAAGTAGCTCTCTTACTACAAGCATGTTACAAATGAATATCAGGTTTGTGTATGACTTTGCCACACAGCTAGCCAAACAAACAATACCATCAAAGTTCCCACACTATAAATCATTGCATATCTTAACAACAACAAGGCCTATGGATGTAATTTAAATTGCTAGTGTTAGATATGGTGAAGTAGTGCCTCATGTATGTGTTTATATGTATTTATATTTGTTGGTATTTTTCTAAACATTATCAACATCATTTTTCTTGCTACATATTACAAATGATTACTAGTCTGTATATCACTTCACCACACATCTGGCCAAACAAACAATAATACTAAAGAAATTTCCCACAATATAGATGATGCATATCTCAGCAAATACAAAGCTGATGGACATGCTTCTACTAGACATTGTAAAGGAATACATGATATGTTTGTTTATATGTATTTGTAGTTGTTTGTACCCTTCCAAACCTTATTATCAACAACAACCTTTTTACTACATATTACAAATGAATATGATCTGTATATTACTTTGCCAACATCTGGCCAAACAAACAATATTAATGAAGTTCCCACAATATAGATGATGCATATCTCTGTTAAAGGTGGAAGCCTAGAGCTGGAGTCCTGAGTAAGAAACTTGTATATTCACTAATATAAGTGAGTACTAACCTGGAGTCCTGAGTAAGAAACTGGGGACTCCAGAACAAGCTACTCTACACCTATATACCTGTAGGAACAATAGTAGAGTACAATAAACAATGGAACAATAGAACAATAAAACAATAGAACAATGAAAGAAGCAAAACAATACCAAGCTAAGCTATATATTACAGGTCAATTCTAACACTGGTATCCATTGAGTACCCGGACAAAGTGATGACAGTAGTAAATAGTGCATGATGGGGCTATGAAACGTCCCCCTAGCAGCTTCACTGGGTGTTTGGGTAAACAGAAGCACAAGCAATGCCCTGACCTTTACCTGGACCTCTTCAGTTGTTTCCAGTGCCCCATCCTGGCCAGATACACCATATGAAGAGAGAACATCTAGCTCATCATCTTCATCCAAACAAACATTGTCTAGCATTTTGTAGTCTACAAGGAGTTCTTCACCTGTGCCTGTTACAGATTCATCTTCCCCCTCTTCTAACTCTGCAGTGGTTGGAGGATCAAAAACATTGATCAACTCATTTGTTGCCTTTTTAACATTGTCTGATAGATTAATTTTGTAGTCCCCAAGTTGTTCCATAACTGCACAGATACACAGCATCAAGACCCCAGTGAACACACAAGAGTACTTGTCATGCGTGCTTTGGCCAACATCAGAGTGATGGCACTGATAGGTTATAGAGTGCTTGGTGCCAGGTCATGTACCAACTAAGCATTGGAGGTAGTAGCTATCAATCCCTGCCTGCATAAGAGCCAAGAATGCATGGATGTGTCAATGGATATTCCCAAATTTGGGGTCTTTTGCACTGTATACCACCAGTGGTATAAGATCCTCATGTGGCAGGCCTTTGATTTGCTGGATCCAGCACTCCTTATGCAGAAACTGGTATAGAATCCAGTAGCTTTGTGGTACTGTCCCAGTGGTGTTCAGATACTCATTCATCTTGGCTCCAAAGGTGGTGGCATATGTACCCCAATGGGTCTGTTTTACAACAGTAGTAGGTCTGGGGGCAGTGACCAGGAACCAAGAGCTGCTGCTGTTGTCAAGAAACCACTGCACAGTGTGCAAAGTACTGCTCCTTTTGCCATCACCGCAGTGTCTGTTGAACATTTTTCTATCTCCATAGCATCTCCTACAGCTGGAGCATTTAAGGTAACCAGAATGGGGTGGTTTTAGGCCAAAAACAGGAGGGACAGGTGCAGTTGGATGTACCAGCTTATAGGTAAGGCCAGGGAATGAAGAGAAAACATCACCATCTAGCTTATCCTGAAGGTCAATTGGCGCATGCAGCGACTTGTGGTGCTTTGCAATATGTGATCAAATTTTAGTATGGTCAACCATACTGCCGCACTCTATACATATTATTATCTGATACCGTGTTACAAGTTCTTTAGTTTACTAAAGATGAGTTCTTTATCAACCCAGTTTTCAGGCAAAAAGTTGATTCATTAATTCATTCATTCATATTTCAACACTGCAGGAAAATATTTCCATAATGGGATTTTTCTTCTCTTATGGTTTTTTACAGCATTTCTCCACAAATACAAAGTATTGTGACATGATTTGCATGTATTTGGGATGCTTACATAATGCTTTTGATGATGCCATCAAAATTATGCATATCTAATATTTCAAAGCATTGTGTTTCAAAATTTATTTTGTGTTTTTCTCCATAGCCAGTAAAGCTATTAACTTTGTTTTTATATGGTTGGAATGTACAAATATGGCTCTACAATTTTCTTGTTGAGCATATTTTTCCCAGTCTATTTTGAGTGAAATATCAGAAATGTCCAGATTCAGCTAGTTTTGAAGGTCTGTGTGTTATGTCAGGGGTGAACAAACATCTTATAACAACAATGACCCTGACCAAACATGACCCCTGTGGGAAATTACACTAAACATTGGAATAATCAACAACTACTACTATATTTACCTGAAATACAAATAAAATTGATTTCTCTATTTATTGACACATGTCACATGATCTATTCCACCACATAAGTATACCAAATACATGATGACAATCTGAATGCTTATTTAGTGTACATGATCCTGGTAAAAGTTAGTTCTGATGGTTTTTGTGTTTTCTCCATAACCAGGCAAGCTATGGCATTGGGCTTTGTGCACAGGCATTGCTTGTATACTTGGTAACATTTTCCCATGGTCACATGACCTCTATAAACTATCATCTACATTGTTTCTAGTCATTTTTACAACTTCCTGAATGTGGAATGGACTTATTTCTCCTAAGAAAAGAAATAAAGAACGAGTACCTGCCACACAGTGTGTTGGCCCACTCCACCCAAGTTCCTTACATCCTTTGGTAGCACAATTTTTACCCAGTCTGCCATTTTTTCTATGGAAGTTACAAATTTTTTTGCAATCATCAACCAAAATGAGTGCCTCAATAGCACTATGAGACATATATAACCAGTAACCAGTATTACCACAGATTGTTACCTTCAAGGCTTATCCCTATCCCTATCCCTGTCCCCACTGCCACACTTCAACATGGATGCCCCAAACCTCCCCTGCTGAACTGTGTTGCTCAACTGTTTCTACCATGTAGCTGAAGGGTCACTAGATGCACAGGACCACAAGAATTTTGTAAGACTCCTGGTCTCCGGTATCTACAATGGGGAACAGTATGTCATGGATCCTCTTTGCCATAGAATATACAAAGAGGAGTCATTTGAAATCATGTGTGATTACAATTCCCTTCTTGGGATTGTTAGAATTGACCTGTATATATAGCTTAGCTTGGTATTGTTTTGCTTCTTTCATTGTTCTATTGTTCCATTGTTTATTGTACTCTACTATTGTTCCTACAGGTATATAGGTGTAGAGTAGCTCGTCCTGGAGTCCCCAGTTTCTTACTCAGGACTCCACCTCTAGGCTTCCACCTTCAACAACCAGTCTCCGTCATCACACAGAGGATTGCTGCCAGGTTGTTTTTTGGTTGTTTGACTATGGCCTGGATCTTGCACCAGGATATGGCTCTAGATTGGACTCTTACCCTGCACATGTAAGTTGTTATACCCTTAAAGTCCTTTGTCCATCTAATGATCTCTTTAGGGCATTTGAAAAGGTTGAGCGTTTCTTACTGGAATGCACTGAAACACCCATGCCCAACCTCTATATACTCCTCAGAGGGTTGGCTGGTCTTCATTCTGCAGAACAAGGCATGCTGCTATTTAATGCTCCTGACTTGTTGGGGAGATGTGCTACATTTGGTGAGTATACTGTCATGCTCAACAATCTCAAGGCTGTCCATCTCAGCCTCATCAATGAAATAAGCACAGAGATGGATTTGCTCCTGTTCAATGACCTTTGGTTCATAATACCAGATGAACAACCCATTTACAATGAACCTAGGGAACACAGACCAGGGTATAGCTTCATCACAGATTCCAGAAATCCTTGGATGAGGCAGCAGTCTCTTATACAGCATATACTGGACACACCTCATCTATTTTCATGGTACGCCTACATTGACCACACCAGTGGCGTTAAGTGGCTTCCTGGAGCATGTGCCGCCAAGATGGAGGAGATTTACAATTTGCAGATGAAGCTATTTGCAGCGCTCTGTTTGACTTTCAGAGAGCCAGCAAGAGGAGTGGAGCTTGCATTTCATCTGCTGTGTAATGTGGGTGGAGGCTCAAGCAGAAATGTATTTGTGATGTTTCAGATATTCCTTTTGCAGCGATCATACGATAAAATGAGCAACAGTACTGGTGTTGATAAGGATATGGTCCGAGTACCACTACCTAAAGTTGGGAGACTCTGGATAAGGTTTCTCATTTTTCTACAGCCTGCATTCTCAGAATGGCAATTCCATCTACGCCCCAGTATGCATTTTAATTCTGTCCATTATCTTTTCGCTGGACTCCACAAGCCCGTCACATCATACAACCTTTCATTTCAGCTTGCCAAGGCCACCAAGGAATGCCTTGGTGTGAAAATGAACCTTCACATCTACTGGCAGTTCATGGCCTTCATAACCTCCTGCAATGCTGAGGTGTTTGAAATTGCCCAGGGTAGTACCTCAGCAGCTCATGCTCAGTTAGGGCATTCGACCCAGATGGACAAGGATCACTATGGGCACGATGCACATTTACCCCAAGGACTAGCCCACAGCACCTTTATGAGCACCGCCTGTGTGAGCACTGTATTCCATATTCTTTGTGGGCACACTCCTGAGTTGATGGAGATGATTGAGGTTGGGAAAGGTCCCATTTTAGAAGTGGCAAGCGTCATTTGGAACATTAAGCAGCCAGTGTCCAAAATCTGAATTCCTGATGATCGGCCGTCAGGATCTGGACAATCAGCCCTGATTGTCCAGCCTTTGAACTCAGCGAGGTCACAGACGCGCTCAAACGCCTAACTGTTCCCAGTTTTGATTGCACAATCACACACATTGGTCATCAAGTTGTACTCTCCGCATTCTACTTCAGTCAAATCCAATGACCTGCAGCAAACAGTGCATGTCTGCACACACCCATATGTGCTTGAGAAGCTCTGCCAATTTATGCCAACACTGGGCCTAGACCTTGGTTTCACTAATGTGCAGCAGGCTCAAGTCACGCAGCTAATGTGGGAAGGGGAGAGGCATGTTCTCTATGTTGCACCGACGGGTCCCTTTTCTGCATTTATTTTCAAGGACGCTGATCCTCATGCTACTGTACAGGATCTGGCAAGTCGACACTGGGTTTGTTATGCACTAAGTATTTGGACGAAGGGAAGAGTACTGTCTGGCTGCTCCTGTTGGTCTCTATGCACAAGCAGTACCTTTGAAGATCAGCTACCCATGAAATCTCCTGCGAGACCTGGTCTTGCCTGACTTCAGAGGTAGCCCCTCCACTCAACGTGCTTCTTACTATAGACCAGACGGAATACGAAAGTTTTTGTGGGTTTATTCGGACACTCTTAGCCTGGAAGTGACTGGCTCGTATCATTGTGGACGAGGCGCATATGGTCTTGACTCATGCGTCATTCAGACCAATAATGTATATCCTTCAGTGGATGGGTGGCCTTGGAGTGCAGATTGTACTGCAAACTGCTACCATGCCCCCATCCCTTGTAGACAAACTATATGATGCATTCGGTATCACCTCTGGCTTTGTTTGTAGGATAGCCACTCCCCGCCCCAAAATTTCATTCAACGTTGTGCGGAGAGCCACGTCGGTGGAGGCAGCGACATGCCAGGAATTCACAAGGATTATCGAAGAGCCCGAAACCCAGCGAATCCTCATATTCTGTAGAAAGAGAGCT
The DNA here is from genome assembly GCA_013420905.1 of Collybia mongolica. Lineage (NCBI taxonomy): Eukaryota > Fungi > Basidiomycota > Agaricomycetes > Agaricales > Clitocybaceae > Collybia > Collybia mongolica. Next base: position 827,181 of record JAAXNY010000017.1, read on the forward strand.
GAGACAACCTACTATGCAAACCGGCTGAACATTTCCTTGTGCTCTGCCTCGATGAACCAAGGAGAAATTAATTTGCTTTTGGAAAAATTTTGAGCTGGTTCCATGAGGGCCATAGCGATGACATGAATACTCGGGGTTGCACTTGATGTCCCTCAAGTGACCCATGTACTGCATGCAGGGCTGCCTGTAGATGCTGTTGCCTTCGTTCAGAAAGTGGGGAGGGCTGGTAGAGTTAGGCCGTTCATGAGGGCCTGGAGTATCATTGTACTGCTGTTGTTTTTTGATGAAAAGCTATTCCCTAACCCTGATCCATTTGGGGCCTGCCTGCTACAGCGATCATTGTTGGACAACGAGCTCTGTAGACGGATAGCTTTGCAGATGTTCCTGGATGGCATGGCAGTACCATGCTCTATGCTTGATGGGAATACACACCTCTGCGACGTATGCCAAGTCACATCAAAGTCACAACCGCAAAACCACAAGGCATCGCAATTTCCTATAAATATTCTCGATGCAAAGCCTATTGGTGAGCAAAGGATCTCTAGGGAACCTAAATTTAACCTAATTCATTTATCCAAGCCACTGGCCTTGACCTTCCTCCTGCAACAAACATAGGGCTTAGACTCACCTCAGTCCATTCACGGCTCTCACTGGGCCAAGATATTGTTTCAGAACAGTACTCCATTGCCGTTTCGCAAGCCCATCGGTTGGTGGAACATTTTTCTACAGCCTGTATTTGTTATTGGGCACACAGGAGAGAAGACCACACCCATGTTTACATACACTGTACACATGGTAATCCTGGCAATGACACTCCACAGAGGTTTGCTATTTGGCGGCACCAGGTGACCTTCCCCTTGGGGTTTTGCTACCACTGCGGTCTCAAACAGCAGGTGCAACCCGGGCAATCCTCTTGAACAATTTGATCTTACTATTCTTAGCTCCGCTATCAGGCCGGCAAAGGTGGGATGGTGTACATGCATAGTTTTGCCACAGAGAAAGAAACGCACTGCCACTATGAACATACCATTCTACCACTCGCATTTACCGTCATGGCTACCCCACCCCTGGCCGAAGAAGTCATGAAATCCCCACTGTGAAATGAGCTGGACTTGGAGGATGAGACATTCCCGTTCATGGAGAGGATACTGGAGAAGAACGGCAGCACAGGTCTTCCAAACCTTGTCCGACTTCTTTTGTTCTTTGCCAATAGACACCTCCCAGTGGAACCCTGTTAACTTTTTGGTTGACAACAACCCAGTCCTTTGCCTTGATTTTTGTTCCTTGAAAATGTATCCATACATATAAATGTTTAAATCAATGGCATTTTTTTTTTCAATTGACCCTTGCTGCATGGGGTAACTCGGTTGAAGACTGGGGTCAAACTGAAAAAACCCTAAGTGGATGATTTATGAAGATTGACATTATGGTTTTTTATTTTTACCCATGGCTTCTGCTGTATTGTAGCGCCTGTCCACGTTCAGTGGGGCTTTTGGCTACAGACTGGGGTCCAGCTGAAGACCTTTCATAAAAGATCTGCAAGGGGCTTCTTTTCATCTAACATGCCTGTCAGTTTCCGCCATCCTTCTGACAGGCCGCCTTCTAGTGCATCATCCCTAGGCTTGTGAATATGGGGAGGCCTTGAAAAGACTTTCAGAACGACCTCCTGCCAAACCACCCAACCAGCGCCCTTTTGTCTCTCCCTTTTATTTTTATCAAGTCCCCCAATGGATTCAATCGCTAACCCTACTGGAAAAGCAGAGCAGATCATGATGGAGTACTCCTACACTGAGTCACGTGTCGCAACCTTCACGGTTTCAGTCTATGCCAATCCGATCAACAACTCTGTCAAATGCCCCAGCTGCACTAAGCACTTGAAAAATAAAGCGATGGCACAGGTGGTCTTTCCTTTCTTTTCTCGAGTATGAATACTGACCAACGCTGCCCAGGAACATGGCCGCCTATGCCCTAGGCCACTGCATACACTTGCCCTCCCATGGGCCTTTAAACGCACCAAGTTTGTCAGCCCATCCATCGAAGAGCCACTTGACAAAATGTTGGTGAAGCTCAACTACCCCTTACCAGACAGGAAGACAAAGCTGCGCATGTTGGTGTGGGAGACCTCGGGAGCATTTACATGCCCTGGTTGCAAGAATCGGTACTGGTTGAACATGGAACTCTGTGTGAGCCACCTTTCATTCCAACCTGATTCCTTTTTTGACCGTATACCTACCAGACACACACAAATTGGTGCCCTAAGCCCCCATTAGAGCTGCTCCTGCCCCAACAACCCCACTACTGCAAAACAACCAGCACACCGGACAAGGCCATGGTCCTACTAGATGAGAAGCTGGGGGTAGGACATGGGCAGCCCGCCGCCACCTTGCAGCGTTACACGGAGGACCAGACCAGTGGAATGAGCACTGCAGTGAGGCCTTCCCCCGTCAACAGTGGAATCCTGACCTCTGCAGGTGTACGTACACACCTCTTCCTAACATTTCCTTACTAATACTAGCCTTTTGCTAGGAATTGCTGTGTACACCAGCTGGACCTACATCATGTTCTGCGAACTCCACTGAGAAATTCTCCCATGCATCCTTCAATTTGCAATTGAATATGCTACACAATATTCCTTTTGCAGATATACCTGCAAGGCCCCTTGGAAAGTAGGGAAGGTCTTGCACTCTCCCAGCACGCCTTGAACCCGAGGTGGAAAAGCCACGGTATACCGCGAAACAGCCCCCGCAGCTTCAAATCAGAGAAAGCCCTGCATCCCTGGGTGCATCACCATCCTTGCGGGCATCTTGGAAACCAACCGTTGCCCAACCGACCCCATACGACTGGCATCCACCAAGGAAAACTGCCAGCAAGTCAGGACACAGTCAAAGCTCGCCACCATTGCATAGTGCAAAAGGGTTCCCCTCATTCCGCCCACCACCACCTTCCGAACCGCTTGTAGTCGTTGGCACTGCACAGGCAGTTCCGGTACAATGCCAGGTGCACACACACCCTTTAGGCCAGTCTAGCCACCCACCATCTGACCTTCCCCTGCTGTCTGACCACGGAATCCCCAGACTCAACCCTGGAGATCTTTCAGACTGCCTCGAAATTTTTGGTCAACAGTGTATCACCTGCTGGCTGAATGCCACTGGCACTAGTTCCAGCCATACACTTTCCAACTGCTGCAAACACAAGGGGACGGGATTCGACCACAAGTTTTCAAAATTCAAAATCACATTGAGCTACAACTGTTCCAAGTACTGCTTTGCCTGCGGTATCCCGCAAGACATAAGTACTCCAGTATCTATACTCCCCGTAGGCTTTTAATAGCACTGTAGTATCTCGTACCACACCCCAAAAGAAAAGGAGTGCACTTCCACCCAAGATACAGGTATGGATTTCGCATGTGCCTGTTCAAGGACACGCTCCTGCCCCTTTCATATTTCGTCTGGAGTTCTCCCAAATACCGCAAACACCTGGTAGGAGTTTTTGGAACAGCCGGCTTAGATTTCACTCAAGTCAGTCTCAAAACATATGCCCAGTGGCTCACCGGAGAGATTAAGGACCAGGGTGCGGCACTGGCACCGCCGATGCTTGTCATCCTGGATGCTTTTGTCAGGATCAGGGGAAAACCTTTGCGGCACTAGAGGAGGGTGTATAGGACAGCATATGTACTAACCACAGCAGTGTCACAGTTTTTTTTTTTATTGCTCTTCCTATGTATAGTGTAGTTCAAGCCCGGTCACAAATGCAAGACAGACAGTGTGTTTTTCCCCGTTCACTAAAAATAGAACATAAGCCATTGATGTGCGTTGTCGCGTCCTGTACTCCTTGCCTCTACTCTGTACTACTACCATGCCCCCCACCATTGATGCCAGCAACATTTTCTCTCTCCTCTGGTGGGTGTATTGGATTCTTGACCAGCTGCAGCCACTCTGTGATGAAGGACAAGAAACCAGAAAGGCCATCAATGATAGGAAACTCCTCATTTGCAAAGTCAACAAATATGCCTATCTACTGGATCAAAAGGTCAAGTTCCTTGGTGCTGTATACCCCAACCTCAACATGCCGATAGAAGACAAAACTACGGAGGATAAATGGGACCTGTCCCCGCTGGCCAGCCAAGTCCAGAACGGCAGCCTGGAAAGTCAGTATCTGTACTCTCCATTCGCGCACATTGCCAACTGCGGTGAGTAGGTGGCAGTAGCAGTGAACAACTGCTAAGAAAGAGGCAGTTTGACGTGAACTCGGACGGTCAGTACCTGTGCGTTTAGTACGCATATAGCTGCATGACTGGGGGTATATGGGATGAATAGGTGAAAGCAAACAGCCCAGGTCACACAGCAGCAGACCTAGGAAGAGAAGGTGGGTTATTAGAAGAGGGAGCAGCACTGAACACAGCGGTGAGTATATATGCGCATATAGTCGGGCCAGTTGCTAATTTTTTTGGATATTAGAAACTAGCAACGGTAGGTACCATAACCCTAGCCCACTCTCTCCCGATCCATGGAGAAGCCAAGGTGCGCTCCTAGCCCTGCAAAGAACACCGCATTTAACGGCTGGGCCAAAGAACCAGAGGAAGAAGAGCGCCAACCTACAGGCACAGGAGGGGAAAACAGCGATGATGAGAACAGTGGGGTGGATGGCGGGGATGGAGGTGGTGGTGGAGCCAACAGAATGGATGGCAAAGATGGCAGGGGTGGTAATGAACTGGAAATCCACTTCAAATTTGCTGGTGGTGAAAGGGCCAAGTGGTTGGCAGCCACAAAGGCCACTCAGTGGGTGTGATCTCTAACCTGTGTCCTAATCTCACTCTATGAATAAAATATAAAAAAACATGACAGCACATAAAAGAAAGGTGTACCAGGATTTTCGACACCAGATCCGACAGCAAAGGAAACATCCTTCAACTTTGGGACTGCATTTTAGCATGGGAGCAAGGCAGCGTAGAGAACAAAGAGAACATGTCCCTCATGCACATCTATGTCAACTACCAGGAGTTCACTGAAGGCCTTACTGTAAGCCAAAATACCAACGGCACTTCACACGTTCACAAGCAGTATGTTTAGCATTCAGTAATCATCCCACTCATCAATGACAGAGCCAATAAATTAATGAAAAGCCTCGCTGCTGCATCCACACTGGGCACACCACTCGACAGGCTCTGTGCAATCAATGTTGTAAGCACCAGCTATGTATTACTCGATCTCTGTATAGTAATGTGCGTACCAGGCTTTGAACAACCGCCAAAACTAGGACAGAATGTCTCTATGGATGCAAAGTGTCGTCGATATTGTTTCCAGTTTGATATGGTCACTAGAGTGGTTGAAGCAATGTGTCCATTCAAAATTCAAGTCTGAATACCTCGAAGCCGCGTTCAAAGAACTTTGAGCCCATGAGATATTCTCTATAAACTTGAAACATGGGACGGACACAAGAAGGGCCCAAAGAGAAATTGCCCTGAAAATGAAAAACTTTAAAAAGCAGCACGAAAAGATTGTTACGGCTCGTAACCACATGTGGAGACTGTACAAGACGGTCCATAGCTTGGTGTTATAGTCTGAAGGACAGCCAAGAACTGACTGCCTTTTCCAGTTTGGTGCCAGCATGATTACTGAGCCCAACTTTTCCCCAGTCAACAGCGGCAAACCGCGCCATTGGTCCAAAACATACACATCAGTTTTGCGCAAGTCATGCATTCATTACTGACAAAAAATGGAAGGCTGCGCCGTTTTTGCTGAATATAAAAAAACTCACCCCAATCACTGTGGCACAGAAGACAAAACCTGGGGTTCTTTTGTGGCTCACTCTCATCTGAAGGGGCAGGAAAATATCTGCATGGTTCTCAGAAGCTGCCTATTGCCGGCCATGGCAGCATGGGTGGAGGTCTTTTTGATGGAGAATACCCCTGACCTCAGTATAGTCAGCAATGGCAGTGATGATAGCAAAGACGACAGTGACAACGGCGACAACGATGGCACAGGTTATGAGGGTTAGTATGTCTGGGGTGTATACATGCATGTCAATAGAGTAGCTAGCCCAACACACTTACAGTGGGCCATTGGATGGCGCGTAATGAAAGCATGCAGGCACACGCTCGTCCGTTTGTGAATAAAAGCATACTGGCATACACTGTTCCCACTTTGGAATGAACGTAGCCTCAAAACATATGCTCGTCTATTTTGGGGCAAAGGTATACTGATGTATGTTTGTCCATATTGGGGACAGACGTATGTTGAGTAATCTCAGAACATATGCCCGTCCATTTTTGAACGAAAGCATACCGGGGTATATGCTGTTCCAGATTTGGAATGAGTGTATGCTGACTAATATATGCTCATACACTTATGGGACAAGTGTATGCTGACTAGGACAAAAAGGACAAGGCACAGGACAATGCCCCTGATGAGGATGTTACAGAATATGCTGGAAATGCAAGTACCTCCCTCCCAGATCATTCTGATCTGTCTGGCCCACTGCAACTAGATGCTGACTTCAATTGGCTTCCAGACTCTGGGGCCTCTTCGCATATGACCCCACATCGCAATTGGGTGCATAATTATCGCCTTCATGTTGTACCAATCAGGCTGGCAGACAATAGTGTGATATATTCAGCTGGGGTTGGGACAGTTGTGTTTAATCCTGTAGTGAAAGGGCAGAATCTGCGTCCAGTGGAGTTCACTAGAGTCCTACATGTACCCAGGCATTCCAGAAGTTCAAGGCTTATGCTGAGAACCATTGGAAGGACAAGGGCTACACTATCAAGACATTGCAGGATGACAAGGGTGATGAATACATGTCAAAGGAGTTCATTCAATTCACAGACCATTGTGGGATTACCAGGAGACACACATGCAGAAACACACCACAGCAGAATGGAGTTGCAGAGAGAGCTAACAGGACTATGTCTGATGACATTACTGCTATGCTTGCAGAGTCCAAGTTGCCCCCATCCTTTTGGGAGCATTGCATGGATGCACAAGTACACATCTGGAATCGCATTCCAACACTTGTTGCACCCAAAACTCCTCACTATGGCTGGTTTGGAACTAAACCTGATATCAGTCATCTCAGGGTGTGGGGATGCACCTCCTATGTCTTTGTGCAGAAGGATAAGTGCAAAACTTGTTAGAACTGACCACATGCATCTCCATACACAGCCTTATGCTGTTTCTGTCACCCCTGATCCACCTGATCCTTATCAGATGGTTATCATGGTCTGGTGACTATTGTCTCTATTGTTCTTGATCTCTTGGCATCTGACCAGATGACCAGATGCTGATCACTATCATACCAGATGATCAGATCCTTATCATCTTCTTATTGTTCTTATTGTCTTTACTCTCCTTATTGTTCTAGCACATATATATAGGAGAGTAGATAGTCCTGAAGTCCCCAGTTACTTACTTCGGACTTCAGGTTAGTACAGCTTCTGTTTGATCAATAAACAAGTTACTTACTTCGGACTTCAGCTGTTGGCTGTCACAGACATCCCTGCACCTTCCTATTCTAATAAAACTCTGCAGTCACATATGGAGAAATGTGTCTTTATTGGATATGCTGATGGTTACAAGGGTTGGAAGTTCTACAACCCCACCACCAAGAAGACCATGATCTCAGACAAAGCAGAGTTTGATGAGCGGTATTTCCCTGGTCTGAAGACATCTGGCAGTGTCCCTGTTCCCTCTGGCCCACCCCCACCTATTTTTGCTGGTCCAAATTGTCCTGATAGCAGTCCAGTGCCAGACTCAAGCAATATGCCTGATTTTGGGGGGTATGATGATGATAATGATGATGATAATCTAAAATCAGCCCCAAAGCGTCCTGCACCTGCCCCTGCACCTGCCCCTGTACCTATTCCCCCTCCTGCCCAAGCCCCTGCCCACGCACCACCTGTCCAGCATAATGTCCAAATCCCAAACATTGATCCAGCCAATTACCCATTACCCAATGAGCAACATGATCCTGACTTGGATGATGGTCCTGTTAGACCTAGAGGTAGAAAGCCTCCCAAAGGCACTGTACTCCCCACCAGGAAGTCATCTAGGGCTACTAGACCTCCCCAGGAATATTGGATTGTAAGGCCATCCAAGCCTGTCCTGGATGATGGTGATAGTGTTAGAACTGACCACATGCATCTCCATACACAGCCTTATGCTGTTTCTGTCACCCCTGATCCACCTGATCCTTATCAGATGGTTATCATGGTCTGGTGACTTTTGTCTCTATTGTTCTTGATCTCTTGGCATCTGACCAGATGACCAGATGCTGATCACTATCATACCAGATGATCAGATCCTTATCATCTTCTTATTGTTCTTATTGTCTTTACTCTCCTTATTGTTCTAGCACATATATATAGGAGAGTAGATAGTCCTGAAGTCCCCAGTTACTTACTTCGGACTTCAGGTTAGTACAGCTTCTGTTTGATCAATAAACCAGTTACTTACTTCGGACTTCAGCTGTTGGCTGTCACAGACATCCCTGCACCTTCCTATTCTAATAGATAGTGATATTGAGGCTAATTTCACATGTGGTGAAATGGATGAGGATGGATTTGAATTTGTCCACTTTGCTGGTGCTGCCCTTGGTCCTGAGCCAGATCCCCAGAACTGGCACCTTGCCATGAAGTCTAAGGATGCTGACAAGTGGAAGAAGGCTGTTGATGAAGAGATAGAGTCATTGACACAGAATGGCACATGGGACATCATTGATCTGCCTCAAGATAGGAAGGCAATTGGTTCTGGATGGGTATTCAAGGTCAAGCGCAATTCAGATGGCTCAGTTGAACACTACAAGGCAAGACTGGTGGCAAAGGGATGTGCACAATGTCCTGGCATTGACTATAATGAAGTCTTTGCACCTACATTTCTGTTAAAGGTGGAAGCCTAGAGCTGGAGTCCTAAGTAAGAAACTGTATATTCACTAATATAAGTGAGTACTAACCTGGAGTCCTAAGTAAGAAACTGGGGACTCCAGAACGAGCTACTCTACACCTATATACCTGTAGGAACAATAGTAGAGTACAATAAACAATGGAACAATAGAACAATGGAACAATAGAACAATAGAACAATAGAACAATGAAAGAAGCAAAACAATACCAAGCTAAGCTATATATACAGGTCAATTCTAACAATTTCGCCCAGCTGCTCTGAGACTGATTCTGGCTATTGCTGGAATTGAAGACATGGAACTGCGCTCTGTGGACATCACATCTGCTTTCCCCAATGGAGTTCTTGAAGAAGACATTTATATGCACCCTCCTCCGGGTTATGTGGTTGGAAACAAGGTTTTGAAGCTCAAGAAATCGCTCTATGGACTCAAACAGGCTGCCAGGCAGTGGAACAAGAAGCTACATGGTGTTCTTGACAGCATAGGATTCACCAGACTGGAATCTGACCGCTCCATTTTCTTGTATGTAAAGGGAGAAGTCAAGATCATTGTCCCCATCTATATTGATGATATCACTCTGGCTTCAAAATCCAATGCAGAAATTGACAGAACAGTCAAGGAGCTGTCCAGACACTTCAAACTTCGTGACCTTGGGCCCACTCAGTTCCTATTGGGTGTGGAAATCATCAGAGATCGTCCAAATCGCACCATTGCCCTCTCCCAGAGACAGTACATTGTGGACATGCTGGAAAAGTACAACATGACAGACTGCAATCCCATCAGCACTCCTATGACCCCAGGACTTATTCTATCCCAGTCAATGTGCCCACAGACAGATGCAGAAAGGGAGGAAATGCGAAATGTCCCATATCTCAGTCTTGTTGGATCACTTCAATACCTTGTCAGTATGACTAGAGGTGATCTAGCTGCAGGTGTAGCCAAGCTAGCAAGGTATAACTCCAATCCTGGTCCTAAGCATTGGGCTGCTGCAAAGCATATGCTCAGATATTGCAAGGCCACCATGGACTACAAGTTGACCTACCAGGCAAATGGTGAACCACTGGAGTTCAAGACATACTGTGATGCCTCTCATGCAGACTGTGTGGACACTGGGCGCTCTACTGGTGGATATGTCACAATTTTGGGGGGAGGAGCAATAGGCTGGAGCAGCAAACTGCAACCAATTGTCACACTGTCCACCACTGAAGCAGAGTATGTTGCTGCTGTGGAGGCAGGCAAAGAGATCCTCTGGATGCGAAGTCTTATGCAAGAACTTGGGTATCCTATCCAAAAATCTTCCATTTTAATGATTGACAATATGTCTTCATTAAATGTGACCAGGAACCCAGAACACCATGGAAGAATGAAACATATTGACACCAGACTATTCTGGCTAAGGGAAAAAGTGGAAAGTGGAATTATTTCTACTTATCACATTCCTGGAACAGCTCAAGTGGCAGACATTCTTACCAAGGCTGTTACACTCCCCAAGGTTCAATACTGCAGGGAGATGATGGGTATTAAACCCTGAATGGTTTTGTTTCTGACTACTCTATTTTGATGTTGGTACCTCTTATTGAGATGCACCAGGTCAGGGGGGTATGTTAGAATTGACCTGTATATATAGCTTAGCTTGGTATTGTTTTGCTTCTTTCATTGTTCTATTGTTCTATTGTTCTATTGTTCCATTGTTTATTGTACTCTACTATTGTTCCTACAGGTATATAGGTGTAGAGTAGCTTGTTCTGGAGTCCCCAGTTTCTTACTCAGGACTCCAGCTCTAGGCTTCCACCTTTAACACAACCGTGCCTAACTAGCATGCAACACAGACAATGGGCAAACTCTCTCGTCCGGTTATACTTTCCAGCTATAGCTGAGCGCTATGAGCAATGCGGAAGCTGGCACCGTCAGCAGTATGGCTCTAACTCAAGCCCACTGTTCGGCCTCTTCTTTCAGCTGTGCATCAACACTGCCTCTCTCAGGCAAACTCAAGTGCACTGCAGCCCTCATACAGATTCAAAGAACGTCATAGGTGTTTGCCTCCTTATGGTCTATGAAATACCTGGTACACGAACGCCTTTACCCTGCCGCGCCTTCTGACTCTGTTCAAGGCAAGAAATTTGACCACAAAAGATGCAGCTGGCTAGCCATATGGGAACCTGCTGTGGCCGTACAGCTCCCTCCCTGGGTGGCCCTGCTGTATCCTTCGTCTCTTTTTTTGCACTTCAATATTGACCTTGAAGGTGCCCTCCTTTGTCTTGTAACTGGTCTCTATATTCACCTGCTGAGGCCCTAGACATCAGGTTTGTGACAGCTCCACTGGGCAAAACTCCAACTATAGAAAACACTGAGGAGATACATGGCAAGGAAGGTTGGGGGAGCCTGGTTTTTTTCAACCAGGCTTCTCTCTTTCAGTCTTCAGAATCTGGCTCTCAAACTCTTAAAACAGCTAAGAACACCCAGCGGCCAACCACCTCAGACTATGGGACTAATATCCAGGCTGCATTTGGGACATATGGCATTAACGTTCCGGGGAAAGTACTGTAGTAGGGAGAGTAGAAATATAGAGAAAAAATGGGTTATGTGACTGGACTGCCTGTACACTATCACATCCAGTAGAATGCCTCTAGTAATCTAATAATCTTTTAGCCCCACAGTCTGTTCACCTGTATCTACTAGGTGCTGGGTGTTGGGCGCAGGGAGAAAGAATGTGAGGCTCGTGAAGCCCCGCCTTTTGTTCACTCGTAGCTACTGAGTCTATGTCAGGGAGGTTCAGTTACGAGCGGAACATTTACAAGGCTTGACAAGCCTCGGAATGCTGATTCCGCACAGCCACATTGTCGCTTAATAGTACTTTTTGGTTCGCTTTGCTGACAAGAGTTAGGGCAGCAATATCTATTTATATAGAATGTTTTAGTTGTGGCCAACAGGCCTCGAGGACCACAAAAAATAAAGACGTCAAACGGCTTTTGGAACAATGCCAACTCTAGGAATATTCCCCACTTACAAAGGCAGCGATAGCCTCGCCTCACCATGCGTGCCTTTAATTGTTCCATGGAACAACCCCTGGCCACACAAAAGGTGAAGAATTTCAACGCATGGTTTGTTATGGGTTCAACCACACTTATTGCCTTTTGGCGCATTTATTTTTCGCAACATACTGTAGAATGAGAGTTAAATGACTGCATTATTGCAGATAAACCAGGCCTTTATGCTCGGAGTTGGACTCTTGAAGGATCCTGCCCCATTCTAGTATACGACGAGCTGTTTTGGGCATTCAGATCTGACTTCCTTCTTATTCACGCAGTCACCTGTCAATTCCCCTTGACACCCGACACCAGGCTCTCTGACAAGGCCTCAAATTGTCCCCTCCCCCTTGCTATCCACTCATTCAACTCCAACGCCCCAGCATCACCAACATACAGCTTTTTGTGGCTTTGACACAGTTGCTGATCATAATCCTGAGTGTAGAAAGAGAACTCAAATGCTGTATGCCAGGTCGAAAAAGCCCAGAAAATACCCTCAACTGTGCTCCACCTGTGAACAAGAATCAGAACACAGCATTGTTCATCCGACCTGTAGCGCCAAGAAGATGGTTGTTGCTGCCAGTGGAAAATTGGTAACAGTGCCTAGGCTGAAGGGGAAACTGGCCTGTCTGCTCTGCAGCACAAAGTACATTGATGGGAGCTTTCTCAAGGTGCGTACGGTATTTTAGTCTTTTGCAAGCTTGATTATAAACTCCATAGGCAGATCCATTGTCTATCGTGTAGACCAACACGTCCAGCTGAGTCGCAAACAGGGGGGTCATTGTGCCCTTTATTGCAGTCGAACCCATCTCGGCAAACTCAGCCAATGGCAGGCGCAGCTGTAATACCACTGCTACTGCCCCCACCCCCTATACCACCACGCGAGCCCTCCCTTGTTCAGGCGCCGTTTGGACATTTGTTAATGCCTACCACGGATATAGAGATGGTACGGCCCCATACCCCCGTACTGGCCGCTGAAACTGTAGACACCACACAACCCGAACCGCTAGAGCAGTACGGTCTCATAATCAATACACAGTATCAGATAATAATATGTATAGAGTGCAGCAGTATGGTTGACCATACTAAAATTCGATCACATATCGTAAAGCACCACAAGTCGCTGCATGTGCCAATTGACCTGCAGGATAAGCTGGATGGTGATGTTTTCTCTTCATTCCCTGGCCTTACCTATAAGCCAGTACATCCAACTGCACCTGTCCCTCCTGTTTTTGGCCTAAAACCACCCCGTTCCGGTTACCTTAAATGCTCCGGCTGTAGTAGATGCTATGGAGATAGAAAAATGTTCAACAAACACCACTGTGATGGCGAAAGGAGCAGTACTTCGCATGCTGTGCAGCGGTATCTTGACAACAGCAGCAGCTCTTGGTTCCTGGTCACTGCCCCCAGACCTACTACTGTTGTAAAACAGACCCATTGGGGTACATATGCCACCACCTTTGGAGCCAAGATGAATGAGTATCTGAACACCACTGGGACAGTACCACAAAGCTACTGGATTCTACACCAGTTTCTGCATAAGGAGTGCTGGATCCAGCAAATCAAAGGCCTGCCACATGAGGATCTTATACCACTGGTGGTATACAGTGCAAAAGACCCCAAATTTGGGAATATCCATTGACACATCCATGCATTCTTGGCTCTTATGCAGGCAGGGATTGATAGCTACTACCTCCGGTGCTTAGTCAGTACAAGACCTGGCACCGAGCACTCTATAACCTATCAGCGCCATCACTCTGATGTTGGCCAAAGCATGCACAACAAGTACTCTCATGTGTTTGCTGGGGTCTTGATGCTGTGTATCCGCGCAGTTATGGAACAACTTGGGGACTACAAGATTAATCTAACAGACGATGTCAAAAAGGTGACAAAAGAGTTGATCAATGTTCTTGATCCTCCAACCACTGCAGAGTTGGAAGAGGGGGAAGATGAATCTGTAACAGGCACAGGTGAAGAACTCCTTGTAGACTACAAAATGCTAGACAATGTTTGTTTGGATGAAGATGATGAGCTAGATGTTCTCTCTTCATATGGTGTATCTGGCCGGGATGGGGCACTGGAAACAACTGAAGAGGTCCAGGTAAAGCTCAGGGCATTGCTCATGCTTCTCTTTACCCAAACGCCCAGTGAAGCTGCTAGAGGGACGTTTCATAGCCCCATCATGCACTATTTACTACTGTCATCACTTCGTCTGGGTACTGAATGGATACCAGTCTCCATCATCACGCAGAGGATTGCTGCCAGCTTGTTTGTTGGTTGTTTAACTATGGCCTGGATCTTGCACCAGGAAATGGCTCTAGATTGGACTCTTACCCTGCACACGTAAGTCAATATACCCTTCAAGTCCTTTGTCCATCTAATGATCTCTTTAGGGCATTTGAAAAGGTTGAATGTTTCTTACTGGAACGGACCAAAACGCCTATGCCCAACCTCTATATACTCCTCAGAGGGTTGGCTGGTCTTCATTCCGCAGAACAAGGCATGCTGCTATTTAATGCTCCCGACTTGTCGGGGAGATGTGCTACATTCAGCAATCATACCGTCATGCTCAACAATCTCAAGGCTGTCCATCTCGGCCTCATCGATGAAATAAGCATGGAGATGGACTTGCTCCTGTTCAATGACCTTTGGTTTGTAATACCAGATGAACAACCCATCTACGATGAACTGTTAAAGGTGGAAGCCTAGAGCTGGAGTCCTGAGTAAGAAACTGTATATTCACTAATATAAGTGAGTACTAACCTGGAGTCCTGAGTAAGAAACTGGGGACTCCAGGATGAGCTACTCTACACCTATATACCTGTAGGAACAATAGTAGAGTACAATAGACAAAGGAACAATAGAACAATGGAACAATAGAACAATAGAACAATAGAACAATGAAAGAAGCAAAACAATACCAAGCTAAGCTATATATACAGGTCAATTCTAACACTTGAGATGTAGCATTGTAGTCTCTTGGTTTGAAGAGATGATAAGCTAACTGTCCAATACTGGCACCTTCATGTCCAAGAGGACATATATCAGGGTAGTTGTTATGTAATAACTGTCTAACATTATCTCTGGCACATTCTAAGGACTGGCCAAGATGGATTTCATTGAAACCTTCTACCAACAACTCAGTATATGTGCTATCAACATCATGCAGATTCTCAGTCCACTGGTCTGGGTTATGTTTCCAAATATCATAAAGGATAACAAACAAACTATCATATGAGCAGCTGTAATTATCTTTATCCCAAGATAATCCAAGTGGTGGTTGGATCTGGAAAGTATGAGATTTGGCTAGTTTCCTTTTTATAGGAGACATTTCATTATTATCTTCATCTATTTTTCGCTTTTTTGACACAGAGATACTTCCTGTAGCAGGTACAAAAGCAGAGGTAGTTTTGAGGGTTTTCTCATTCCTAGTATTTTCCTTTTTTATAATCTGCCATGGACTATCAGTGACAACAGGTAATAAATGCATAGGATCATTAGATGACCATTTCAGAGCATTATCAACTTTGTCTGGGACATGTTCTGTGCCTTTCCAGTTTTGGTACTCTCTGATAAGACTATTTCTTAGGTTTCCTTCAATATTTTTGGGTAGTAGGCTTTCATATCTAAGTCTAGTAATATCATCCAAGATTTCATGCTCTCTGAATTCTTGCCTAAGATACCCAGAACACCCTCTAGTAATTATGCTAGGTTCAAATCCCTGAAGGATGATTGTTCCAGCTGCACTTGCACTTCTGGATAGGCAGGTGTAGTAAGACATATGTGAGAAGCAGCTGTTCAAATGTACTACATTATAAGGTCTAGTCTTTCCTTGAGCAGCATAATCAGTCATTGCAAAGTTGGGTAACACCCACACTTGTTGTCTTTCAATAGATTCTTTTACATCACTAGGAAATATACATGTTATAGTCTTTGTGCCCTTGATCAGAGGATCTACATTTTTGGGCAAGCCTGGTATCTGTATATCTTTTGCAGGATTGATGAGCTCCACAAACAAGGTGTCCAGGATATGTTTTCCATGAGAACCTTTTTCTGACTGCCATCCTACAACAATTCCTTCCTGGCCTTTGGTTATGCACAACTCAGTTGCATCATTGTTCCTTATCATCACTGGCATTCCAAGACAGAGTGAGAGTTTTCCAGCAAAGTTCTCAGTAGATCCATGTCTAACTTTCCATATTTCAGTTTGGTCCTTAAAGTCAATTTCATTTGAAGCATGCTTGGCCTTAGGTGCATTTTTGGACTTTCCCCATTTCTCTTTGGTGGCAGGATCAGTCTCCTTTCCCCACCTGTCAACAGAATAGAAATTAGTCAGTTTCTGGCCAGTTTCATCAGCAAATCTTTGACACCCTAGCTTATTGATTTCATCCTTCTGAGTATGCCTTCCACATATGATAGAAACATTTCTAAACTCTTTCTTGGCAACATTAGGCTGACCAGGCCTCTTTCCAGCCTGCAGTGTTCTTAGAAATTGGATATCCTCAGAGGTACATTTGCCATATCTCATGTTTACCAAAGCCTTTGTTAAAGATGCATCTTCAGGTGACTGGGTCTTCTGTCTCATATTCTCTCTGAGAATTACTACTGTTGTGACCTGATGCCAGAGGGCTTTTCCAATAGATGCTTGTTGGCCAGCTAACTTGAGACCAGAATGAAGTTGGGTTCCAACATGTTCAGTGTATAGAGGTGAGCCACCTACTGGTGAAATTTGAGCAAAATCACCAGCAAAAATCATGTTCATTCCACCAAATGGTAAGTCAAACACATTCAAGGCATTGGCTAACTGTGCAGAGATTCTATACATATCATGACATGCTAGCATTGAAACTTCATCAATAGATATATAATCAACCCCATCTAATCTGGCTTTGACCTGTGCTACACTAGCTGCATTTTTGGTACCAGTCATAGAAATCCCCAGAAATGAATGATAGGTTGAGCCATTTAGCAAAGCAGCTGATGTTCCAGTTGGCCCAAGTGCAATTAATCTATGGAACTCATTTCTTTGTTTAAAGAAATAGATCAGGGCTTGGATCACCCTTGAATTTCCAGTTCCACCCATTCCACCCAAGTACATCTTGAGCTGTTCTGCCTTTGGACCTACTGCATGATTGGCTATAATTCTAAATGCTCTTTCTTGCTCATTATTCATCTTAAACTTGTCTACAGTTGCTTGCATAGTCCTGTGCACTGCTTTCTCTTTTACTTTGAACTCTTTGGTCAGATAGGACTGGTCAACAATATTGACATCATTTTCATTTGGATCTAGTTCATGGTTTCCAAAATGTTTGTTATCTGGAATGTGCCTATTTCTTTTAGCTAGTACCTCCTGCCTCTTGCCACCTACAGCTGCTTTCCATTGGGCACCAGACTGTATGATCTCTGGTTGAAGAAAGACCTTGTTGACTTGGCTGATTCCATTGGGTGATTTATCAAGCCAGCCAGCTTCTTTGACTCCAATTCTAGTTGCTTCCATTTCATAGTACTTGCTTTTTCCAATTTTGCCCAGCCCAATGTATCTGTTGTGGTCATGGTGTTCTCTGCTGGTATTCTCATCATCTCCAAAATCAGCACCCTCATAGAAATCAGTATCATTATTATTGATTTCATTTATGACATCTGTATTCATCCACTCTGGGAAGGTGTCACTGGGAATACCCCCTTTCTTCAGTTGAGCAGAGTAGTCATCCCTGGCATCATTACATTCATATCTAATGTTGAAGTTTTTCATAAGTAATATTTGTGTATCTGTAAATTTATGTTCATTAAATGTCTCATCCCAGGAGTAGTCTTCTGCCTTTAGGTCAGTCCCATTTCTCCATGGTTTGAACAGTGTTAACATTGTAGCACAGTAATATTCTCTATCTCCTCTGTCACATCTGGGCAATGAACCTCCAACAAAGTTGGGGACAGTCTTATTCTTCTTTTCATCATACTGGGCTTTATGTGTTTTATACAAAGGATGATCTCTGAGAAAAGAATAGCTGTACTGGTCATCTTCATCTTCTGATCCAGATTCACTATCAGTAGCTGTAACTTCCTCAAGCAATGGATCATTATTCCAGATAGGAGATTCATCAGTATCAGCAAAATTTGTATCTTCTTCAGAATCTAGGTCAGGTCCAGGTTCCATTGGCAATGGTAAAGGGTGTGTCAGATCAAGTTCATCTTCAGAGTCAATAGTATCACATCTTCTATTAGCCTTAGGAACTTTGATCCTAGATGACATCTGGACCCATTCATATAATGTCTTATTCTCAAAAGCCTTGGGCCTATACATGTAATCATGGACCTTGGATGATCCCACATATTCACCAGAGTCACCTTTTTGGACAACCACCTTCTCAGGAACATCAACCTCTAAATCTTCTTCAGATCTCCAGGTTTTCAGGACTTCTCTAACATAGTTCTTCCAATAAACTGGAATAAATTGGTGACTAGTATAGTGATCAGGATTTCCCAAAAGATATAAATCTGCCATAGGGCCTCCTAATTCCATCTTGGCTGTAAGACAATTTACTGTTTGAGTCACCAGTTTCCTAGCCTTTTCCTTTCTTTTCAGTGAGCCCCCAAACATCTCAGTATTTCTTTGAAAGACACTTCTAACTGCATCAAATAGGGCATGTGTTTTGAGACCTGGTTTTGTTACATAATCAGTAACATAGGCAACTACTGCTTTGATAGCTGTTCCAGACATAAGACTTGTGGCATCACTGTTGCATCTAAACAAATAGGTAACAATAGGAGTGAAGGTATTAATCCATGCCTCTCCTTTCTTCATATTCAAAGCACCTGTCTTTGGATCTACCTCTGTTTGCTCATAAACTTGCCTTGGAAATCTGGCTTTGCATTTTCCATCTTTATTAATACATGTGGGTTTTTTAGATCCATCATTGGTTTTATTCTTTTTGCAGTTATGCACATTAGATCTCAAGACAAGATAATCAACAGTCTCCTCAAATTTCTCCCACCAGTTTTCAAGTTTGATGCACCTAGAGCAATCTGTTAGAATTGACCTGTATATATAGCTTAGCTTGGTATTGTTTTGCTTCTTTCATTGTTCTATTGTTCTATTGTTCTATTGTTCCATTGTTCTATTGTTTATTGTACTCTACTATTGTTTCTACAGGTATATAGGTGTAGAGTAGCTTGTTCTGGAGTCCCCAGTTTCTTACTCAGGACTCCAGGTTAGTACTCATTTATATTAGTGAATATACAGTTTCTTACTCAGGACTCCAGCTCTAGGCTTCCACCTCTAACATCAAGTTGTATGTACTAAGTGCAACTATGAAGGTATGGAAGTGGATGAAAGACATGCATATGCTGTACATGCTATTGATTCAACTCCAGGATCTACCCAAAAATGGATAACTTCATTTGTATATCCAGTAGCATATACATGTCCAGAATGCTTATGTCCCATGGTAAAGCAGGTTCAGTACAACTATGTTCCAAACATTCTGGCACTTGAGTATCCTCACACCAATATAGAGACCAGCCACAAGATCAAATTTTTGGGAGATGAAAAGTGCACCACACTCTATCTGAGGGGGGTTGTGTATCATGGAGAAAATCACTTTACCTCCAGAATAATTTCTAGCAAAGGCAAAATATGGTACTATGATGGGATGCTTACTGAACAAGTATCTATTGAGGACAGAAGTTTAAGGGATTTATATGATAATGACTTGAGAAGGTATCAGAAGAGAGATCTAGTAGTAGCTGTATATGCTCAAAAATAATATTTATATAAAAATAACTTGTAATACAATTATGATGGTCAGCTTGTGTGAAATGGACTTCTGATTCCCATTACCAAAAAAAGGACGAGTACCTGCTACTCCAAGCATTGGCCCTCTAAGTCAAAATCAATGTCTTAGTTGGTCTGCTCTACAGAAAAAAACACAAAAGTCATCAGAACTAACTTTTTTCTATGATAATGGGCAGTGAATGAGCATTCACATTGTTTTCATGTATTTGGCATGCTTATGTGATGGAATAGATCATGTGACATGTGTCAATAAATAGAGAATTCAATCCTCTTTGTATTTCAGGTAAATATAGTAGTAGTTGTTGATTTTTCCAATGTTTAGGATAATTTCCCACAAGGGTCATATTTGGTAAGGGTCATTGTTGTTATAAGATGTTTGTTTACCCTGGACATAACACACAGACCTTCAAAACTAGATGAATCTGGACATTTCTGATATTTCGCTCAAAATAGACCGTGGGAAAATTATGCTCAACAAGGAAATTGTAGAGCCATGTTTGTACATTCCAAACATATAAAAACAAAGGTAATAGCTTTACTGGTTATGGAGAAAATCACAAAATAAATTTTGAGACACAACGCTTTGAAATATTAGATATGCACAATTTTGATGGCATCATTAAAAGCATTATGTAAGCATCCCAAATACATGCAAATCATGTCACAATACTTTGTATTTGTGGAGAAATGCTGTAAACAGCCATAAGAGAAGAAAAATCCCATTATGGAAATATTTTCCTGCGGTGTTGAAATATGAATCAATCAATCAATCAATCAATCAACTTTTTGCCCGAAAACTGGGTTGATAAAGAACTCATCTTTAGTAAACTAAAGAACTTGTAAAATGCAATGCTTAATGATTAAGCAGCATTTGACATAGCGTTTTGTATGTGCTAATGTGCATTGTATCATTGTATTTGTGACTTCCAGTGAGTGAACTTTGTCAAAGTCTCAGGCAGCCTTGGCCAGGTGCATGGTCTCGTATGTATAGAAATGCCCTCCTGTAGTGACTGTGTGTACTGGAGTATATACAAGGTGCCATGTGCCCAGAGGCATGGTCCTGTGTGTATAAATCAGTATTTTAAGATGTCAAGCCAGAAGGGCATCTTACACTAGGTTCCTGGGCTGGGCCATTATTGTGTATGTTTTCCCTCCCTTTGCCTCCCATGGAAGGGCCCAGCTTTGAGGCAGTCCATCCCATGTATCATGCAAGAATAGTTTGTTTAGGTCCTTGAGCTCTTGGTTTGTCTGCTATGACTACTGCCTGGAGATGTGTATTCTCGACAGACAGCTAATGTATATTGTTTGAGTTCTGACCTGGACTAAGGGTTTGTAAGTAGCCCATCACAGCCCAGGTCCTCAATGCAATAAAGTTGAGGCACAAGTGACAATGGGCAGAGGTGGTGGAGGGGCATTGGTGTGAAGTGGTAGCCTTAAACCAGGAAAGTAGTGCTCATCAAATTCAGCTCTCTCAGAAATAATGGTCTTCTTGGTGATAGGATTGTAAAACAACCATCGCTTGTTATGTTGCCAAGAGGCTCAGACAGGGAGCAGTATACACAGTATGAACAACCATGCAGGGAAGGGATGAGCATAGAGCACTAGTGGCTTGACTATGAGTAGAGAACCCAGCCCAAGTCTATTGCAAAGGTGCCCTTCCATGGAGAGGAAGGGGCACCTTATATACAGTACATTGTGGCTACATCTCAAATAACAACAGAATCAGATATCAGTAACTCTACTGATGCAACAATCCATCTGTGATATGTCAGTCCAGAGTAAACTACTATCTGTCAAGGGGTTAAAGCAGTGTGTGTCAGAATAATAGATATAACAGTGAGGCTATGCAAGCTGTGCAATAGTGATTCTGATGGCTAGATGTGGACAAACAAGTGATTCCCTTACAACTTCACCCATATCCATGGTGTATGCCAATAGAAGTTGGTGTTTATAGATCCTATACAAATATCCACCAATAAAAGGTAACAATATATATCTAGGCACTTCCCTTAAAGACAAGTCAGCTGGTAAAGTAAAGACTCAGACCCTCAGAGATGGACTGTGTGAAAAAATTAAGAAACTTGAAAATGTACATAGATCCATATTTGTATATTCCAATATACAACCAACTCAGTAGCTTCTCCAGGGACTTGACACTGAGCCACATGAGCCACACAGACCACACAGACAAATGCAGGTGTCTGCAGACTGACTCAGACCCTGTTTAGCAGGAAGCCCTGCTTAATTGACAGTCTGCATCTGAGCCAAGTCAAAGCTAAGTCCATAAATCCATGCTGTTACTTGGATGCTCAGACCCAGCTTGGAACAACTCCCCATGAAGTCCATGCAGACTGTCCAGATTGCTTACTTAATTATAGTTACCATTGCTTATTTAATGCACAAAAATGCAATTTTTTGGAGAGTCAAATACAAAGCCTCAAGGTTACATGTCATGTGCATAAAGCATGCAGATTAACCATTTGGTAATATGAACTTGTCAGTCCAAGGTGCTTGTTTTTATAATGACCCCTGCTGCCTACTCTTGGCTATTACTGGAAATGGCTGAATGTTGTTGATAGGTACTCCATCACCTGTCAGCCTTGTTGTCAACCTCCACTGCTACATCCCCAGCTGCCCCACCCATCACCTCCCTGCCATATGATTGTGCACAATACTGCCAAATACAATGCCAGGTCCCACTGCCATGGATACCACCACCCTCTCTCATACCCACCCCTCTCAGTGAAAATAACAACTGCAAAATCACAACGATAAAAGCTGCAGCAAGAACTACAGAGGCACCTGCCACATTACCAGTGACTGCCTGCCCACATCTGCTAGTGAGCAGCTAGCATGGCAGAGATGGATGGTGCAGTGGTGTTTTCCATATGGTTACGAGTTCTTTATCAACCCAGTTTTTGGGCAAAAAGTTGATTCATTCATTCATTCATTCATTCATTCATATTTCAACACTGTGGGAAAATATTACCATAATGGGATTTTTCTTCTCTTATAGCTTTGTACAGCATTTCTCCACAAATACAAAGTATTGTGACATAATTTGCATGTATTTTGTTAAAGGTGGAAGCCTAGAGCTGGAGTCCTGAGTAAGAAACTGGTATATTCACTGATATAAGTGAGTACTAACCTGGAGTCCTGAGTAAGAAACTGGGGACTCCAGAACAAGCTACTCTACACCTATATACCTGTAGGAACAATAGTAGAGTACAATAAACAATGAAACAATAGAACAATAGAACAATAGAACAATGAAAGAAGTGAAACAATACCAAGCTAAGCTATATATACAGGTCAATTCTAACATATTTGGGATGCTTACATAATGCTTTTGATGATGCCATCAAAATTACAAGCTTACTACCCATGCCTTTGGCATGGGGGGGTGGCTCATCCATTCTGAGGGAAAATAATATTTACACAAATATATAAAGGGAGTTCCAGATACATGGTCACTGGAGTGTGGATTGCAGTTGGCCACAAATGGCATTGTTTTTTTTTCCTCATACCACAGGCCCCTGGAAGCTCCCCTATATGTTTGGGAATTTTTTGTGGATTTGAGACTCCCAAAATGATGATTTTCCCAGCCCAAAATAGTAGATCTGAGTGATTCTGGCAAAATCCTTGGCCTAAATATAGCAGATTTTAGACCTTCCTTGAGGATTTTTTTCAAGTAATGGGCCACTGGTTCATTTGATCTGTTTCAGTTTGAGAAGAGCCAGAGCCCAGATTCACAATCCTCAAAAAGCACTAAAATATGTTTTATGATATAAGCCCTGCACCTGATAATACCACCAATCACCTCTTATTAGAGGAGGTGCAGCATATGTGCTCCCCCTCTAACAGGAGTGAATTCAGCAAATACACGCCTCCATCAATAAACCTTCATTAATGTCTACAAACACTTAGACATTTCCCTCAGTCGTCATCGGCATGTGCCGGACATCACTCCTTCTTGACTTGTTACTCCCATGTGCACAGCCACCTGGTCTACTCGTCAATACCGTCTTGTGCACCCAGCTGCCTCAAAACTCCTCTGATCCCCTGATCTCCCATACACTGCTGTGGTCATACCATGGCCAAAGACAAACCTCCAACCCGATCTCAGCGATCGGCGGACCGTATGGCAAAACCGCCGGATCTACGCGAACTTCTATGCAGATCCATGTCCCCAGCCCCTGTCTCCGAGCTGGTAGCCAGCCTGCATCCTCAAGCAGGCCCCTCCCTTGCGTCACAGGTCTTTTTCAGGCCCACGACTCCTGCACCCATTGTAGAGGACAATGATGACAACAATGATGATGACAACAATGCTGCTGACCCTGACCCCACTGTTACCGGCCCTCCTGCCAAACCACCTGCTGCTCCTGTCCAAGACCGTGACGTTGTCATGGCTGAGGTAGAGGGGGATGCTTTCATGGAAGAGTTTAAGGATCCGGAGACATTTTATGCCTCTGGTGCTAAGGATAAGGTCCCAGTCGACCTTGAAGCTGCCACTACATCCATCCACAACATCACAGAGATGCTCAACCTCTGGGCCATCAACGGCTATCGCGTCCCAGAGGAGGCCTCAGTCAAGCTCGTCCAAGAGCTCCTCCAAGCTGTCTTCACAGTCTCCGAAGCTGGCCTCGTCAAACACGCCATTACGGCGGATGCCGAGTCCAAGAGCATCGCTCTCCAAGCCCTTATTGAGAGTCTCCGTGCGCAGGTGCCTCCAGCCCCTGTTCCCATCCCTTCCAACTGACCACCTTGTCCTGGGCGCTCTCTGCCCCCTTGATCCACCAATGCTACTGCAGACCCGGCTGGCCTTCGCCGCCCCTCCAAGAAAGTCATATATACATGCTCTATCAAGCGTTCCCTTCCTCCTAGATCAAAGACCTTTGCATCTGCAGCATCTGCTGCAATCTCCACCCCTCAGCCTCCCTCTGCGAAGAAGGCGAAGGGCCCCACCGCAGCTCAGGCGGGGCTTGTCCAGATGGCCAAGTCCTTTCCCTCAGCACCCATCACTTCCATCGTGTGTGCTCAGCAGGTCATGTCCAGTGATATTGTCCCTACCCCCTTGGACTCGGCCCGAGCAAAAGCTCGACACAAGAGATCCACCACACATGGCCCCTCCCGGAAGGAGGTGGTCGTCATCACTTCACCCCCCACCCACTGGCCTGATACGCCAGTGGTTGGGCCGCTGAACTCTCACCTTGGCACTCATAAGAGAGCCATTTGGGTCATGTCTGAGACCTGAAACCACCTCGGGGGCCTGGCCCTTGTGTGTGATGTTTTGCTGGTCAAAGATGACATCCAGATCATGCATGCCTATTTTAGCGACGCAGCTAAAAAGATACACAAAGATGACTCCGTGGAAACGCATGTGGAAGTAGGCTCATCCAAGTCATTCCTTCGCATCCCCGACTTCCCTTACTTTGGAGCGCACATCAAGTACGCTGCCAATGGTACCCCCATTCCCCTCACACCAGACGACATTGCTGAGATCCTTGGTAAATGCCCCTGGCATGAGGCCATCCACTTCTACCAAGGGTCTAGGCCCCGGATGGTAAGAAACTCCCAGACATCAGACACCAGCATGGTGTTCTTTGATATCTATGACTTGCGAGGTGGACAGCACCTCCGTAGCCTCAAGGGCCGAAGCTTCATGCTCAGGTCCAAGAAACTCACCATCCTGCCCGCTGAGAAGCGAGTCGGAGTCCCCATATGTCCCCACTGCTGGAGGTATGGACACTGCACAGAGGTTTGTCCATTCAAGACGCAGCTGTGCTCCATCTGTGCCGGCCCACATGAAACCAACCACCACCGCATGTTAGCCGTGTGCTGCAAAAAACAGCCCAAGGCCAACCCCCCTTGAGAGGCGACCCCTGCAGGTCACCCTTGCCCACACCCAGCTCGATGTGTCAACTGCACGCTTGCACATGCATCTGACAGTCGTATCTGCTCGTTCTGGAAGAACCGCTACAATCCGAAGTGGGTCTTCTCCAAGTATACTGCACAGAAGGTAGGCAATGAGCTGTTACGCTTCATTCCCGCCCCTAACTCACCTTTTCCCAACGTCACAGGAGGCAGGCTCCTTAGACGCCAGGCGAACCCTTGAGAAGTTCGACAGTTGTTGACCCATGTGTAGTACAACCTCTGTAGACACTTTACGTATTTATTGTCAAAATGTGGGACGCAAGCACAATTGGACAATCAACCTTCTGGAACGTATGAAATCTGTCTCAGATATCTTATTTCTCCAGGAACCACCATGGTCCACTGTGAGATACACTGCCTCCCTGACGGAGAAGGACGGGGTCCCTGTTAAAGGGCCACTGAACCACCCGGATTGGATAGCTATGTACCCTAAAGGGTTTGACGGGGCCAATGAAAGGCCACGTGTCCTTGCCTATGTTAATCGTGCCATGCGCACGATCAAACCTAAGCTCCGATCTGACATTGTGAATCATTGCGATGTCATGGTCATCACTGTAAAAGGGCATCTTGGCCCCATACATCTGATGAACACCTACTCCGATGAGAATGGCTCAGCCATTCAGTACATCAAAGACCACCTGGACGCACTACCAGAGTTGAGTTATATGGGGGGGGATTTTAATTGCCCTTCATCTCACTGGGACGCGACACTTACATGCAAACACCCAATGGCCTCTAGGCTCATGGAGTGTGCTGCAAAACTTAACCTGGAGAGAGTGGCCCCGACTTCGGGAGGGGTCACCCATTGGCCATATAACATGGCACTCCATGGCTCAATTCTTGACCTGGTGTTTGTCCTGATGTTCCAGGGCTACACAGCTGATCTAACATTAGGAGACAAGGGGGAACCCGATCACCTTCCGTTATTACTGGATATCCCCCTTAAGGTCTACTGGCCTGAGGGGAAAATGTCCATCAAAGTCGACTCCGATGAAGAGGCGGACTTCCTCAGTGAAATCTCCCTCCTCCTGGGTCAAGTCCCAATCCCTGGCACTATGTCAGTTGGTCAAACCCAAGCTGTTGCTAGGGCTATATCCGTCGCTTTTGGTGTGGCATGGTCTCATCATGCCAAGGCTAACCGGGCTTGTGCCCAGTCTAAGTCTTGGTGGGATTCTGACTGTGCTAATGCCAAGGCGGTTGCGATGGAGTCCGATCTCCTGGCTGACTGGTCACTTTGTATGACACCCCCAAGGCATTCTGTTTGATTGTTCTTCTGAACACATTGGGCAAACTCCTCAAGAAGATGCTCTCCACTAGACTGCAATTTGAAGCTGCAGAACATGGAGTCCTCCACCTGAATCAATTTGGAGGAGTTTGCCAGAACTCCACCGAGGATGCTGGGTGCTTCCTCACACACACCATCCATGCTGGATGGTGGGCGGGTCTTAAAACAAGTGTGGTCGCCTTTGACCTTGCCTAATTCTTCCCCTCTATTAATCATGAGGTCCTTCTCTCTGTCCTGGAAAAGCAGGGGTTTGTGCCAGAAGTGGTGCAGTTCTTTAAGTCTTACCTAGTCGATCGGAGTACACGTTATGCATGGGATGACGATCTATCCCCAGAATTCCCCTCCAGTGTCGGTGTAGGCCAGGGCTCTGCCCTGTCCCCCATCCTCTCTGCTCTCTGCCTCTCCCCCTTCCTCAAGGAATTTGAACGAAGGGTCAGAGAGTCCACTCTCATCTCCTATGTTGACGATGGCACAATTATTGCGCAGTCCAAGTCATGGGAGACAAACCTAGCCAAGCTCAAGAGAGCATACAAGGTCGTCTTTGAACTGACCCAGGCCATGGGCCTAGTCCTCGAACACAGCAAGTCTGAGGGATTTCACTTCTCTTGGAAACACGGTGACACTAACCCCGACATCGACTTAGGTTATGCACCCTATACAGGTGATACACCGCTCCGCCCAGGCACCATATGGCGCTATCTGGGCTTCTTTTTTGACCGGCCCCTCACTTTCAGGGAACATGTCAAACGCTACACGAACAAGGCCCTCACATTGGTGCAGGCCATGCTTGCCCTTGGCAACTCAGTTCGTGGGCTTAGGCCCAAACACAAACAAGTGCTGTACTGTGCCTGTGTTCTCCCCATAGCTACATATGGGAGCAGGCTATGGCTATACGAAGGAGCCCGCATGGTAGGCCCCCTCAATTCTCTCCGGAAAATGCAGTGGCGTGCATGCCTCTGGATTACCGGCACCTTCAAAACCAGCCCCATGGGGGCAGTGGAAACAATTGCAGGCTTACCTCTGATTCACCTTCATGTTAAGAAGCTGGTGGAACACAGTCATGTCCGCACCCGAGCGCTACAGGCAACCCATGCCTTTCGCCGTCTAGTCAATGGGAAACACAAATTCTCAGTCAAGACCCTCAAAAATCAGATCAATGGTGATCTGAAGTCCCCCATCACAGAGGCGTGGTCTAACCTCGACCTCTCATCCCAGGATCTGGACCCTGTCCATCCCCTTAACCGCCCTGGCTCTCACCCCAAGGATGTATATCCGAGGCGTATTGTCTATGATATTGTTTCCCCTCTGCCAAAGGTGGATAAGGAACACAAAAAGTTTATGGAAGATCGCTCCACATCCCTCAAGGGGGCTGTAGAAGCGGCCTCCCATTCTCCCAACCACATCTGTATCATTACAGATGCGTCAACTCCCCCACTCCCTCTTCAGTCAGTCTCGGTTTACCGGGCATGGCATGAGGGCAATCTATACGAGGACTGGGCGGTGGCCGGCCTCTCCACATCTGATGGTGCCGAACTGCGAGCAATTGCAGAGGGCATTACTCAAGCCAGAGAAATCGGACTCAATGATGTACATCAGATACATGTCTTTTCCGATTCTACAAATGCGCTCCATCTGTGCATGGATGCGTCTCACCACTCTGGACAACACTCGTCCCTCGCCATCTGTAGCATGCTGGTGCCTTGGCTCCAACACCAGCCTGGTAACTCTGTCCACTTTCACCACATCACGCCCGGTGTGGAGATAGAGGACCACCAACTGGCTCACATCCTCGCCACCTCGACACGCATTGAGGCGGGGGGGGTGCCAGTTATATCTGCTGACTTTGCTAGGAGCGAGGCAGTCATGCGCATGCTTGACGACTGGAGGTCCTTATTCCAGTCCTCAAAGTACATTGGCAAGAACTTCCTCCCTCTCTATGAGAAGAAGGACACCCCACTCACTCCAACCCATGTCAAAAATGGGCCCTGGATGCGGAAGACCGGACATAGTCATGGTCTCACCGCACGCTTAACACGCTGCATAACCAGACACGCCCCCATAGGGACATTCCGATCTCGGTTCTTCCCCGAAGAGCCCACAGCCTGTAGATGCAGATTCCCTATGGAATCTGTGCCACATGTTCTTCGCCATTGCCCGTCTCACACACAGGAAACACCCCCCAAACAACAGCTGCTGTACAAGTGGCTGGTGGATTTCCTTGAAGTGAATGAGACTGCGTTTGCATTTGATGTTCCTTAGTCCAACTCAGGCTGGGGCCGGTACACCGTGTTAGGTGGATTCGTGTTATGAGGTGCGCCTCGCGTTTCTTCCGGACCAGGATAATCAGTGGACTCGATCTGTTACCTGCTGCGGTGCACCGTGGCGGGGGGCCAACCCCCTGGCATAGCTTGACCCTTACCGGTCTGCGTAAAATGGGTCTTTGACCCGCGACAATCCTGGTGTGACTTTGGCCACCCTGGGACACCTCAGCGTGACAATGCTTTGTCTCTCGTCCCCTCCACCCTCTTCCCCATAACTACTTTGCGAAGTGAGCAACACATGTATTAGGTACAATCGCTATATAAAATGTTGAAACAAAAAAAAAAAAAAAAAGAAAAGCATGTGCCGGACATCAGTGGCAATGCTTGACAACCACATCAGCAGCTGCCCTGATCATGCCACATTGTCTCCGGGCTTCTTTCCCATCAATCCCACGGTGGTCAACTGCCCGCTAGTTGTTGCCTCCCGCTGTCCTGCCCGCTGCCTCCAGTGCATTGGCCCAGTTTTTCACCAATGCCTACCATATTTCACACATACCTTCCCACAGGACATATTTACTATACTACTGCGTATCAGCCTCTCTCCCATTGCTCCTGGCCACTGTGTCATATAGGGTAGCCATACAGCTTCAGTATGTCCAGCTGCCTCAATGGCATCTTCAATGTTGTACTAGATGGTCAATAATATTCATGTTCTGCAATGTGAGGTGCTATAGGGTACATGGGTACATAGGGGACTAGGCAAAACAATGGAATCACGGCACGGAGGACCACTAACATACAGGGAGAGGGGGGCAAACAGCTCTACCTAGCTGTCATCATCCTCCTCCTCTTCATTGCTGCTCTCAATAAACACCATGCTCTTTGGAGCTGGCGGGAGTTTCCTTGCAGTGGTTGCCTTCATCATAGTAGCACTCTTTTGCTTCTTCTTAGGCAGTTGTTTCTCTGGCTCCCTGTCCCCATCATCTTCACCCTGGGCCACCGTATTGACCTCATCATCCTGCATGCGCTTTCCCATTGCAGGCTTCTTCCTGCCTTTCCCCCTTGCCTTCCCTTTGTCTGATCTCTCCTTCCTCTTCTTTACGAGCAACTCCCCAGCAGCTTCCTTTGCTGCCAACATATCCGCAAAAGCCGTTTGTTGCCTTTGTGACTGCGCTACCCACTTGCAATCCCTGACCTTGAGCGCCTGGTATAGCTTCCATATCTCATCAACAGTTCCGATATCAGAGGGGTTAGCAAACTTGATCTTGGTGGGCCACCCAAGGAGTTGAACCTTATGCTTGCTGACAATGTCACAATCGTACTTCACATAGGACATGCCAACATTCTTGAGGTTCAGAATGGAGCCTGTTAACCAGCGTTAGATGGTGACATCATACAACAGCACGGATCACTTACAAAGGCCTTCAACAATGAGTCGCATACAGTCACTCCTCATCGTTTGCAAGTTCTCTTGGGGGCCGCCAGCTGAAGTGTGATTCCTGTCAGTGGTCTTCTGAAGCATTAGAAGAACAATACAAACCTTTGGTCCTTGCGCAGGCCCACTGCTCAAATCTTGCAAGAAACTCCATAGGCTCCAGCTTCAGAACCTCAGAAATGAACGCAATGGCATTGTCCGAGTCAGCCCATGAAGGGATCGCACTGTCATGGATGTGGGAGCAAGTGAAAAAAGCCATTGCGCACATGCCAGTGCACTCTGACAGATTCCTGATCTGGAAGCAACATCAGTTTGACCCACTGGCAAATCAGAAGGCACATACCTCAGTGGAAACCCTAGCTATGGATCCCCAGCAGTCGTTTGCAGCTGCAGCATTAGATGAACTTGCGCCTGACCTCGTTTCTTCGCAATGTGCCTGTAGATTGTTGATAAATTCATGCTGCTGGGCTTTTGAAAGGTTTTGCATGGAGTTGTCATTGTCCACAAGCTGTTGAATCTCTTTCAAGTTCAAGCAGTCGCCTTTTGCACGGTCTGGGGGATATGGCGTGTTAACAAGGCAACTTGGAAACTATCCAATCACTGGGCTTACCTTCGTTCATTTCACGGCCCTTGGCGTGAACCAGTGCATTGCAGAGCAAGGGTGCCCATGTATTATGGTAATTACTTTCATTGCTGAGCAGCTGCTTGATGTAAGCCCTGGATTTATGGTACTTCTTTGCAATTCTGGAGATTTCCGCATCACAATGATCAAGAAACATGGTGATCTCTTGCTTGAGCACAATGGCATTCTCCTTGTTCAAATCTTGCTTTGCTTTGGCCATGAGGGCTTGAGCATCACTAAGCTTTGGTCAATGGTGCATGCAAGGGGGGATGACATCTTTGGTTGGATTGCAAGAGGCAAAGGTGGAAGTATCTAGGTCTGCAAGATTCAAACTGGGGATGTCTGACATAGTCGCAAGTGTGTCACAAATGTGTTACGAACAACATTACATTTGACTGCATGACAACCCAATGATCGTGTGTTGTGTTGCACATGTTGGTTCATGTTTTGGTTTCTTCATTTCTGCTACTCCTTTACCTCTGCGAGGTGCTCAACTTTCGCCCCCCTTACCAATGTATACCGTGCTTTACTTTTGAATGTCCCTGCCTGACATCCCACTCCCAGCCATCTTGACTATGCAAGCCACGACGCATGAGTGAATTGACAAAGATACCCCCACACTGATGCTCCCCTTTTTCAGAACAACCCTCACTGTCAGCAGGGCATGCCGTCCTCCAAGCAGCTGACTTTGAAGATTTTGACATTGTTTCATTCAACAATTTGACTTTGTCAGATAATGAAGTGGACGAAGATTTGGAAGGAGAGGAGTCGATCTTTGCACGTGCCGAAGAGGAGTGCTTGCATGGTGCTCCTGTTGAAACTTCTGGCCCCACCAGGAAAGGGAATAAGGCCTGGGTAGTGTTCAACGGGAGGAACATTGGTATTTTTGAAACTTGGTAAGTGTCCTGGAATTCAACAAGCATTTATTGTTCCTTAACTGGTATATTTCAGGGGTGCAGCTGGGGCGCAGGTGAATGGGTATTCTGGAGGGCTTCAGGTGGGTTACAAGACATTGGATGAGGCATGAGCAGGATGGGTGCATGCCCTCGCAAACAATACGGTTGGCCCTCCTCGCACTGTGCAGTCCACAGCTGCTTGCATCCCCTCCTCCCCTGCCCTCCACAATTTGACATGCCCACCCTCTCCAACTCCAGCCATATTGCCTCCCCGTGTCATCCGCCCTGTTGCTAGTGCGCCTGGCAGTCCTTTGCCGCCCTTGCAAGATCTTTCTCCACCTCCCGCTCCCCCAGGCTTACAAAGATCCCAGCCACTCCCCTTGGTCTCCAGCTTGCCAAGGCATCATCTCGTTTTGGCTCGTTGTTCTCAGGGCTTCCTCCCAAATTGGGCTCAGTGATGAAGATGCTTATTGGGTGATCACCAGTGGCGCAAGTCCAGGTGTCTACCACGGGAGGTAAGCATGTTCCCTGCATATCCAGTGTCCCCTAAACATCCACCACTAGGGCTGCCGCGGCTGCTGCCTTGGGTGCCCAGGGCCCTTGTAGCCTTATCAAAACTGGTAGTCATGACCAAGCCAAGAGAGCGTTCACGAAGAACTACATGCGAGGTGACATTGTTGAGGTATATACGGAGTAAGTTGCACGTTCCGCCCCTCCTGCCAGTGATTCTTTGCCTTGCCATATACCACTTGTGCCCCATTGTAGTTTTTGTGTAGTTCAGCTTTGTCCCACAGTGGGAAATGTAATTGTTGATGCCCCTCTCCAGGCTCTGCGAAAATCTATGTAACATACTGTAAGAAGTCTTCGCTTCTAAACAAATAGTGTAGGTGGGTACGTGATATATATCTCAGAAAGAATAGAGTTAATGAGGTCAGGTTCACCAAGAACATGTTGCCACTTGATGAGAAATTTGCAATATCCGCTAAATGGTGGTTGTGCAACATTGGCATACGATTGAGTCTGTGACTGCTCATATTGTTGGGTACTCGCATCTGTTTCACGTAGCCACAAAGTTTAACAATAGGATTATGTAGGTCATTGGATTGTCAAGAATGTAAAAGCTTAGA
Organism: Collybia mongolica; assembly: GCA_013420905.1. Taxonomy (NCBI): domain Eukaryota; kingdom Fungi; phylum Basidiomycota; class Agaricomycetes; order Agaricales; family Clitocybaceae; genus Collybia; species Collybia mongolica. The sequence continues at coordinate 860,454 of JAAXNY010000017.1, forward strand.
AGTATGGGGAAGTGGTGTGGTCATCATGATACTGGTAGTCAGGAGTGCTATCTTATGACTGGGACACAAGTTGTATGTATGGTCAAGTCTGGGAGCTACATCATGATACTGAACTTGTCTCTTCATCACAGAAACCTGGTGACACATTATTGAACCAATTGACATGAGTTCCACTCTGAACCCAGATATTGAATATGTGAACCTACGTCCAAGTTGTGGCTTGCAGGACTTGGCACAGTTACCAAGTTACACTATTCAAAAAGTCAAAAAGGACAGGATGCAAAAGATACTTGGTCTGTATCAAACAAGCAGATTGGCAGGAGTTTGTTTGGATATGCGGTGCACCAGAGCTTGGGCTTCAAGTTGAACAGGAGCAGTTGACGTCATACCCTAGTAGTAAGTTTGGAGTACAAGTTGCAATATTAGGCTTGATCCTTCAGTTTGCCCAGCCCTCGGCCACTAATAAGCAAGTGCACAACAGGTTTTATTGAAGACAAAAAGGACAAGACTACTGGTGAGCCCCCGTCATGAAATTATAGGTTACAAAGTACAATGGTGTGACCGAATCATGTGATATCTGTTGAACCACCATGGGAAACAGAAAAGGCTCCTTGTCATCCTGCTGAGTTCAATTTCTGAGCTCCAGGAAGACTACAAAGGGTCGCATCAATGTAGAGAAGCACATCCTCTGACGAGAACCGCCTGCTGCACCTGCAGAAGGAGAGCCTGAGCCCGAAGGACCACAAGTTGGGCCATCAAGAGAATTACCTGACTCAAGGACGGTAGGTGGTGACTACCTCCTTTTGCGGGAGAGGGTCAATCGGTGGGCAAAATCTGTACTTGATGAGCTGCTGCCTACACCTGAATCTGTGAGTCTTTCGCTACCTGCAGCTGACAGCTTCTCACATGATCACTAGGAGGATGATGATGAGGACAACCCTTGTGTCAGCCACTGGAAAAATATGATCAACAAGCTCACTGTGAGAATGTGGGGGATCTTTGATGAGACAGGGATATTTTTGGCTCTGTGCCAGCATGGGTTTGTTTTAGTGGTGGCGGACATGGTTCAGAGTGGTGAGCTGTGAGTCATTTCATTTTTTCTCATAGTGCCGGCTAACATGTGCCACAGTTCCAAGTACCCACTCGCCATTGTAGAGGCCCTTCTGGAGGTTTTTGGCCCTGGCATTGGGGGAGGATACGACACCGCGTGCAAGTTTGGAACGACGCTCAAATGCAGCGAGCTAGGACCTCTTGCTCAAGCCCTCAACTACAAGGCACTAGTCGGCTCTTTTCACGGGCATGCACACAATTGCCTGTGTCAACTCTCCTTCCTTGCAACCTATGTGAAGGGAATGGGATTGGAAGATCTGGAGGGGTGTGAACGCTTTTTCTCAAAATTGAACACGCTTGCTTCTTCTTTGCGCTATGCAAGCATATTCCACCAACAACAAAAGATAGTTGAATTCATGAAGCACATGGACAGCTTTGAGACCTATTCAAACCTCAGTACACTTCCCTCCGCCCTCCAAATCTACACAATATTGACCATCTGCAGGCAAATTTCTTGTAAACAACTACAGGCAAGCTCTCGACATCCTCAAAGGGGAATCAGTCCTCAGGGTGACCATGGCAGACCTCAGTGTCACCAACACAAAGGTGTTCACTGAATGGTTGGAGGAGGAATGGGCTTACTTGAAGGGGTTGTTGAAGGAGCTGATCCGAGAAACACAGGAGATGGAGTATTACCAGAAGCTTGTGAACCTAGATGCCAGCAAGTAAGTGTCATGTTCTCAGTGTCACAAAACCATGCTAATAAATCTCCAGAGCAAAGCTTGACACTGCCCGTGATATCTGGCAAAACCTAACCCCCCAGAATCCCACTCTCTCTGTATCAGCTGTCTCTCTTGAGACAAAGCACCGCCATGCCCTCGAAAACCGGGACAAGGACCTCCTAGTAGTCCAGGGGTTGGAGGTGGACCTGCTTGTCGAGATAAGATGGACTCCAGATCATCTTGAGTGGAAGGCAGCGGCGCTCATGGTAAGAAAGCGCCGTTATCAGCAATGCCTTGATGAGCTTGAGGGATTGATTGTCTCCAGGATGTTTGAGCTAACAAAGATGAACATATCTCAAACAGGTGCATTGCTTTGACTTTGCGAGTTTCCCAACTAATTTGATATATACAGGATACAAGCTTTGTAAACATATAGCTGCAGCCTTGCGTGCCTGCTCCCAAGCCATCTGCAGTGTGCTCAACCAGTATAACACTGCAGCATCTACAGTGGCTCAAAAAACTGCCCCAATGTTTGTACATTTTTGAAAGATCAATATGGTATGAAGTGCTGACATAAGCAGGGGACCTGGGGTAATTATGTAAGATACTATGACATCGTGGCTTTCCAATGGACCCTGGATCATGTGATTTGGATCAAAACCCATTAAGCTATAGGCCAAACAAAATGATTACTCATTGGGGCAGTTTTTTGACCCTCTATTAATTTTCTATCTAATACTTTGTATGACCACCTTTTGCCTTTATAACTGCTTGTATCCGCCTGGGCATACTTTCTATCAGGTTTTGGCATACCTCTGGTGGAATTTCACCCCACTCTTCAGCCAATCTATCCCACAACTCATGTACTCCTTTGGGTGGTGTCAGATATTCTTTAAGACGGCGCTTGAGATGTTCCCAAAGGTGTTCTATTGGATTCATGTCAGGGGATTGGGCAGGCCAGCCAAGGACTTGAATGTTGTTGTCTTCAAACCACTGTGTGGCCAGTCCAGATGTGTGTTTGGGGTCGTTATCTTGCTGAAAGTAGCGCTCGCCATCCACCATTTCCAACTTCTCAAAACTTTCCTGAACTCCACTCTCCAAAATTTCACAGTATTGAACCTTGTCCATGTTCCCCTGCACCTCTATGAGCTTTCCCACTCCATTCCACCCCATACAACCCCATACCATGAGGTTTCCTCCTCCTCCATGTTTGACAGTAGGTGATGTTGTTCTATCAGATGGTGGTTCTCCCCTTTGTTTCCAGACATAAACCTTTCCATCTGACCCAATCCTATTGATTTTGGTCTCATCTGTCCATAGAACCCTTTTCCAGTCCTCCACAGTCCAGCTTTCATGATATTTTGCAAACTGGAGACGCCGGATGCGATGGGCTCGTTTGAGAAGAGGAGCTTTCCTCTTTGTAGCAGCATAAAATTGATTTTCCTTGAGTGCATTTCTGACTGTCTGGGGTGTGACAGGATTGGGGATGATGCCATTGATGAATTGGGTAGCCTGAACTGCATTATCAAGCTTCCCTGACTTGATTTGATGAATAATTGACTGTTTGTCACGAACAGACAGCTTGGAGGGGCGGCCACCAAGGTTGTTTTCTTTGTTTCCATCCACATCTTTGCTGATCCTACTGATGGTACCCTTCCCTAGACCAGTTTTCTCCTTGATTTGACGCTGAGAATAGCCCTCATTGAGGAGAGAAACAACAGTATTGTGCTGAGCAGTAGAAATGGCTTTCATGATGGTGGTAAGAGGTCAAGAAGATGATTGAACCAATTCCAACATGTCAAATTGATACAAATAAAGTCACATGACATTGTTTATTCTTCCCACAGTCCATAATGTTCTTGCATTGGATCATAAATGCCAGAATAATGGAAAATAAGATAAGGGTCAAAAAACTGCCCCAATAAGTAACCATTTTGTTTGGCTTATAGCTTAATGGATATTGATCCAAATCACATGATCCAGGGTCCATTGGAAAGCCACGATGTCATAGTATCTTACATAATTACCCCAGGTTCCCTGCTTATGTCAGCACTTCATACCATATTGATCTTTCAAAAATGTACAAACATTGGGGCAGTTTTTTGAGCCACTGTACAGTCTCTCCTCCTCAGCCAACTTTGTCATGGAATGACGTGGTTGAGTATGCTTTTCTGGCTGATTTCGACCTCTTACGTGAATCTTGACAGGATGTTTGTGACTGCCCATGGACAAAGCCAGCCTTCTGTGTAATGATAGACCAGCACTTCAAGCTTGAGCGTGCACATGAGGAGATTCAGCACCTCAATATCGAGATTCCACGCATCATTACTTACATGCAGGATGAAGATGTGTTCCTGCAATCCAAAGAAGCTGAAATATGGATGCAAAACCCAGGACTGGCATGGCAGGTGGGGAAGTACAGGTTGGAACGGGGGCGCTTCGATGATCAGCACATGCATCAATTCAGGAAGCTCACCTGCCTCCCAGGGTTTACTGGCAGCATCAAGCCCAGGATCAGTGTAGAGTTGCATCGAGAGGTAGAGAATGCTATGGACATGGATGTACAACCTGACAACAACTGCCATGCAGACTGGAATGATGATGGTGGGGATGATGAGGGCGAGGATGGAGAGGATGACCAAGATGATGAGGATATCAGTGCCATAGTCTCAGCCCTGCTATTGCTCACTGTAGATGGGCCTGGTGGATAGGACTAAAGTTCAGTTTTAGTATGACATGTATTATGGGGACATATCCTACTGCTGCATATGCACATGGGTGGTATAGTGTAAATATGTCCTGTGGGAAGGTATGTGTGAAATATGGTAGGCATTGGTGAAAAACTGGGCTGACACACTGGAGACGGCAGGCAGGATGGCGGGAGGCAACAACTAGCGGGCAGTTGACCACCATGGGATTGATGGGAAAGAAGCCTGGAGACAATGTGGTGTGATCAGGGCAGCTGCTGATGTGGTTGTCAAGCATTGCCACTGATGTCCAGCACATGCCGATGACGACTGAGGGAAATGTCTAAGTGTTCATAGACATTAATGAAGGTTTATTGATGGAGGCATGTATTTGCTGAACTCACTCCTGTTAGAGGGGGAGCACATATGCTGCACCTCCTCTAATAAGAGGCAATTGGTGGTATTATCAGGTGAAGCCCTGGCCCATATAGTGGATTTAAGGCCCATTCTGGTGAAAAACTTCTCCAAACATATAGGGGAGCTTCCAGAGGCCCCATACTGTTAGAACTGACCACATGCATCTCCATACACAGCCTTATGCTGTTTCTGTCATCCCTGATCCACCTGATCACATACTAGATACATGTGGGATGACAAACTGTCCCTGCTGAAAGGGGGCTCCTGGGCTATAAGTGTGCTGATGCTATGAAATGTAATCTCTTACTCACACACACACCAAACCTAACAATCAACACACGAACAGTAGGAATTGCCTGTTTTGAGTTCAGGTTCAAGTGCTTAGAAGCACTAAGCTCTGAATAGTACTAGCCAAAGCTCTTTCCAATGATCTCTTGATGGGTTTGATTCAGACAAAGCTTCAACACAAGTTTAAAACTTGCTAGGTATATTTATAATATCTCTCAATCCAATAGACTGAGTACCAAGTGTACATTCAATTATTAATGATCCCAAACGGATCTATAAGTCCAAGCAACTTATTAAACAAACAGTGCCAAGTGCACCAAGGCCAAGTGCCTAGTAATTCCAATGGACAATGCAGTACTAAGTTCCAAGTGAACTAAGACTCTTCAATTCTGCGATCTCTTCAAACAATTCCAACCAAGACAACTTTGAAGCAATCTGAGCCTTAATTTGGGCATGCAATAGTGTTTTAACAAATGTGATTTGTATACCCTATAGTAGCGCAAAGTGGGGGCAAGATTCCTTGCCTTTGCACTACTCATCTACAGTCTATTTATAGTGTACAAACTAAATATCATATGGAATTGTAAATTTTATACAGAACCGCGCTCCCCTGTGCCAAGGATCTGTATTTAATGCTGACGCGTCCTCTATGACTTGGCACACGCGCCATACATGCCAATTATGCCATTTACTGGTTACTTATCAAATATTGAAAGAGCTGGCTAAACTCTTATCAAGTCCCAACTGCGCACTTTGTTATTTAAAACAGCGCAGTGCTGTCATTTACTTCTCCTGATTGTCCCAGTTGTTATTCACAGTGTCCCACCTCTTCCAGTAGTTAACACCAAGTGCCCCTGACTAGGATTGGCTTGTGCAAGTCCCAAATTTACAATTACTTCTCCTATTAATGATGATCCCCAGACTAATGATATCATACTACAATGGTTACTTATGAACTAAGATACCGAGGTTGTAACTGGGCATGGTGAATAGGACTAATAATAGACTGTACTCATAGTCCTCCATACTGATAGTGTATTATCCATTAGACTAGTTCACTCTAATTAGCCATCTTGGAGCTTGACTCTAATCCTTTATTACCGTTTACTTGGTTATCAGAAATGATACTAATAGCCTTACTTGTTGACTTTATAAGTGCAAACAATTTTGGGCCCTATCACCACTCTTTCTGTCCAGCATTGGTCTGGGACAGGGCTCTGCCATGTCCCCTATCCTCTCTGCTCTATGCTTCGCACCCCTCCTCAAGGAATTTGAACAGAGGGTTTGCATAGCTTCTCTAATTTCCTACGTGGACAACAGCACCATCATAGTGCAGTTGGACATGTTCAAACAGAACCTTATTAAGCTCAAGGGAGCTTTCAAAGTTGTATTTGAGCTCACCCAGGCGATGGGTTTGGTGCTTGAGCACAGCAAGTCTGAGGGGTTCCACTTCTCTCAAAAACATGGCGATATCAACCCTGACATCAACCTTGGCTATGCCCCATATACTGGGGACACCCCCCTCTGCCCTGGCACCATCAGGCACTACCTCAGGTTCTTCTTTGACCATCCCCTCACATTCAGAGAACACATCAAGCGATACACAAACAAAGCCCTCACCTCTGTGAAGGCTATGCTCTCCCTTGGCAACTCCGTGCGCAGGCTTAGGCCCAAGCACAAACAAATGCTATACCGAGCCTGTGTTCTCCCCATTGCTACATATGGGAGCAGGCTCTGGATGTATGAGGGGGCCCGCATGGTGGGCCCTCTCAATAACCTCCAGAAGATGCAAAGGCACACTTGCCTTTGGATCACCAGTGCCTTCAAGACATCCCCGAACGGGGCTGGCAAGACCCTTGCAGGCATCCCCCCTATCCACCTTCATGTTAAGAAGTTGGTGGAAAGGAGTCATGTCCACTCCCATGCACTTCAGGCCTTGCACGCCTTTCGTCGCCTCATCAATGGGAACCACAAATTCTCTGTCAAGACCCTCAACACCTGCAACCCGAGCTGTAGGCTCAGGAAACTCATATTGCCTGTCATAGAGGCCTGGTCTAACCTTGGCCTCTCCTCCTTGGATTTAGACCCTGTCCACCCACTCAACCAACCGGGCATGTGCCCCAAGGACTTGTTCCCTAATCGCATAGTCTACAATATTGTCACCCCCCCACCCAAGGGCAGTGACCACCACAAGAGTTTCATGAAGGACCACATCACATCGCTGAAGAGTGCTGTTGATGAGGCCTCTCACTCCCCCTGGAGCATCTGCATTGTTACTGATGCATCCACTCCCCCCCCTCCCATGCAGTCAGTCGTGGTCTACCATGTCTGGCATGCCAGAGACCTATATGAGGACTGGTATGCTACTGGCCTCTCTACATCTGATGATGCCAAGCTGCAAGCAATTGTGGAAGGCATCCAACAGGCAGCTGACATCGGACTAGAGGACATCCATGATGTCCATATCTTCTCTGACTCCATCAACACCCTTAGGCGTTCCCTCGACACATCTCACCACTCAGGTCAAGCATCCGCCCTCAAAGTGTGCGATGTGCTGCTGCCTTGGCTGCAGCTCTGCACCATCCACAAGATCCACCTCCACCACATTACAAATGGGGTGGAGATTGAAGACCACCAACTGGCACACATCAGTGCCATCTCGACTCGCGTTGAGGTGGGTGGAGCACCAGTTATCTCTGCTGACTTTGCACAATGCAAAGCAGTCACACGCATGCTCAATGGCTGGAAATCTCTCTTCCAGTCCAAGAAGTATATTGGCTCCAATTTCTTGATGCTCTATGCAAAAAAGGACACCCCACTTATTCCAACCCATGTAAATAATGGGCCATGGATGTGCAAGACCGGTCACAGCCATGCTTTGACTGCCTGCGTGGTGCAATGCATCACCGGACATGCTCCAATTGGGGCGTTCCAATCCCGATTCTTCAAAGAGGAATCTGTCTCCTGTAGGTGCAGTGCTCCCCTGGAAACTGTACAACATGTCCTATATGACTGTCCACAACATGGACGGGAAGACAAGCCCAGCCATCAGCTGCACTATGCGTGGCTGGTCGACTTCCTCTTGGAGAACAAGAGCACTTTCGTGTTTGATGTTCCCTAGTCCTAAACAGGCTAGGGGTGGTACTCAGTGTTCTAAGTGATGGCTATAGGGTGCTCCCTGCCCGAACATGCAAACCTGGATAACTGGTGGACTTGAAGCCACCACCTGCTGTGGGGGGCCTACCCCCCGGTGTAGATTGGCCCTTCCAGCCTGTGTACAATGAGCTCCGGCTCCATTCGCTAGTTCGACTCCAGTTGGGCGAGCATCCTAGCTCCGTGGCGCTTTGTCTTCTGCCCCCCTCCCCCATTCCTTCAATTACTACTCATAGTGACCAGCGCATGTATTAGGTACAGTTGGTATATAAAATGTTGACCAAAAAAAAAAAAAAAAAAAAAAAGATCCACCTGATCCTTATCAGATGGTTATCATGATCTAGTGACTATTGTCTCTATTGTTCTTGATGTTCTTGGCATCTCATCAGATGACCAGATGCTGATCACTGTCATACCAGATGATCAGATCCTTATCATCTTCTTATTGTTTCTATTGTCTTTACTCTCCTTATTGTTCTAGCACATATATATAGGAGAGTAGATAGCCCTGAAGTCCCCAGTTACTTACTTTGGACTTCAGCTGTTGGCTGTCACAGACATCCCTGCATCTTCCTATTCTAATACATACCCATCTGCTTCAATCTTATTTTTACTGTGGCAAGAATAGATGATGAATCATGATTATGGCTTTTGGTTTTGTAAATGAGATGGTAATTAGTCTCATAACAAATACATGTGATATGTTCCTGCCTACAATCAAGGCACTCTCTAGATTGCACACAATCTTATATATTTCCCTGTATACCTCAATTGAGCCTCAAAACTATTATGCATGCTTTGATATGTAAGTATTTTGTAATCAACAGGCTATGTCCAGATTCAGCTAGTTTTGAAGGTCTGTGTGTTATGTCAGGGGTGAACAAACATCTTATAACAACAATGACCATGACCAAACATGACCCCTGTGGGAAATTACACTAAACATTGGAATAATCAACAACTACTACTATATTTACCTGAAATACAGTACAAATAAAATTTCTCTATTTATTGACACATGTCACATGATCTATTCCACCACATAAGTATACCAAATACATGACAACAATCTGAACACTTATTTAGTGTACATGATCCTGGTAAAAGTTAGTTCTGATGGTTTTTGTGTTTTCTCCATAACCAGGCAAGCTATGGCATTGGGCTTTGTGCACAGGCATTGCTTGTTTACTTGGTAACATTTTCCCATGGTCACATGACCTCTATAAACTATCATCTACATTGTTTCTAGTCATTTACAACTTCCTGAATGTGGAATGGACTTATTTCTCCTAAGAAAAGAAATAAAGAATGAGTACCTGCCACACAGTGTGTTGGCCCACTCCACCCAAGTATTAAGTGCATGTGGGTTTGACCCAGCTACATACGGGCATAAACACCTATTACCACTAAGTAATCTGTAATGGGCCATCAGAGTGGAGCTGTACACTAAGTTGCTCTCCAGGTCATATTACAGGTCTAGACTGAGGATACCTGCAGTCCAACGGTATTGTACTGTACCATGTCTGAACCTCCCAATGCCTTAAAGGTTTGCCTTTGCTTGTTGGGGCATGGTCCCCTCCCTTCACATTGATACCCCGTTCCACTCCCCTCCTGGTATTTTCAGGTTGCCCTGGAAACCCATTACTCCCCCCCAGTGTCGAAGATAAATGTCCAATCTAAATGAACAACCCATACTTCAACTTGAGATAGAGGGCCATTACTGGCAGATACAAGTCCTTATGTTTTTTTTGATGAACTTTTCTTTATATTTCTTGAACCAGCTTGTTGCAATAGAACTAGCTATCCAGAATCTCTTCAACTTTATATTACTTTTTGTTGTTGATAAGTTTGCTTCTGGAATGCTTGTCAGACCATGTCCTAGAATTAGATTGCAGGGTACAGGGAGTAGCTTGACAATGTGGAAGGCCTGATGGATACACAACATGAAGATGTAATGTGACCACACATTTGAGCTTGCCAAATACTTGTTGCACTTCTATAAGGGGTCATGTTGCCAAGAGGCTCAGGCAGGGAGCAGCATATACAATATGAATGGCCATGCAGGGAAGGGATTAGTATAGAGCACTAGAGGCTTGACCATGAGTAGAGAACCCAATCCAAGTCTATTGCACTGTGATATGTTAGTCCGGAGTAAACTACTATCTATCAAGGGGTTAAGGCAAAGCATGTCAGGATGATAGATGTAACAGTGAGGCTACACAAGCTGTGCAATAGTAATCCTGTTGGCTAGATGTGGACAACAAGTGATGCCCTTACAACTTCACCCATATCCATGGTGTATGATATCAGCAACTCCAAATGAATTGCCAATAGAAGCTGGTGTTTATAGATCCTATACAAAAATCCAACAACAAAAGGTAACCATATATATCTAGGCACTTCCCTTAAAAACAAGTCAGCTGGTAAAGTAGGGACTCAGACTCTCAGAGTTGGACTGTGTGAAAAAATTAACAAACTTGAAAATATAGATCCATATTTGTATATTCCAAATACACAACCAACTCAGTAGCTTCTCTGGGGATCTTACACTGAGCTACAATATATGGAGGTCTTTACACTAAGCCACATAACCCATGTGGACTCCACACAGACTCATTTGGCAGGACCACCAGCCAGACAACAATCCATGTCTGCACTGAGTCTGCATCAATCTGCATAATTTTATGTGGACATGTGGACAAGCATGGATGGACAGCTTGCAGAATCTGCGTGGCCAGTCAATTACTAATCAGATTACTAATATAATTTTATTTACTCAAATTATATATACTATTTGTTATTAATAATATAATATAATGGTGCTGAAAAACTTGTAACTAACTAGGTTTGAATGCATATATGCATAAACATTATGTAATATATTTGGCATTCATAACCGTTGGGCAAGATGGACATTCCTAGCTACAGGCTACACTGGCCTCAAGTCAACACATTTAGGTCACATGACTACAAAGCACGTGCAATGGTCACATTACTGTTGCCACATCTTCATTGGTTCTCTTCAACCACATCAATGATGCCTGCCAAACCGCCAATGCCAATGCCAATGCACCCAAGCCACCAACACCAATGCACCAAATGCCAACCAATGCCAACATGACAACACATGAGATGGTGTGGGGTGAAGGATAGAAACAGATGCGGAATGAAGGGATGATGAGAAAAGGGTGCCCTGAGGGGCAAAGGGAGGTGAGTCCCACATGCCGCTCATCTACACACTCACCATGCAATGTGTCCCCTCCCACTTCAGGAACCCAAGACGAGAAGGACATGGCTGCCAATGCCCAGGGTGCCCCGGCACACCTGGAAGACAACAACAACAACAACAACCATGAAGACAGCAGCAGCAACTGTGACGACAAGGCCTGCAGCCACAATGGCAACAGCAGCAGCAGCAGCAGCAGCCATACCAACAATAGTGCAACAACAACAACGAAGGACAGCAACAAGAATGAGGACAAAGCCAATGACCACCACCACAAGGACAATGAAGACAACAACAACTAAGAACAATGGGGACAACAGCCAGAAAAATGGCCTGTGCTGGACCATGCCAGTGCCACCACTGCCACTACCCAGGCCACTGACAATGCCGCAGGGGTGCATCCTGCACCACCTGGTGCTGAAAGCAACAGCAACAATGGCGACGACAACAGCGGGGGCAGCGGGGGCCCCTGCCCATACTAGATTAAGTATTTACAATCATGTAGTCTTCATTATTAATATATCATTTTTTTATCAATCTTATTAGCAAGTATTATAATAGTAAAAGAAAGTGAGTAAGTCCACATGGACTTATTCTTTATTTCTTTTCTTAGGAGAAATAAGTCCATTCCACATTCAGGAAGTTGTAAATGACTAGAAACAATGTAGGTGATAGTTTATAGAGGTCATGTGACCATGGGAAAATGTTACCAAGTAAACAAGCAATGCCTGTGCACAAAAACCATCAGAACTTACTTTTCCCAGGATCATGGACACTAAATGAGCATTCAGATTGTTGTCATGTATTTGGTATGCTTATGTGATGGAATAGATCATGTGACATGTGTCAATAAATAGAGAAATTTTATTTGTACTGTATTTCAGGTAAATATAGTAGTAGTTGTTGATTATTCCAATGTTTAGTGTAATATCCCACAAGGGTCATGTTTGGTAAGGGTTGTTGTTCTTATAAGATGTTTGTTCACCCCTGACATAACACACAGACCTTCTTTTTTTTTTTTTTGGTCATATAATAATATTAAGCGCATGTGGGTTTGACCCAGCTACATGTGGGCATAAACACCTATTACCACTAAGTAATCTGTAATGGGCCATCAGGGTGGAGCTGTACACTAAGTTGCTCTCCAGGTCATATTACGGGTCTAGACTGAGGATACCTGCAGTCCAACGGTATTGTACTGTACCATGTCTGAACCTCCCAATGCCTTAAAGGTTTGCCTTTGCTTGTTGGGGCATGGTCCCCTCCCTTCACGTTGGTACCCTGTTCCACTCCCCTCCTGGTATTTTCAGGTCACCCTGGAAACCCATTACTCCGCCCAGTGTTGAAGTTAAATGTCCAATCTAAATGAACAACCCATACCTCAAACCTGCTCCCCCTCTCCCAAATCCCCCCTATTACTTTCCCCCCTGTTCCACACCGCTCTTCCAAAGCAATGACTCCCCTCCAAAATGAGACCACCAAATCCCATCATTGGACAATAAACTGGCATTCTCCTCAAGAGGTGTGCTCTGTGCAGGGACAGTAGCTGATCGGGGGCCAGACCCCTTCCTCCTTTTGTATTTGGGTGTAGTGGTTAAGCAAGTACAAATAAATCATCGAAAATGTTGGTGGTGACACTCCCTAAGGATCTGCACAAAGCAGAGTACAAGAGTTGTGGTGTCCTTGTGTGGCCTGGTAGTTGATGAGGTGGATGTGAACGGATTAATGAAGCCCCCAGTACAGGCAAGATGAGATGACCCTGCAGATAGTCAGAATCAGCTCTGATAAGTTAGAAATTTGGATATGGTGTAAAAGGATAGTGGCCCAGGCCAAAGGAGTGGTCTGATGAAAGGCAATGTCAATTAGGGATGAGGTGTTAGGTAGTTTAGGGATGACCTAGTGCAGGAGGGACAAATTCCCATGGTCGGGTGGTGGTGGTATGTAAAAGATCAAGAAGCGTCAAACACACAGACCTTCAAAACTAGCTGAATCTGGACATTTCTAATATTTTGCTCAAAATAGACTGTGGGAAAAATATGCTCAACAAGGAAATTGTAGAGCCATGTTTGTACATTCAAATATAAACCCAAGGGGCCCACCCATTGTTAAGATTGTTTGTAACATTCAGTCTCTTTCCAGCATCTTGGCCAACAGAAGTCATTGCCAATGCAGAGTTGTATTTTCTTATATCATCCAGGAACTTTCTATGATGAATACTGCCATGAGTATATAGTTCCTTTATCTCAGGAGGCAGTTGATGTAGCAATGGCAGTTTGATCTTTCCCCTGAAATAATATGTACCAAATTTTGGATTGTTAAGTGTTGACTTTGTTAATTTTTCAGACTCCCAATGTTTGGCTTGACAAAAAGGACATAGGACATTCATAGTCCCTAAATCATAAATTTGAATACAATTCTTATCAAATGGTTGCCTGGCTAGTAGAAGAGATGCTGGAAGAGGTGGCTGTGCTGGAGGAAGCTGCAGTGGAGGAGGCATCTCAGGCATTGCAGGTAGTTGTGGCTGCAGTTCAGGCTGTGGATATAGAGGTGGATCAGGTACTGGTGGAAAACCTTGATTGGCCAGACTAAAAATACCAACTAAAGGGTGTTGGACTTGTTCTATTGGAGCAGGAGCTAAAGCAACAGGCTGTCTCCTTTGTCTATAAGGAGAAACTGGAGGCAAATTTGCAGCAGCAGCTCTTAATTCAGCAGCAGTTATGGGAATAGGCACAGCTAGAATAAGCCCTCTATTATATACAGCAGGAGCATTTGGAATTACAGCCAATTGATTGTGTATTGGCTAACTGACATTATAGGAGCAGTAGCATGAAGTACAACATGCCCTGGTGCGGGGTAAACAGGCATAGGTATAGGAGCAGGCATAGGAGCAGGCATAGGAACAGGCACAGGAGCAGGTATAGAAGCAGGCATTACTGATAGTACATCTAGATCTAGAGAGTGGATGGTGGGGTAGCCCTGTATTTTTTGATCGGCTAGTAAATTACGATCAACAGTTTAGGATTGCTTCGTCTACTGAGTGCTGTGTGTTGGTTAATTGGGGGGTGCGAACTATCAATATACGCCAACCTGCCAGAAGAACTTACTCCAACTAGTTTTCACGAGGTCAACTTTTGAAACAAACTGGAATTCGAAGCACGCCGGGAGCCTGTCCGCCCTACACATTCACCTGCGCAACATTGTTGCTTCGCAAACCGTGACACCCGTGACTATGATGGTGATTTATTTCCAACACTCAGGAGCTGAGCTGAGCTTGGACAAAGACGCTATTGAAATCGATCAAATTCAATTGCGCTATACAAATCTGTACGGACATAAACAGGTGTGTTGTAACATTAAAGCGCAGGATGTTACATAACTAGTGCCGGATGGACTTCTATATCAAGACGTATCAGTCCACTGTTGTAAGCAGCTTAACAAAATTGGCCCTCATTTATACTGACGCAAATATTGACTAGTGAAGAAACCGATTTGTGTCCCAATGAAGTGAATCAATGGTCGTCCCAGAAACATTCTCTGTCACCATTAGAGAGCGTAGGACCATACCCGGAGATATCTGGAGTGCAAGGGGGGGATAGCTCCAAACCTGTTGAGCTTTGTACAAATGCCTTAAAATTAAGACATATGAGAGAAAATGGGGCAGTCTGTGATGACGAAGCTACGCGTATGTTGTTACGGCTGTTTAGGCCTTATCCTCTAGATCAATATGCTGAGTCGTTCGTTCGTTCTTAGACCGTTGACTTCTGTAAGTCCAACGTCTATTGACTCCCTCAATAGGGCTAAAGTCAAGTTATCGAGTTTATCTGATCAGAGATGCACTACCCCCTTCGTAAGGCGGATAGGATCGAGTTCGCGTCAAGAGAATAGATGAATAAGGTGAATTCAGCTAGGTCAAGCTAAAGAGCTAACTAACTAAAGTATCCCTATATATACGTGGTAGTTCGATAAGCGTTGTTTACGCTATTTGTTATAGATAAGAGTTAGTAAGCTATCTGAGAAGATGAGTAAGGAAGCTTAGTAACTATGGGAAAGAGAATGCATATGGGGATGTCAAAGATAAGGTCAATAAGCGTCTGATAGTAAAAGAAAAGGGAAAAGAAGTGATATGCCAGACAAGTAGGGGAATTTGTAACATTACCCCTCTTCTATCTCTAAAGCGTCCCAGCTTTAGAAATCAATTGGCTCTCCCGACATGTTGGCAATGGCTTCTGGGAAGTCAAAGGGGTCGTCAATTCCGTCATCTACATCTTCATATTCATCCCCAACCCGTCGCCAGCTTCAATGATACCCTGCCGTCCTAGTTATTGGTCTTTCAGGACATTGGTCTCTTTGATGTCCTGGAGCCGGTTTGTAACATATCGGACAATATTGTTTTTCGCAGTGTATTGATGAGTGTCCGAAGTTAAGGCATCAAGAGCATAACACGTTTTTGTAAATGATTGCTCGTTCTACTTGCGTGAGGTCGATTGGTTTCTCTCGACTTCCAACGTGATTGAGAGCGTTCATCGTGTATTTGATTGGTTTGAGGGTTTTCTTCTTCTTTATGACCGATTTTGTACCTTTTCGTCCTTCTAGATATTTAAATACTTCCTTGTTTTGAACCATGTCGTTTGGATCAGGGGTGGAATGTTGCGAGGATGGAGGGGATGGTTCGCGAAAGGGCGGAATTGGTAATGGTGCGGGTTCGTAAATAGGAGAGTTGGGCGCTGAAGGTGTTGGTGTTATCGGAGGGGATGTTTGTGTTTCTTTGTCACTTGTCGAGATATCTGTAGTTGATTCCGTAGGTGTCGACGGCATGGACGTAGGTAATCGAATTCCGTCTTGTAGTAAGGGAATTAAGTCTTCTAGAATTCGGAATTCTTGTGTGTTCGTCAGCTCGTCAGTGACCTGGTCTAGTGCTCGGCTGATATCCGCAGTTTGAGTGTACAACATATCCCTAATCTCTAAATATTTCCCAACTAGTTCGATGAGTTGGTTATACGGTGGTTGATTAAACGCTTGGATCATTCTTTCACGGTGTTCTTCGTTCATGAACCATGATAAGAATTTTTGACTGCGTATAATTCTCGTAGCTATCTCGAGACGTTCTTGGGATCCAATGTTGACGACAGGAGTGTCGGAAGGAGTGTTAAGAGGGGTGGCGGTGGCAATGTAAAGGTTGTTGGTGATGGGGGAAGACATTGTTTGTATGAGCTTTGAAATTTGTTGAGAGCGATGAGAGATGATAGTCTGTTTAGAGGCGATGTAGCTTCTGATAGGATTGAAGGATCGTTCGAGCCCTTTTTAAGTGACTTTCAGGTTCCCATGTGTTGTGCGCGGATGAGTAATCTTTCCATTTCACGAGGTATTGGAAGCCTCGGCCTCGTTGTCGGTGATTAATAATCCCTTCCACTTCGTATTCTTCTTCTTGATTTATAAGATCCGGTGGTGGTTCTAAGAAGTTTGGTCCATGGGTATCGGTTTCTTTGTATGGTGTGAGGAGTGATGCATGAAACACGGGATGAATCTTCCATTGTGATGGAAGTTCTAGTCTGTATGTCACTGGTCCGAGGACTTCTCGGATTTTGAAGGGTCCTTCTCTTTTTGGTGCTAGTTTCTTTGATGGGTAAGGAATTCGAAGATTTGTTCCTTCTAACCAAACGTATTCTCCTTGTTTGAATGGAGTGAAACCTCGTGTTGTCCTTTCTGCGACTTTTCTTCTCGCTAATTCGTGTGCGGCCATAGCTTCTTCTCGGGCTTTGTTAAGCTCAATCATTCGTTGTTCTACACTCGGAACATTCGTCTTCTGGAATGCTGATGGAATTGCTTGGGGTTCGTATCCCATCATTAGGAAGAATGGAGATTTCTTTGTAGTGGAATGATTTTTTTGATTATGCGCGAATTCTGCGATTGAGTTAAGTTCTTTCCATATTGCCGGGTTGTTCTGACAGAACATGCGGAAGTAGATTTCGAGCTCTTGGTTTAATCTCTCTGTTTCTCCATCTGTCTGTGGATGATATGCCGTACTCATTACGAGTTTGATTCCAAGGAGTTTTCCTAGTTCTTTGAAAACTTTTGCTGCGAATTGAGGGCCTCGATCCGATAGAAAAGTGTCGGGTAGTCCAAATCTTTTGTAAACATGTTCCAGATAAAGATTCGCCATTCCTAAAGCATCGATCGTTTTGGTGCAAGGGATAGAAATTACCCCCTTCGTAAGCCCATGATCTACCACGACCATGAGGCTATCTTTCCCATCGTTTTCTGGCAGGTCTGTGATGAAATCGGCTGTGACAAATGAGAATGGTCTCGGTTCTCCGTTTGTTGCAATCGGTATCAACCCGGGTTTTGTTGGGTGTGTGTTGACTTTCATTTGTTGACATGTGGCGCAACCGTCAACATAATTTTTTATAAACACTCCCATACCTGGCCACCAGTATTCTCGACTGATCAATTCCTGTGTCTTATATTGGCCTGGGTGTCCTCCTGGTTTCGTGTCGTGATATCTTCGCACTATTTCCTTCCGTAATTTTGCATCCGGTCCTACATAACATCTGTTCTTGAAAAACAGAAGTCCGTCTTCAAATTTCCAATCTGATAAGTTTGATTTAATCGGTGGTGTCCCTGTTTCCTTTAATGCTTCGATTGATTTTGCGAACAAATCATCTTCTTCAATTGATTTCTTCAGGTCTTGTAATCCTATATCAATCATTTTGATGAAAATGTCATCTGGCAATAAAATCCGATCTTCGTTATCTGTGTCTTCCGTATTGACGTAGTCTGATCTTCTTGATAAGGCATCGGATTGTATCATCCGTGTTCCAGGTGTATGCACAAGTTTGAGATCGAATTGTGATAAGAAAAGGCTCCATCCTGCCTGTCGTCGGTTCAATTTTTGTGCCGTTCGGAAATACGTTAAGTTTTTGTGATCGGATAGAATTACTGTTGGAAATTGTGATCCTTCGAGGTAGTGTCTCCATGTCTTCAAAGCTCGTATGATGCCTAATAATTCTCTATCGTAGATCTCGTAATTTCGTTCGGTTTCTGTGAATGAATGTGAAATATATCCACATGGGTGCCATTCTCCATTATCGTTTTGTTGTCGTAATACCGCGCCTGTAGCCCATTTCGAAGCATCTGATTTGATGTGAAATGGTTTCCTTTTGTCTGGCATCATAAGGACGGGTGACTTCAAGAATTTCTGTTTCAGACCATCGAATGCTTCTTGACACTCTTGTGTCCATTTCCATTCAACGTCTTTTCTTGTCAAATTCGTTAATGGTCTGCTAAGTTCAGCGTAATGTCCAATGAATTTTCGATAGAAGTTTGCGAATCCAAGGAATGATCGGACTTGTTTTACTGTTGTTGGTGCTGGCCAATCTGCGATTCCTGCCAATTTAGTCGGTTCCATACCTATCTCGTTTTCTCTGATGACTAGTCCGAGATATTCGAGTTCCGTGGCTTCGAATACGCATTTGTCCAAGTTCAGATACAAATCGTTTTCCTTCAATTTGTCCAAGACTTTAAGGGTTTTTCTTCGCAAATCATCGATGTTGTCGGAGGAAATAAGGATGTCGTCCATATAAATCAAAATCCATCCTTCGTCAATCTCGATTGCGTAGATATCATTCATCATATTTTGGAACGTTGCCGGCGAATTGCATAGACCGAAAAACATAACAAGGGGTTCGAATAATCCCCTGTTTGTTTTAAATGCCGCTTTCCATTCATCGCCTTCTTTGATCCGGACGTTATTATATCCCCATCGTAAATCCAACTTTGTGAAGTATTTTGCCCCTTTAAGTTTATCAAGAAGCTCCCCTACAAGTGGCAAAGGGTATGCGTTCTTTATAGTTCCTTCGTTTAGTCTTCTATAATCTTGGGTTGGCCGAAGTTTCGTCGAGTCTTTCTTTGATACAAAGAAGAAAGGTGATGCTTGTGGGGATTTCGATGGTCGAATGTATCCTTTTCGCATGTTTTCATCAATAAATTCGTCCAGTTTTCCTTGTTCTGCTGGGCTGATGGGATAGATTTTACAATCTTTTGGGATAAAATCAGGTTTAAGATCTATCGCATGGTCCCATGATCGTCGTGTTGGCATCCTTTCCGAATTTGTTTTGTCGAATAATGACGCATATTCTCTATAGAATTCTGGTAATGTCTTCTTTGGTTTCTGGTCTTCGATTTCTGCTTTATGTTCTAATTCCTGTGATATTGATGTTTTTGCCTGTATCCAAATGGATTCTTCTTCATCATCTTCTGAGTCGATGTATGTCCTGAGTAGATTGATTTCAGGTTCATCATCTTCTTCGTTGATTTCTAAAAGAATCGGTTGCCAATCTTCAAGGGGTTGATTCCTTGGGATTTCTTCCGGATATTCTTCCTGTATTTCTGTTACCATTGCCTTAGGATATTGCCGTGTTAATTTCATTTGTCGGATTTCCAGGTTTCTTCGGATTGCTTCCGAAAGAACTCCTTTCTTGATGCTTGATCCGAAGTCGAGTGTTCCTTTCTCCCAATCAATCTTGGGGTTGTGCCGTTTTAACCATGGTAATCCTAAAATGATATTTTCTTTTCCTAGTCCGCTGACGAGTAATCGGATTCGGATTTCTTCGTCTCCGATTCGGATTTTGGTCCATACACAATCAGTGATGTTTCCTGATTGGTTCTTTGTGCCGTCTACGTTTCTAACCGAGTATGATTTCCTTAATGGGGTTGTCTTTATCCCGTTTTCTTCGACAAATGCTTTGTCAATGAAAATTCCTCCAGCTCCACAATCGATTAATCCGATTGCTTGGGTTTCGACGTTTTTCTGTTCTTCAATCACCGTAATTGGAATAGATAACGATTGTCGATTCATTTCTCCTAGTATTACAGGTGATAGTGTTACTGAAAAGATTTCGGCAGGTACTGACGTCGATTCAGTCCGCCGCTTTAAAAACCCTCATCTTCCATATTCTTTAGGGCTACTTCTTTCTCTTCTTCGTCTAGCTCTGCCATGAGTGCTCGGATTTTCATATAGGCATCTTTGCCTTTCATTGGTATCTTCTGTTCTTCCTTCCTTTGTGTTTGAGGAATTGATCCTCCTGCTTTGTGGTCTGATGCTCGATGTCCAAATTTGTGACATTCGAAGCATAGTCCTCGTTTCATATGCTCATCCCTTTCTTGGATGGTTAATCGATCGATGTCCATCGCGTTTGGATCTCGACTGTTATTCGGAACGTATCTGGGATTATTATTTCGTTGGAAATTATATTTCTTTCCGGTGTTTCCTCCCGTTGTTTTTCCGGTGTTTCCTTTGATGCGTGCTACAATCGATTTTGCACGTCTGTACTGAGTGTCAAATATGGACGCCTTTTCATACCAACCCTTGATGGTGGTCGGTGGGTTGTCCATTGTTAAGATTTTCTGCATCAAAGAAGGAGGTATTCCTTCCATGAAGTATTCGACAAGTGCTTCACTTTCTGTAATCTTGCTTTCTGATGCGGCTGATTTAAATTCAGCGATGTAGTCATCTGCAGTCATGTTTCCTGACATGCGCAGTGTCTTCAAGGTTTGTCTAGCGTCTCCTGCCTCATCTGGAGTAGAGAACACTTCTTCAACTGTTGTCATAAATGTTGTGAAAGTTCCTGGGTGATCGCTGTTTTCTCCATACCAGGACTTTTTCCATGGTCCTGCTGTTCCTCCCTTCATATACGAAAGTACATAGAGGATCTTTTTCCAATCTGTATCGTAGATTCTGTCGTTTGCTTGCAAATACATTTTGCAATCAAGGACGAAGTCCTTTGTCATTCTTCGATTTCCATCGAAGATGTTCGGTGAGCTAAGTTTAATTTCGGTGGGTCTTCGCTCATCTGCCATTTCTACGTCTGAGTCTGGTGGTATCGGGGAATTCGGTGGTTCGGGTTTTGGTTTCTCTGGTTCCTTTCCTTTGGAACTTTCTGCTTTTGGTTGTCTCGGCGTGGTGGGCGTTTCTGTTTGTGTGACTATTACAAGTCTTGGTTGTTCTTCCGCGTCTTGGAAGTCTTCGCTGCTGATTGCGCTTTGTCTGCTGCTGCTTCTGCTACTTTCACTGCTGCTCGCAGGTTTCAATCCGTATCGTGGTGCCGTTGCGTCTGAACCTTTATAGGTTGACGGTTCTGATCAGCTTGACCTTTTGTTACGGCTGTTTAGGCCTTATCCTCTAGATCAATATGCTGAGTCGTTCGTTCGTTCTTAGACCGTTGACTTCTGTAAGTCCAACGTCTATTGACTCCCTCAATAGGGCTAAAGTCAAGTTATCGAGTTTATCTGATCAGAGATGCACTACCCCCTTCGTAAGGCGGATAGGATCGAGTTCGCGTCAAGAGAATAGATGAATAAGGTGAATTCAGCTAGGTCAAGCTAAAGAGCTAACTAACTAAAGTATCCCTATATATACGTGGTAGTTCGATAAGCGTTGTTTACGCTATTTGTTATAGATAAGAGTTAGTAAGCTATCTGAGAAGATGAGTAAGGAAGCTTAGTAACTATGGGAAAGAGAATGCATATGGGGATGTCAAAGATAAGGTCAATAAGCGTCTGATAGTAAAAGAAAAGGGAAAAGAAGTGATATGCCGGACAAGTAGGGGAATTTGTAACATATGTAAGTCTTCTCATGCTGTGTTGCCCAGAAGAGCCTCAATTGTATGATTGTTTGAAGCTAATTAGTCAATATTTTCCAGTGTCGTATCCTGCCACTCGTTCAAAAAGAGATCGGAAGTATCACCATAAGGTACCATCGTCATTCGGACCCTGTTCTAATGTCAACCTAGCTGGATCGAGATGTCGATAAGGTGTTCGGAGAGGGCAATGATTGATATAGAGGTGAAGTGGGTTGTTTTTTGGCACACTCAAGGAAGCCTTTAATGAAGTTCTGGTCGAGATCTTCAGTTCAAGGGGCGGCATTGTCAGAGGTGGAATTTGCTCATCCCACACATCCCAGTTCTCAGGAAATTGCGATTTGGCCAAAAGCAGTTTCAATATATGTGGAATAGAAGAAAGGACCTCCACAGCGTCCAACCCGTACACTGCGTATTCATGCAGTTGGAGATCGGAGTATGGCCCATGACAGTCACTGCAAGCTTTGCTGTTGCCCAAAAGGTATTTTGCTACCAGAACATATGGCCATAGATGCAAGGATCGGCAAAAAGGAGATCCCGTCAATATCCAGTGTTTCGAGTGAGGGAGAGGAGAGGTTCATCAAATCTATGGGTCTAAGCTCGCGGGCGAGCCACATAATCCCGACCATTGTCAATGCAACATCTGCGTTGAAGTTTTACGAGATGAAGTGCAACTTCACAGATGTCGCGGGATATGGAGGGGAGGGGAGGGGAGAGACAAGTTGTGCGTCAGGTCGAAAGCGATGGTTTGGGATCGATAAAAAGTGAGGAGTGAGAAAGGTAATGATTGGTTCCAATTGGGTATGCTCCCCAGGATCCCTCTTATCCCACCTTCCCATGAATGTTGCATCGTAAATTTGCGAGTCTGGTGTAGGGTGAGTCATCCTTTTTTGTACTTGTTGGTCCTTTTTTGACGGCTAGACAAGTACCCTGCTCCGACGCAGATCCGAGAAGTGTGTTGTGATCCCGCTCCATGCAATTTCCTGTCCTCGGGCTACGGCCTCGCCTGTTCTGGCATGAATGTAGTTAATCACAGATTGGTCTCAGGGTCAGTCACTCGAAGGGGTGAAAGACGACTGAGAATATATTGTACCTGTAGTTAATCACAGATTGGTCTACAGGTAATCAGGAAGTAATCGAAAGGAAGAGTAATACTGGGCTCACCTCAGGGTCAGTCACTCGAAGGGGTGAAAGACGACTGAGGGGGCCCCTAATCTACCAGAGAAAATATAAGGAAGTGAAAAACCCGTAGACGTCCGAGAGCAAGGCACCTACGGCTCTCGGACTGGCTGTAGGTATAGGCGCAGACGGATATGGAAAGTAAGTGATCGGGCAAATAGAAAAAGAAATCATATTAGACATATCATATACCTAGGTCATGGGGAGTCTCATTCTCAACACTCCCCCAGACGACCGTGGACCTAGGTGTCTAGCTTGAGAAGGGAAATGAGATGGCAATGGATTACTTTGGTGACAGCCTTGGTGAACATATCGGCAATGTTTTCGGAGGAGGGGATATGACGGACTTCGATCTCCCCCTCACTAATGCGCTCCCGTACGTAGTGATGGCGTATATCAATATGTTTAGCATGGGAGTGGCCTTTTGTAGATAGTGCAAGTGAAATTGATGAGGTGTTATTGCAGTAGAGGAGGGCAGGGAATTCCTGAGGCAGCCCAACTTCGCTAAGGAAGGAATACATCCACATGGCCTGTTGGGCCGCGCGGGATAGTGCCATGTACTCTGCCTCCGTAGTCGAGAGGGCCACGGTGGGCTGGCGCTTTGAGCTCCATGAGACGGGGCCTCCTGCCATCATGAATACATACAGTGGCTCAAAAAACTGCCCCAATGTTTGTACATTTTTGAAAGATCAATATGGTATGAAGTGCTGACATAAGCAGGGGACCTGGGGTAATTATGTAAGATACTATGACATCGTGGCTTTCCAATGGACCCTGGATCATGTGATTTGGATCAATATCCATTAAGCTATAAGCCAAACAAAATGGCTACTCATTGGGGCAGTTTTTTGACCCTTATCTTATTTTCCATTATTCTGGCATTTATGATCCAATGCAAGAACATTATGGACTGTGGGAAGAATAAACAATGTCATGTGACTTTATTTGTATCAATTTGACATGTTGGAATTGGTTCAATCATCTTCTTGACCTCTTACCACCATCATGAAAGCCATTTCTACTGCTCAGCACAATACTGTTGTTTCTCTCCTCAATGAGGGCTATTCTCAGCGTCAAATCAAGGAGAAAACTGGTCTAGGGAAGGGTACCATCAGTAGGATCAGCAAAGATGTGGATGGAAACAAAGAAAACAACCTTGGTGGCCGCCCCTCCAAGCTGTCTGTTTGTGACAAACAGTCAATTATTTGTCAAATCAAGTCAGGGAAGCTTGATAATGCAGTTCAGGCTACCCAATTCATCAATGGCATCATCCCCAATCCTGTCACACCCCAGACAGTCAGAAATGCACTCAAGGAAAATCAATTTTATGCTGCTACAAAGAGGAAAGCTCCTCTTCTCAAACGAGCCCATCGCATCCGGCGTCTCCAGTTTGCAAAATATCATGAAAGCTGGACTGTGGAGGACTGGAAAAGGGTTCTATGGACAGATGAGACCAAAATCAATAGGATTGGGTCAGATGGAAAGGTTTATGTCTGGAAACAAAGGGGAGAACCACCATCTGATAGAACAACATCACCTACTGTCAAACATGGAGGAGGAGGAAACCTCATGGTATGGGGTTGTATGGGGTGGAATGGAGTGGGAAAGCTCATAGAGGTGCAGGGGAACATGGACAAGGTTCAATACTGTGAAATTTTGGAGAGTGGAGTTCAGGAAAGTTTTGAGAAGTTGGAAATGGTGGATGGCGAGCGCTACTTTCAGCAAGATAACGACCCCAAACACACATCTGGACTGGCCACACAGTGGTTTGAAGACAACAACATTCAAGTCCTTGGCTGGCCTGCCCAATCCCCTGACATGAATCCAATAGAACACCTTTGGGAACATCTCAAGCGCCGTCTTAAAGAATATCTGACACCACCCAAAGGAGTACATGAGTTGTGGGATAGATTGGCTGAAGAGTGGGGTGAAATTCCACCAGAGGTATGCCAAAACCTGATAGAAAGTATGCCCAGGCGGATACAAGCAGTTATAAAGGCAAAAGGTGGTCATACAAAGTATTAGATAGAAAATTAATAGAGGGTCAAAAAACTGCCCCAATGAGTAATCATTTTGTTTGGCCTATAGCTTAATGGGTTTTGATCCAAATCACATGATCCAGGGTCCATTGGAAAGCCACGATGTCATAGTATCTTACATAATTACCCCAGGTCCCCTGCTTATGTCAGCACTTCATACCATATTGATCTTTCAAAAATGTACAAACATTGGGGCAGTTTTTTGAGCCACTGTACCCAGAGGTTGAGTGGTGGGTGTCAGTATCTCCCCCGTAGTCCGAGTCCACGTAACCGACGGGGTGAAGGTCATCGGTCCTATAGTAGGTGATCCGGTAGTCGAGGGTGCCCTTGATGTAAGCAAGCATGTGTATAAGCGCCCCCCAATGTGCCGGACCTGGATTCGCTTGTACGCGTGCGAGTTTGGTAACGCCATTCGAGAGATCTGGGCAAGTGGCAGCTTGGCCCCACATAATACACCCGAGGACCTCCCTATAGGGTTTGTCACGCATGAACGCGCGTTCAGCATCGGTTGAGGGGGATTGATCTTCGGTAATATTGAGCCCTGTTGGAAGGGGGGTCGGTTTCGGATTGCACTCGGCCATCCCGAATCGTTCTAGGACACGTTCGAAGTAAGCGCGCTGTGAGAGGGAAATCGCACCAGTTTGGGAATTGCGCTCAACACGCATTCCCAGAATATACTGTAAATCCCCCACATCCTTTATGTCGTAGCATTCCCCCAATTCCCTCTTTGCTAGTGTTGCTCCTTCAGGCGTGGAGGATGCACCAAATATGTCATCCGTATACGTGCTGGTAATGGTATGTTCATTGCCGATAATCCGAGAGCGAACGCAAGTATCCGCCTGGGACTGGTGGTACCCGAGTTCACGGTAGCTACCGTCCAGTTCGTGCCACCAGTCGTATGCTCCCTGCATCATCCCGTACAAGGTTTTGTCGAGCAAGCAGACCATGGGTTCCTCCCCCTGCACGACAAGGCCGGGCGGGAGGTCCATGTAGACAGTATGCTGGAGCTTACTGTTGAGATACGCCGATACGAAATCTACCTGCCAAATATGCAACCCCCGCTGGGCTGCAATAGCGGCTGTCATCCAGAAAGATTCAAGGCGTACCATGGATGCATAAGTCTCAGTAAAGTCGACGCCAGGGATTTGGGAGAACCCCTTCGCAACAAGGCAAGCCTTGCGCTTAACGATCTCCCCCTCACCGTTGTACTTGTTGTCGAATACCCACCTGCAGCCCATAATCTTCTTCCCGTCAGGGACACTACTGCATGGGACGATGGACCAGACCTTACGCTCCTGCAGAACATTAAGCTCGGCCTCCATTGGTCCTTCCCATAGATCGGGGCGGTGCATTGCCTCTTTGTAAGTTCGGGGAATATGTGTGTCTGGCTGCTTGGCTGAGAGGGCAATGTGGTCATCCAGCGAGGCAAGAAAGTTGAACATCCCGGATGTTGTAAATGCACGGGGCGGGCCATCCCTCGCCCATTCTTCGCCAGCCACTGCCGCCTCACGTTCACACTCAAGCGATTCCATGGACGCCTCAAGGGCAGGGCTTGGCCCAGCCCTAGCAAGCCGAGTTGAGCGTCGCGGCGGCTCGTCCAGTGCAGGTGCAGTGGGAGTCTGGACGATGCGAGGCGGGTGTAGCGGGGGGTCAGTCGGTCGTACCCGTGGTGCAACAGGCAGTTGAGGGCGCAGGACACCAGACCCAGGAGTAGTAGCTGGCGGTGGCAGGCTGGGGTCAGCAAGTAAGTCGTCGTCATTGGTGGTGATGAGAGTGGGTACAGTGCAGTGGCCCTCCCCCTCGTCGAAAATTACATTCCGGCCTTTGATTACAACACCAGTACCTCAATCGTATAGTTTGTATCCGCCCCGGCCATAATAGCCAATCATGATATACTTGATCGATCGAGGATCAAGCTTAGACGCCACGAGCTCCTCAGGGACCTGAGCAAACGCGGTGCTCCCAAACGGTCGTAAGTGGGAGACATCTTGTCGGTGTCCAGTCCATGCCTCAGCAGGGACGATACCTGGGTGGCGCGCAGATGGGATGAAGTTTCTCACATAGCATGCCGTCGAGGCCGCCTCGGCCCACAGGGACTTAGGGAGCCCTGAATCTGCTAGCATGCACCTGACTCCCTCAATAGTCGTCCGTATTCCACGTTCTGCCACCCCATTCTGACCGTGGGCATACGGGGCATTACTCTCCCGCACGATCCCATGTTCTGCCAGATACACATCCCATAGTTCATTGCACCATTCCCTACCCTGGTCGACACGAACAACCCTCAGCTTCTTCCCGGTCTGCCTCTCAGCCGCAACATGAAATTCCTTGAATGCAGTCAATGTAGATTCGGCCGTTTTCTGAGATAAGAAGAATGGTGCGCGGTGAGACGTCCCACCGTCAACAATTAGCATCAGGTACCATGCCCCTCCAGCAGATCGTACGCTTGCCGGCCCCCACAGGTCAACGTGCACACGTTCAAGAGGCTCGGTTTCAGGGACTACCTCTTCATCATAGGGACGAGCGGTATGTTTTCCATAAATACAGTCTTCACACAGTCCCTTGGCGTCTGGGTCACCCGTAATGTGGAAGCCATCGACGATGTTCTTTGCGGCCATGGCGCGAAGGCCCGTTACTCCAGTGTGCCCAAAGTGGCAGTGCCAGAGGTCTAGGGAAGTTGGCTTCTCGTGTGACCTAGCCCCCATCACATTGACTGAGTCCTTCAGCATATCCAGTGTGTACATTCCACCAGCTAGGTTAGCTTCCATGAATATTTGCCCAGCAGGATTGGAGAAGCGCGCTTTCCCTCCCCCGAAGTTTACATTAAACATCGCGACATCGAATTTTGATACTGAGACAAGGTTCCCAGCTAAGCCAGGTGTGTGAAGGGCTGACCGGAACTCTAAGTTAACTGACTTTCCCCCATATGAGATAGTCTTCTTTATGACCCCTCTCCCAGTTATGCTGAATGCTCCGCCGTCCTTCTTTGCGGAACGACCTTGACGGGGTACGGCGAAGGTCTCGTAATCAGTAAAGTCGTTCCGGTCAATGAAACAATGATCCGTGGCACCGGAGTCAACGAACGTCTGCATTGATTCAGATGGGCATCCAGACCTGTTAATCTCTGCCTTGGTGACAATCGTCGGTCCATCCTCAGGCGGGCTTGAGGGGATAACAACGGTCAGGGTGTCCGGGGAGTGGATCACGCCCAGTAAGTCTTCTTTGAGAGAGTCACCGTCCTCAGAGCTACTGGTCCACTGAAGGTCTGGCATATCTTCATCTGAGTCAGGTTCGTAACACGCGGGAGCAGTCAGTAACGCATATGTGACTGTAGACGCTAAATTCGCAGTTACAGGTGCTACGTCTGCAGCTGCGGCAGTGGTTGTTGGGGTACGGCCCCGGAAGCCCAGCAGGAATTTTCCCTCTTTCCCGCCACCTTTCCAGTAGCAGTATTCGATGGTGTGCCCGCGCCGCCCACAATTTGGATTAGTGCACTGGAGGTTTGATCTACCAGGGCTGGATTTAGCCTGGAGGGCCGTGGCTGATGCCCCAGGTACGCGACGCCCAGCAATGCGGTTCCAGTGGATGTTGATCCATGTGGTAACGTCTGCTGATGTTTTAGAATCATACAGGGTTGCGACGACAGGGTCCCATGATTCTGGGAGAGAAGTAATAATTATTAATCGGAACGATGAATCACTGATTTTTGCTCCCAGTTCGTTCGCGTTAGACCACTTGGTCCTGAGGGTTGCTAGATGGGTTTGGAGGTCGCCTCCATCCCAAAATACAGTGTTCCGAAGATCGCGCTCCACGTTGACTAGCGCGAGGTCAGATGTAGTGTTGTATAGATTAATAAGTGATGTCCAGGCTTCCGCAGCTGTTCCGTCCATCTTAACACCAAGTCCCACAGGATTTTTGGTATTGAAGACAATAAGCCCCATGGTCCAGGCGTCACGGGATTCCCACTCATCTGGGGAGGGAGTCCGGGACGTCCATGAGGTAGGGTCAGGCTCGGGGTCCATGGATCTGTTAATTGTGTATGTTGTGCCATCGAGGTATCCGCGCGCACCACGCGCCTTCGCTGCAATGAGAATGCGATTTTTAAAAGCTGTGAAGTTATTACCATCGAACTGCTCTGAGTCTGGGAAGATAGGAGGATTCGAGGTATTGTTGGTAGACATTGTGTATAGGATACTGTAGGTATTTGAGCCGTCAGGTGGTTCTGTGACTGGGTTCTGTGATGTATTGTAAAGTTTTAGAGCGAAGCGGGGCCCATAACCTGTAGTTAATCACAGATTGGTCTCAGGGTCAGTCACTCGAAGGGGTGAAAGACGACTGAGAATATATTGTACCTGTAGTTAATCACAGATTGGTCTACAGGTAATCAGGAAGTAATCGAAAGGAAGAGTAATACTGGGCTCACCTCAGGGTCAGTCACTCGAAGGGGTGAAAGACGACTGAGGGGGCCCCTAATCTACCAGAGAAAATATAAGGAAGTGAAAAACCCGTAGACGTCCGAGAGCAAGGCACCTACGGCTCTCGGACTGGCTGTAGGTATAGGCGCAGACGGATATGGAAAGTAAGTGATCGGGCAAATAGAAAAAGAAATCATATTAGACATATCGTATACCTAGGTCACGGGGAGTCTCATTCTCAACAATGAAGCATGCAGTACGTTTCCCATTTCTCTTGCCCTGACATTTTCCTTATCACATCCCACACACAGGGTATTTCACCATAGACCTGCTTCTCCCTTTGAGATTTAGATGCTCATACGGACGTCGTATTCAGCCATATAATCCAGTATATCAACGCCACACGTCCATATGCATCATGATTTTACTTAGTGTCTACGAAAAAAAAAAGACCATTTAGGTTTCCCCTATCCACTTTGTAAGTCAAGTTCTGTGACGAGAATCTAGTAAGCACGCATTTTGATATTTTGTGTCCGTGTAACCCGCCCATCAACAACGCTTGAAGTATAACAGATGATAAGATCTCTATCATAACAGCAGAAAGTTTGGTTGAAAGCTGAGGAAGGGAGCTAGTCAGTCGTGATATCTCCGTCGGATCTACCTTGGAGGTGTCACTTCATTCGGTCAGTTACTCTTGGTGTGTCCATTACGCCTGATGTCATTCCGCCCCCCACTCAACCTCAAGAATCGTGGTTCTTTTAAAACTGGTGACTATCCGTCCGCCATGTACATTTGAAGGTGCAACCGCATTAACAATACCGAACTGGCGCACCCCAAGGTGGTTCATGCTTTAGTTATTGGGCTAGCCATTTCCACCACCCCGACGACGCCTCGCAGCACCCTAGGACGAGGTTTCCATTCGAGTTCTACGGAGTTCTTCCGAATTGTCGCTGAACCTCCTCTTCACGGTCTTTCAATATTACCTGGGATGTACATAGAATTACAACGGGATTATGCCCTTGTATAAATCTACATAAATATGTAAGAGTTACTGGGATTGAACAGAGGTATGATGTCGCGCGCACAGGGAAGGGTACATGTACAAGTCCATGGCTCTGCTCTGAGGGTTGTGGTACATGTAGTGATACAAAATGCCCGAGATGGCGTTATCAACAGCATAGGAGACACGGGCAACAGAATATCCCCGCACAGCACCCAGCCAGGCTACATAGGATACTTATGAGCGGCGCAGTCTCTTGGGTCACAGAAGAACGCACCATGCACAGGGCCCGCAACATCCTGAATCATCCTTGCGAGGGGGTTGCTGGACATAGATCATTTGTGGTTGAGGCTGAGGCTGCGAATGATACTGCGGCTGCCCCGAGTTGTGTTGTTGACCAGAATGATACTGGCCGTACGGTTCTGTCGTTATAAAAGAGTCAGGTCAGTGGCGTCCTTAAATAGGTTGAAAAATTAAGTATGCAAATAACTCACGTTGTCCGTATCCCTGGTACACAGGCCCTGGTTTTTCCACAGGTACACCATAGTATTCCTTATTGGACATCTTTAGAGAGAGAAAGAGGGATCAAAATGAAAAGGGAGTGTATTTATGAGGCTCGATCACTGCGCAATCCAAATTAAGACCCACTCCTCTCGCAGCTGATTCCGGCGTTGTCGTGGCGGGAGGCGGTGCAAATGCGTCTCATTTTGAATCCAGCACAGCATCGCCATAACCGTTCAGATGCCGCTGGCAACCCCCAACAACCCCATCGCTAGCATTTACCATGATTCATAGCGGTTTCCATTTGTTGAGCAGATTAGATTCCATCGTGTGTGCGAAATAGGTGAGTATTCGACGTATCTGACTTATCGCCTAAGCATCTAAAACGACCCCGTCAGAAGTGATCCTATGGTCATCTTTTTACGGCAATACTCGGGGCCTATTTCACCCTTGGACACTCGGCCGAACTTGCAAGTAAGCATACCCAAGATGACTCGGGCCGCCTCACATGGGTAGGCTCCAGGCTGTTCAGGTTGCTGTCGGCGGCTGATGTTGAGGATATGTTTAGATGAGAGATGTACCCCAGCATTGTCCCTGGAAACTGGACTGGTCGTTGTTAGATGGTCACTGTCGAGCGTCAAGTGTCATGTTGCTTTGTTTTGGGGCAGATGTGCGTCCGACCTGCTTTTTATATATGTGTCCTGAACGCTCTAACGCCTGATTTCATAATATCAGATCTATATAAGTAGAATGATTACGGTGATTTCGGGTTGTCTGGACAAGCTGCGATAACACGCGTTGGGCGCCTCAATTCCGTCAAGTGCCTTCATGTCGGCTGTTAGTTTGGGAATGCTATTTTCATCCACCACCATGATCACAATCACGTCCTATTTATGATCTCGACAACCTATGTCATATATGTTGTACTCCGTATCCGCGAATTGCCAAGATTCGCGAGGAACTCCGTGTCTAGTCGAACGTGTTGTTTTCATTTTTGTCTGGGGCTTACTTATACGTTCTTTCACACTCCAACGAATATCAACTTGACACAAGGACCAAAGAACGTCAAACGTATTTTTTTCTTGGTCCGGGTTTGCCTGTCCCTGTCGTAGTTATTCCTTCTCATTTGAATAGATATCAGCTTGGCATGGCCTAAAAAGAGTACTTGTTCATTGAGAATCAATCACGAGATGACGTCGTGAGAGTGACGAAAGATACATGAGGTAGTGTATTTGTATTGGTGACAGCCCCATTATGTGTGGTCGAAGTGCCTACAGGTACGATACAAACAGATATGAGAAAGGATAAATTTGAAGCGGAAGCAGTGCAGTTCAGCCCGATATTGCTCTATGTACAGGAGTGTAGTGATTGATCCTCCGTGCCTGCCACACACCAAAGGCCTGGAGGTGATTGTCCGCGGGGAGTTGCACGGCTGCCTTACATTGCATAGACCGTGCCTCCACGGACACCCACGGCTGTCCACAAGCCTTGTAGCTGCAGCGAGCGCAGGGAGAATGCCGACGACTTCTCCCTCCTAAAGGAGGGGTTCGCGACTGCTGGAGAGCCGGTTTAGGTGGATATAGACGTCGGTGCCGAAGCCATCCATGGCGATAAGACGGAGGTCGCCGCCAAAGTAGCGGGCGTACTGTAAGATGCACGTCAGAATCTGCGTCCAAAATGGGAAGACCAAGAGAAGCGGAAGCAGAAACAGAAGGGGAAAGGAATTGGAAACGAAAAGGTTACGTAGAAGAGGGGAAGACAGAAGACTCACCAATCGCGATAGGGGCAGGCCGTACCCGAAGCCAGCCATAGGCGCCTTGAAGTCGCTGGCCTGGAAGTCCTGGTCGATGCCCTGGCTCTCCATGGTCGTGTACATGTACGTCCAGATCAGCGGGATCGCGCTGCGCGATATGCCGCCGCCCTCGTCGGAGATCTTGATAGTGATATCCTCCTTGCCCTCAACAACGACAACCTTGATCGGTGGGAAGCGGTCCTCGTTGTCCACGCCGAATCGTTCGACGACGGCGCGCAGCGAGTTTTTGAGCAGCTCGAAGCAGATGTGCGAGAGGTGCCCCGGAACGTAGGGGAATGTGAGGTTCGGCGGGCAGATGAGCTGCACCGGGGGCCCTTTGAACATGGCATAATGCTCCTCACAGACGAAGCGTGCGTTTTCGATCGCTTCTTGGACGATATCGTGGACGTTCTGTGAACGTGATGTCTACTCTGGGGTTGGGAGAAGAAAATAGGGAGACGGGACGTACGGCTTTGGTGCATATGATTCCGACGTAGTCTTCGTGGGCTTGCTGGGTGTTTAGTGCGACATCTAATGGGGTATAAGCATGATGCGTAAGACACGATGGACGTTTGACTCACGCTGGCCAATGAGAAAACGGATCCCAATACGGGACATGTAGAATCTGTCTAGCCACGATTGAATGTCCAGACCGATGTTCCGTGCATTGTAACTCCGCTTCCATTCGAGGACACCCTGTGCAACGGTGGTGACGGTGGGGTCGTGCCGGCTCTTGATGGCTTCTAGGACTTTTGTGAAACGTTTGTTGTAGTCTTGGACCTGGGGCGGCCAGTTGACGTTGTCCGTATCGGCGTAATATCTGCGGGTAGTTAGGCTGAGGGCTTGTGTGATGGATGGGTGGGTGGAGTGTACCTTCTTTCCATCGGAACACGAAGCCTCAGTTTGTTGAAACCGTTTCCGTTTCCGTTCCCATTCCCGTTCCCATTCCCAGTCGCGGTTCCGTTTCCGTGCAGTTGGTCTTCTAAGAGAGAGGGGTTGGGTATTGATTCCGGTAATGAGAGTTCGGTACGCGGGACCATCAGCGCTTGGCGGATATCGGGGGGTAATTGTATTGGGGGGAAGTTGATGAGCTCCTAGTTGATTGGGAGGGAAAGTAGAGGAGGTATTGATGGGATGGTCCGTGTGAAGAGAAAAAAAAAGCCAGGGTAATTACCTCGAACGATTGTGCGTACCAATTGCGGACCTTTTTCATAGAAGGCATGTCACTGAGGTTGTGAGGCAATTCGTCAAGTTCTTTTACTCGATGAGCCAGCCGCACGGGCAGTTCCTCTACGAAGAGGGGGTCACAGTGAGTGGACCATGTTGGCGTGTGAGTCATTGGAACAGTCGCGTACCTGCAAGGAACTGGCTGGCTTTGAGGAGGGTTCCTTGGCCAGGATTCTGTCCAAACAAAACCATCTGCTGCAATGAGACTGTGGTTGCATGATGAGCGATCTTGTTGAGTGGGGAATACGAGGGACAAACGCACCACCAGTCTGCGGGAATGAAGCAAAGTGGTGGATCTTGTCCCAGAGCGCAGGGGTAATGCGAAAGCCTGCGGACATGGTTGTTAGGACCGAGTTGGAATAAAAAAAACTATCTGCGATGTAACATAGAATGAAGGTCAAGAGCAAGTCTGATCGACATTCCGCTTTAGCTCGCGGAACTCGGATTTCATTCCGCCAATTCGGCTGTCTTTCACATGCCAACTAGGGTCACATGACCTTTCCAGGCTGAAAATTTACCATATATTATCAGAATTATTCAACTGAACATATTCGAAACACAAGCTAATGGCCCCTGGCATAGCCACGGCACTCCAACACACAGCAAGCAATCCTAAACCGTTGATCGTAATTTACTAGCCGATCAAAAAATACAGGGCTACCCCCACCATCCACTCTCTAGATCTAGATGTACTATCAGTACTTCTGTTTTAGCTGAAAATTACCACCTCATCGAGCTAGGTCTCCCAGGAGTATCTGCCGAGGTGTCGTCGAAACCAGGTCTCATCTGCTTTGGAGGGCTTTGAATTTGCACTGCTGACATACAGTTCACATATATCGTTGTTCTGGAGTGCATCGGTCCGATCCTTCATTAGGTTTTTCACAGCATCCACGGATATATTGGGACAGCCGGTGAAGTAGAACACGCTTCGTGCCCATGGGTGGCGGAAGTCGGGTTCAACCAGACTGAGGTCAGATAATACTTCGAGTACACTGTCATCAAAGGTAGGACAGTTGATGACTGACAAGGTCCTCCCACTCCATATTGCGAGAACATACGCATAATCTGTGTCGTCTGGGAGTTCTTCGAGAGTCAATTCCTCGACTTCCACGAGCGTGAGGCATGCCGACAGAGAACAGCGTTTGCAAAGAGCGCTATCAGATTCGAGAAAAGCGGCATCAAAAAAGTGAACAAGAAATTCGTGATGCAGATCTACTAGTTCCACGCGGCCCATGGAGAGGTTCACTTCGATTTCCTCCCAACCTTCCCAACCATCCAAATCAAGATTGTCAAGTCGAAGACAACCGATTTTGGGAATAGAAGACAATGCTTGGATGAGGTCTAGCGGGCGACAATCGTAATCGGGGGAGGTGAGAGTTGGCATGAAGTTGGATATCGTCACATCAAGGCTGTTGGTTTGAGAAAGACACCTTTTCCAGGACGGTAAGTCGAGGCAAGCATCTGTAAAATTCCTTCCATTCACGTTCAGAATCCTCAGAAAGGGAAAGGTGAGGGATTCGTGGGAGGTGTGGTATGGTACACGAACATTGAATTCTTCACCGTCATCAACGCGACAATTCAACAGAAGCTGAGTGAGGTGGGGCCAATGTCCACGAAATTCGCGGTATATCGAAGGAAGAGAAGAGCTATGAATGACATTGAAGTTGATAATCTGGCACCGATGGAAATGAGGGATTAGCATGTTGAGAATAATTCCACAACGTAGGTACTCTTCGGAGTCTGAGCCGCCATATGTCTCGGGGTGTCGTAGGACATAAATGTCGAGAGGAAGATTCAGTGAAAGGTCAAGGTGAGATTGAACTCGCGAAGGGGATGTAGATTTTGCATCGACGAAAATTATGAGGCGTGTCCATAGAGTTGGAGCGAGTAGGACAGTATCATTCCAATGCTTACAGACCAAAGACGCTATTTGGAGGAAGCTAGGGGTGTATAGCTCTTTGTGGATCGTGCCGGGGTGCCTTTCATGACAACGAGTGTTGGTAAAAGCCAATTCGAAGACAATAATGAGGACCTCGGGTGGGAGATCCTGAATCGAACTTTGCATCATGGGCCTTAAAATAAGCGCTGAGAATGTTCCGATCCTCGTTGAGTTGGCTATGAAAGCAGAGATCGTAATTGTTGTATCGCGCCCGATTTAAAATTTTCTTGCTGAATCAAGTGAAATAAATGACTGCTGGTTGTTACAATCGTTACTGCTGCTAAGCGATAAGGAATCTTGAATAGCTATCATGAAAATTCAGCGTACCAGTACTTGTTGAAGAGCCTATGGGCTATTATTGACGATTCGGGCGAGTCAACACCGAGTTGGCTCCCATAATCAACGTCAACACACCGGGACCGGTGAATGCCGAATCGGAGTCACATCTTGGCGTCTTACTCAGCGATTCCTAAAGAGGGTTAGTCATCGCCCATTGGCCGTACAAAAAGGCTTCGTCGCTGCCCACTTTCATCAAAACACCTCCCCAAATCAATGTGAGTCTGTCTCGCCGTCAGTTTGTCCCCTCGTGCAGCGTTTTTGGAGTATATGGTTGGGTTGGAGAGGTGGATTGGGCTCAGGAGGCTGAGATGACGCTGGATTCGGCAGGGGCCACTTTGGATGACGAAGCTAACGCCCTTTTGTCTAGAGAGCTAAGATGGGTCGTCGTCCCGCTCGCTGCTACCGCTACTGCAAGAACAAGCCGTACCCCAAATCTAGGTACAACCGTGGTGTCCCTGATCCCAAGGTACGTTCGAATTTGTGGGGATTTTACTTGTAAATTCTGATTAATTATTTGTATGGTACAGATTCGTATCTTCGATCTCGGACGCAAACGTGCCAACGTCGACGAATTCCCCTTCTGCGCCCACTTAGTCTCCGATGAGTATGAGCAGCTGTCCAGTGAAGCGCTCGAAGCCGCTCGTATTTGCGCCAACAAATACGTGACCAAGACCTCCGGCAAGGACTCCTTCCATCTCCGTGTCCGCGCCCACCCTTTCCACGTCATCCGTATCAACAAGATGTTGTCATGTGCCGGCGCTGATAGGTGCGTACATGAACACAATCACCGACTGTTACCCGAATTTACCCCTCTCCAGGCTGCAGACCGGTATGCGTGGTGCATGGGGTAAACCTTACGGCACCGTCGCCCGTGTGAACATTGGCCAGGTCATCCTCTCCATCCGCACGAAGGATGCCAACGCACCCGTAGTCATGGAGGCGCTTCGCCGTGCTCGTTACAAGTTCCCTGGTCGCCAGAAGATCATCGTCTCCAAGAAGTGGGGTTTCACCAACGTCGCAAAAGGAGACTACCTCAAGCTCAAGGAGGAGAAGAAGGTGTTGCAGTGCGTATTTTCTTGTTGTATATCACTGGTGTCCTGCTAACTATTTTGCAGGGACGGCGCTTACCTACAATTCATCCGGCCCAAGGGCCCTCTCGAACAAAATCTCCGCAATCAGCTCAGGGCTTGATCGCGAGGTTGTATGTTGACTATATATCGTGTTAATACACTTCGGGTGCTGTCAGTCTGCGTGAACTCTCGTCTGCTGTTCGGTTCGTGTTGTGTGGAGCCCGCCCTTTATTCACTACATCACCCTCCTGTGGATGATGGTTAGGGGAAAGGGTGCGAACATTGACTGTGGTTTTTACGATTGGCCCTGGACCTGTGATGACGTCGAAGAGTCTTTTGCGTATCACCAATATATTGTTTCTGACATAGGCAAATCATTTATCATGCAGAACACACAATGTGGCATGTGTGAAGGCCAGGAGTAGGATAGCCAGCGCCAGGGCTGTGGACCTATATAAGCCTGCAGGTCCATCATCACCATCGTGTTCGGTCCTACTAAGCGAATGCAGCTGTCGGAGTTCAATATCTGTAACCTTTCGCAACCCCAGCCGTTGTCAGTACGTACTACCATGTACATTTACTTTCCGCACCAACTCACGGCGAGCACCAATCGCCTGGGCGCAGACATCCCACAAAAGCATGTGGTACATGTGTTGTGTACTTACTCATACTCAAGTCGCTTCCTCCGTCAAGAATCAGAACATTCTGTAAGCTTCGTTCGATTTATTATGCATCAATGTCAACCAAAGGGAATAGAATTTTGAGTTAAAGCCAAAAACGCCACAATGTTAACACGTCAATACGATATTTTTTTTGGCGACATCGTAACCTTCATCGGGCCATGAAATGGAAACCATATTCCATACGCAGTCTATCTAATCAAAAATGCACCGATACACTCAAGAACGTTCAAACGTCTTTACCCTCATTCCCGCTAACGTTATCGCAGGTATCCTGATTGGTACGTTGACATGACGGTAATTAATCTTAGATCCCCACGCTTTCTCCATTACTAACATCTTTGTTTCAGCCGAATTCCACACACCACGTATAAGGAAGTGTATTCACCAGTGCCATTGCTATCGGACCAAGTTAATAAACGACGAACCCACGCCAGGAGTCGCACGCTCCAAACTATGGGGCCAAGCCACCGGCATCTCAGACCTTCCAATCTCATTTTATGCGCGCCGCATTGGGGGACTGCATCGCCACCGGTGTAGAATATGCCCCCCCGAATTGCAGCTGTCCAGCTTCTTACATAAATCGGCGTGCTTCTGGATTTTTGCTCTGAGTCCCTTCTTCGTATTAAATCCATCAATTTTACTATTTACGGGGGAGCAACAACGCCTGACTGCACCCGCGCTCGCGCTCGGCGATATTCTAACGCAGAACAAAACATCAACTGGTGCAGGGGGTACAGGAATATTATGAGTCTGCAAAGATGCGTTCACTTGCCATATATTTGAAGGGCTGTAAGCGTCAATATTATTTATCTGTATGGATAAGGCCGAGGTCCCACGAAGTTGAGCCGAAACGGTGAAGCGCCCTGATCTGCGGTCGTCCAAAATGGGCAAAACGTCACTTACAGGCTCTGGTGGCTCGTCGCAAGGTCCGTAAAAACAAAAAAAAAGTCTGCGCAGTGTTCATCACATGTGCAACGACATGTTCGCGAAGCCTCACCGCCTCCGGTATCCCCAATCCGAATACAAATTCCCATCCGATGCCGCATGCGCGTCTGTGTCCTAGTCCGCGACGGTTTACCCCAAAGTGACCTCATAGTGCTCGTTTCAAAAGACGCGCCATACACATCTAGCCTCACGTATACTTGGGGACGAGGTGGGCACCTGGAGGAAAGGAAAACCAACCACGTTCATCGTGAACAGGAATTCAAGGATTAAAGTGGCATAATGCAAGACAGAACATTGATCCCCTGATCAACGGACCGTATTCAATAGCTTGGTCTATGCACGCGCTCGCGAGGCATTACGGTTTTACAAATTACAATCAACCCTAGAGCATTGGGACCTACCCGGTTGCCTACCGTCTAGCACGGAACCCCAAGAACCAAGGAAACAAACTGCAGAGCTGGACGCGGTTGGTACGTGACAATCGGAAAGAAAAAAAAAAAAAAAAACCGACACGGCGGAGACGCGTCCGTTTGCCACTTCTTTGGGGTTCAATGAACGACTCCCACAGCACCTCAGGCTACTTTATATGTATAGAGCCAGGGCTAGGGTCCCCTAAAACATGCTGAGCTGGCGGTGCCCTGATCAGCGGCCGTCCGAACTGGGCAGAACGTCGTTCACAAGGTGTCTAACCTGCTATGATCCACCGTCCCGCGTTCCGTATACCACTACACGCGAGGCAATCGCCATAGAGAACCGTGGATTACGTGTTGACAAGGACCTGAAGAGATAAATTATTGGCAAGGGTCTAAGTAAAGAAAATTGGCATATTTCGCACCGAGGTTGCGTGCGCCCAATATCTCCGCTTTGTTCAAGCTTTTCCCCCGTTCGGCTGTCAAATACAATCTGGGACAACTGCCAGGCCTTATGCGTCGGGTAATATCTATAGAGTCAAAAGCGAGGGGGGAGGAGGAGCGGGGTCAAGGCAATATGTCGTTCACAGGCCGCACCCCGCAAAGTCCATGAACAGGTACCGCGGCACACATCATATGACCCATACTACACCACGCACACGTTCAAACCCTATTCCTGGAAACGCTACAGATCACCCGCCCATCCATTCATCGGCTAAACAGAAATCGTCGTTTTGGGGGGTCTCAAACACACAAAAAAAAATCCAAACATACAGAGGAGCTACCTGGGGCCAACACAATTCTAGATGTAAAGAGCCCCCACAGACCATCTACCCATCCACAAAATTCGCCCTCCCTGATGCCATTCTCCCCGCTCCACCAAAAAAAAAAACATCGAGACGACAAAGAGGTATCCGTTTGCCATCTTTAAGGGATTCAATTATAGAACCATGGCTAGGGTCCTCTAAAACATGCTGAGCCTGGCATCGCAGGGGGTGCCCTGATCAGCGGTCGTCCAAACAAGGCAGGACGTCGTCCCAGGATCTCCCTCTCCGTCGTTCACAGCAGCGCCACAAAGTGTCTGACTCTAACCTGCTCTGACTCACCATTCCGCGTTCCGTAAAACAATCACACACGGCCTTGAGATGCCGCCATAGAGAAACAGTGGATTACGTGTTGGCTGATATCTATCGAGGCAAGGGCAAGAGGGAGGAGGAGAAGAGGGCGCCCTAATCAGCGGTCAGGTATAAGCGGGGGGGTCCAAGGCGGCTTGTCGTTCACAGGCCTCCGCCCGCAAAAATCCACGAACAACTACCGCGACACCTATCATATGTATACGGCCCATACAGCACCCACACTCCCGCGCGATGCCGCCATTCAAACCCCCAATCCTAAAAACCCTACAGGTCACCCGCCCAATCAATTCATCGGCTAAACCGAGTACGAAGAGTGAGGGACGTGGTTCTTCTTCTTCTTCTTCTTCTTCTTCTTCTTCTTGGCTACAGGCTGAAACCGATGCGAGGGTGCCCTGATCAGCGGGTCCCGCAAACGGGATGGGGAACGCCGTTTACGGGACCCTGCAGCAAAAAGGCCGCGAAGGGGACCCCCCGGGCCTCATGAAGCGTGTCGCTCTAAAATTTTGTCTCGGGCTTATGCGCGTTGGTGTGCACTTGGGGCATGTCAGGGAAAGTGTTCCCCCCCCCCCCCCCCCCCCCCCACACGTTTTCGCAGTTGTCGAATTGAAAGCCTCCTCGTATCTCCGCATAAGTAAAATTGAATGATAAGCAGACCAAGGGTTCGAACCCAGCGGCGGCCCGTGTTCGTGGCAAGAAACGCAACCGCAAGAGCCCCCTGGCCAGGGAGTTGAAACCGGGGCAACAGTCGCAGTTGTCGAGTTCAAGGCCTCCTCGTATCTCCGCATAAGTAATATTAATATTAATAATAAGCGGACCAAGAGTTCGAACCCAGCGGCGGTCCGTGTTCGTGACAAGAAACGCAATAGGGAACGCAAAAGCCTAAAACTGCACATGGACTCCAACCGCTGGGTATATCACTTTGTGTGCGTTTCTGTGGTATGCAGTCGGCAGTCGAGGTCGCAAATATTACACATATGGTCTGGTATGGACATGCGACCGACAACAGACATTTTCCACGGGGGGATGCAAACCCAGCGGCGGGAAAATTGATGGCAACAACCATCAACGGGTCCCACTAATTATATTTACTCCCAATTTTTTCTTCGCATCACGAAAAAGAAAAAAAAAAACATCGTACCGCAACCGAGCTCGCAAGGTGGGGGAAAATGTCTGCCCGGTACCGCTTCCCATGATCAAGTCACGACGGAGCGCTACGCCCCCCCCCTCCTTTCCCCGTGTTTCTCTCCATCCTTGTAGTTTTTCTCCATGACGTCGGCACGTAACATACACGCCACGTCTGCGTCCAGCGGTCTAACCGTCTAACCTGCTCTTCGCCCGGATTAGGAGGCAAAGGCAAGGACCCATAGGAGAAACGAATTTCATAGTGAATAACATGAATCCATGAGCGAGAGATCCTGGATCCTCACCACCACGTACACGAAATTACTGCCCTCGATTCCTTTGTTCTGAGGACGTCTATTTCGGACTCGGACTCGGTGTGATTTTTCTGGATCCACCTCTGCGGTCACAGATTCGGGTGCACTCAAGGATCCGAGTATACAGGTCCCAAGGATATTCAACGACGGAGCGCTACAGTCCCCCCGTGCCTACATCTCCAGATCCAGATCTAGTTCTGGGGGGGGGGGGGGGGTAAAACCCATATCTTCTCTCCATGCTACTAAAATACACCCATAGCACACAACACGTACACACCGTGCCTCCCAGATCCCGATCGACTAGTCTCTGCCAGCCCCAGCGAGGCTCCAAACGTGTAGTCTTTGTATGTAAGAGGGGGGTTTATGATCTTCATTTGCCCGAACCCTGCACCCGCCGTTGTTTTTTCCTTCTTCTTCTGTTACCCAGGCACGACTGAGAATCTGGGTGTATCCTTCCCGCGGCTCGCACGCACGCAACTAGATCTGGATCGACGAGTGTGTTGTCCCACGTTCAAGGTCCGCGAGCCGGTCTATTCTCCTTGTTTTCCACGCGTACACTCGCACAAACCGAGCGGGTGCATGCAAAGGCGGGACCCGGACGACATTGGCATCGCCCACCCGACTCCCTCCGTTTCCATTGTATTCGTAGAGATTCCCAGGAAGAACGCTTGGAGGGCGCAATATTCGCGGGTGTTGGGGAGTATTGCTCGCGGGGTGTCGGACCCACAATGGGTACAAACTCCGCGGCGGGTGCATGGTTAGTTTGCCAAGAGGGACAAGAAAAAATATGGGTATGATGTCATGTCCTTCTGTTGCCAGACATCTAACTAAAAAGGAATACAGTAATAAAAAAACAAAACAGGACTCTAGTCGACGTCATGGTAAATACTAAGTTGGACGCCAAGGCAGGAAAGAAAAAAGGCGCGAATAGAATGAATTCTGTCATGTCATGGTGGAGGCTAAACCATCGCGGGCCAAGTTTCTGTTTTGATTTTTTTGATGAAACGCAGACAGGTAGTAGGGGATCGATGGATAAGGATAAGGATAGATGTGACAGGGCTGCATTGGTTCTAAAGTCGTGGTGAGATCAGACCGTAGGCAGGGGTGCGGGGGCGTGTTACGAACTCGCCACGGCCAAGTAAGTTGAAGCAGGGACGGCAGGATTCCCGCACATCTCGGGGATCACTTGTCGGGCATCAAATCCCATTTAGGAAGGTGAAGGTTTCCTCGTTATGTAAGAGAGGGGCGTATAATGACGTCATGTGGGTGCGATTATCGGGCAATGCGAGGATGGCCGAATGGGGGAAGAGTGGTGGAGTGTAGCACGAGGCTTGGGAAACGTTTACGAAACGAG
Organism: Collybia mongolica; assembly: GCA_013420905.1. NCBI lineage: Eukaryota > Fungi > Basidiomycota > Agaricomycetes > Agaricales > Clitocybaceae > Collybia > Collybia mongolica. Next base: position 904,096 of record JAAXNY010000017.1, read on the forward strand.
TCTAATTGGGGAGTTCCCCCAGCCTTCTTAAGCAACACCCTTTCAACACCACCCCCCCCCTCCTCTTTTTTTTTTTGTTTTTTTTGTTTTGTATTTTATTCTACCGTCGATGCCGTTCACGAGATACCTGAAAGAGCCCCAGCCCCCGCCGTACTACGACAACGATGCCGACGATGCCGACCCCCGCCCGCCGTTCTCGCATGCAGTCGAGTTTCAGTTGCCGCCATTCATCTACAGCGGCACTCCGACGCTGGCCCCAGGAGGAGGCGCAGAGGTCCTCCCCTTTGCGTCCTCGTGGTTTACAAACACTGGCTTCAACCCGGGCTCAGGTCTAAAGTATGTCGTATCTACTGGCATTTTTGGTTTTTTACCCATTCAATCATCCAGTCTTTCACATCAACCGCAACAACAACTACCCTCATCGTCGTTGTCGTCGCTGTCGTCGTTGTCGTCGTCGTCGTCCTCGTCGTCTTCCTCGTTCCTCCCTCCACCCCCTCTCGGTCTTCCCATCTACTCTGCCTCAGGGTTCGACCTGCTCTCCATCCTCGCTCGAGTCCATTCCCGGCCAAACCCCCACATCACCCTCGGCCCCGTCGACCTCACCTGCTCCTTCGTCGTCGTCGACGTCCGCAGACACGACGCCCCCATCGTCTACTGCTCCCCCTCCTTCTGCCGCCTCACCGGCTACGCAGAGCACGACGTCCTCGGCCGCAACTGCCGCTTCCTCCAAGCACCCGGCGGCAACGTCCCCCGCGGCGCTCACCGCAACGACACCAGCCACTCCAGCGTCGCACACCTCCGCAAGGCCCTCGCCGCAGACAAAGAGTGCCAGGCCAGCCTCATGAACTACCGCAAAGACGGCAGCGCTTTCCTCAACCTCGTCTCCATCATCCCCATCGCAGGCGGCGTCGCAGGAGAGGCCCCCGACGACGTCGTCTTCCACGTTGGCTTCCAGGTCGACCTCACAGAGCAGCCCAACATCATCCTCCAGAAGCTCAGAGACGGCACCTACGCCGTCGACTATAACCCTGCCCCCCCCCCACTCCCCCACCCGACCGCAACTCCCGCCCCGCTCTCCGGGAAAAAGGCAAGCGCAGCCTCGGCCGCCCTCATCCCCGCCCCAAAGATGTCCCGCGCACTCCACGCCCTCCTCGCCTCCCCCCGCTTCCTCGCCTCCCTCCCCCTCTCCACCTCCACCAACGTCCCCGCCCCCATCCAGACCCAATCCCAACCCAAAGACCCATCTCCACCATCCTCAACATCTCCAGCAAACCACGCCCTCTCCTTGATCCTCCTCAACCACGCCCCCGACTTTGTCCACGTCGTCTCCCTCAAAGGCACCTTTCTCTACGTCGCCCCCTCCGTGCGCCGCATCCTCGGCTACGACCCCGCAGAGCTCGTCGGGCGCTCCCTCGCCGACCTCGCACACCCCGAAGACGTCGTCCCCCTCGAGCGCGAGCTCAAAGAAAGTTCCGCAGCGTCCTACACCGGTCCCAACCCCACCACCACCGACGACAACACCACCACCACCACCACCACCACTACCACCACCGCCGGGCGCCCACCCCCCGCCCCGCGCACCGTGGACATGCTCTTCCGCGCACGCACCAAAGGCGGGCGCTACGTCTGGCTCGAGTGCCGCGGCCGCCTCCACGTCGAGCCCGGAAAAGGCCGCAAGGCCATCATGCTCAGCGGGCGCGCGCGCGCTATCGGCAGAATCGCGTGGCGCGAGATGCCCATGCCCCGCGGGGTCGAGCCAAGGCCAAGTGCGTTCCCTCCGTTTTTGCCCCCCCAAGCATTACTGATCGGAGCTTTTTGCTTTTTTTTTTTCCTTCTTTCTTTTCGGATATAGGTCCGCATGCGGATATGGATGGGGATATGGATATGGAGACGGAGACGCACGAGTTCTGGGGCCTTGTTGGTGGGGGCGGCGCGCTGCTCGCTGCAGGGTCGGGGGTGGAGCGCGTGCTGGGGTGGGCGCCGGAGGAGATCGTCGGACGGCGCGTGGGGTCGTTCGTTGATGAGTTTGGCTTCAGCCCAGGTCTAGGTGCAGGTATAGGTGTAGGCGTAGGCGTAGGTGTAGCGGGAACCCCCGTCCCCGGCGGGCCGGCAGAGGCAGTGGAGGGGATATTCAAAGAGCTTGAGCTGGATGGGGAGATGTGGGTGCCCCGGCTTGCGTTGGGTGCGGAGGAGGGGGTGGAAAAACGGGTGGTAAGGTGTTGGTTGAGACGGAGGGACGGCGGCCGCGTCAAGGTTGAGATGGCGGTGCTAAGGCCGCATGTGGGTGGGGAGCCTGTGCGGGGGACGATGGGTGAGGGTACGAATGTGAAGGTGAAGGAGGTGGGGGCGAAGGAGGGGGCGAAGGATGAGGAGGGCGCGTTGCCGAGGGGCGTGTCGCCGCCGTTGTTGATTGTGCATGTGCGGGTTTTGGCGCCGGTGGAGGGGGAGATGGGCCTGGCGGCGGGGTTGGGGTTGGGGTCGGGGCCGGGGGCGTTCACGCCCTCGGCGTATGTGAACCCTGGGTACGCGTATGGGTATGAGTATGGGCATGGGTATGGCGATATGGGCGCTGGTGCGGGTGGGGGTGGGGGTGGGGGTGGGGGTGGGTTTGGAGGGTACGATGGGTTTAAGGGGTACGTCTCCGAGGTGTGTGTTTTTCCTTTTTTTTTTTTTTCTTTCTTTCTTTTTCTTTTTCCCCTACTTTTCGTATGTGGTGTGTGTGTGGGTTGGTTGTTGATTTTTTTTTGGTGATGGGTTGTAGATTTCTGGTATGCGCGGGTCGTCTCCGGGTCAGAGTCAGCTTGGCCGGGGGTATAGTCCTGCTCAAACTCGAATTCAAACGCAAACTCGGCTCCAAGGGCAGCCTCAACCACAAGTGCAATCCCAGCCTCCTCCACCACCACCTCCCCAACCACCTCAGCCCCAACCACCCCAACCAACTCAGATCCAACCACCGCGGCCCCAACCGCAGCAGCCGCAACCCACCGTGCACGAACCAACGACAAACGTGTTCCAAGAGCTCGAGATCGGGCGCGCGTCGAGCTGGCAGTACGAGCTGCAGCAGCTGCGCTTCGCGAACCTGCGCCTCGTCGGCGAGATCAAGGCGCTCGAGGCTGGAGGCGCCGGTCCGAGCGCTGGTGCGGGTACGAGTGTGAATGCAAGTGTGGGTGCGGGTGCGGGTGTGAATCTTGGCCCGGGGACGAGGACGAGTGGGCAGGTGCAGCAGCAGGAGAGGGGGCGGCAGGCGGGGGACGCGGACGTGGAGAAGGACAAGGACAAGGACAAGGACAAGGAGAAAAAGTTCCGGCGGCGCAGGAAGAGCGGGATGGGGGGCGAAGCGGGAGCGGGTGGTGCTGAAGATGTCGTTCCTCAGGGACAGATCCAAGGGCAGATCCAGGGCCGGGGCTTTGCGCCGTCGCTCTTCTCGTCGTCGACGTCGACGCTCGCGGACGCGCTCAAGGCGCCGCGGAGCCAGTTGCAGGTCCGGGCGCGGAGTCGGAGTCGGAGTCGGAGCCAGAGCCAGAGCCAGAGTCATGGTCATAGTCAGGGACAGGGGCAGGGAGAGGGACAGGGGCAGGGGCAGGGGCAGAGAGGGAGGCAGCAGGGGTACGGCCACAGCCAGGGTTATGCTCCAAATTCGGGGCTGGGCCATCAGCCGCTGCTCACGCACCAGCCTCTGCACGGCCCCCAGACGACCCAGCCTTACCCGCAGTCGCAGTCGCAGTCGCAGCCACAGCTACAACCACAGTCGCAACACCTCCCACAGCGATCTCAATCCCATTCCCATTCCCAGGCGCAGTCCCAGGCACAGTCCCAGGCGCAGACGCACCCGCCCCCGCCCTCACTCCCGCTCTCGCCCCCACAGCTGCACATGCCCGCGCCCCGCACGACGCGGCGCCTCGCACAGGCGATGCTCGCGCTGCCTGCTGTCTATCGCGCGCAGACGCAGACGCCGCTCGGGTATGCGACGCCCGTGTCGGTGTCGCGCGCGGGGGGGCCGTCGCGGATGGGCATGAACATGGGGATGGACCGCCCGGTGTCGGTATCGATCCCCCACGTACACTCACATACACATATGGACTCGCACTCGCACCCACACGCGCATATGGACTCGCACCCGCACATGGACCCGCTCCCCGTGTACGCGCCGATGCCCGTATCGGTGTCGCTGGAGGACCAGCGACGGCTGATGGCGATGGAGAGCGGGATGGGCAGTGAGGGGCCCGATTCGAGCTCGGGTTCGAGCCCTGGTGCGGGGATCGACATGGGGATCGGTATGGGCATGGGCATGGGGCTGGGTATGGGCATGGGCTTTGACATGGGGATGGGGATGGACATGGGCTCGGAGATGGAGATGGGCTGCTTGGATATGGATATGGACATGGACATGGGGATGGATGTGCGTGGGTGGGGCCCGCAGGGCATGGATGTGGGCGGACAGGGGCACGGGTTCCCGCGGGGCGTGAAGCGCGGGTGGGGCGAGCGTTGAGTTGGGGAGGGGGGCTGAAGGAAGGGACCCCGCCCGGGTGCATATACGGATATACCCGGAACGTGCGGATGTATGTGTTGGGGATTGGGGGGATGGATGGATGAACGGACGGACGGAAAAAAATAATTCTCGGTTTCTTGTTGCTTTCGGTTTTTCTCGGTCTTTCTCGGTTTGTTTTCGGTTTCTCTGGCTGTCTCTCGCTGTCTCCCCCCCCCCCTCCTACCCCTTCTGTTTCGTTGTCTATCGGGGCTGGTGCTGCTGCTGCTACTCTTGGTGTTTTTTCTTCTGTTCCTTTTTTTTTCCTTTTTCACTCGCTCGCTCTCTTCTTGGTCGGTCCAGGGGTTGCTCATTTGTACCATAAAAACACACTCACGGCCATACATACTATACTACGCGGACATGATCGTAGTTGCTTTCTCTCTCACTCACCGTGACATGCATACACACAACATACATATATACAATACAGAACTCAGACATACAGAACTCACAGACATACAGACATACACAGGCCTCGCCGAGAACTTGATTGTTCCGCCGCCGAACTCTTCTTTAACAACGCCAAGTAATGGTTCATGGCAATTTGTAACATTAGCATGCGTTAGTTATCGACACAATGCATCATGGTCGTTATCATATCGTATCATTCTTCGCGTGCTTCCTGTCGTCACTTGTCATAAGGACTTACAAGTCGTGCTGCTTCGTGCTCCGGTGAAATGAATCAAGGTCGGCATTGAACCATTTCCCATCTTCAGCAGATCTAGAGAGCTGAGAGCCACGTCCGGAGACGTGCAATGTGCAGCGCGGGGCCGGCCCCGAACCTGTTGAGCCTTGTAGGAATGCCGCAGACGTTTGAGAGCAGGTACGGTGAATTTGTGGCAGCCTGTGATGATAAAAGTTGCGTCGTCGGGCCGTATTTGAGTCTTTGGGTATGCATTTCTCGGAAGAGCCTGAATTGCACCATCATCGAAGCACATTAGGTCTATGAGTTCCAGCGTCGTGCCGCGCCACTCCGTCAAAAAAGGGATCGAACGTATCGCTATCATACACAATATGGTCTAATGTCAAGCGAGTTATGGTATGATAGTGATAAGACGTTCGGAGTGGGCATCGGGTGAGACGGAGGTGGAGCAGACCCTCTAGCTCGGCACATTCGAAGAAGTTGCTGATAAAAGCCTGGTCAAGGTCTTTCAGCTCGAGGTATGATGTTTTCACAATCATAAGATCGTCCATGCCCCTAGGAAATTGCAAATCGACCAGGTGTAGCTCCGAAGTGTTCCGAATGGAAGAAAGCCCGGCTAAAAAAGTCTCACATCTTGCACTGCCCGTCAATGTGGCATTTGAGTTTGAGCTTAACGAGATGGGGTGCCTTTCCGCAAAAGTCGCGGCGAATGGAAGGGAGAGAAGAGTGATACATCAAGGTCAAAAGAGATAACCCAGCATCGATGGAAATATCGAATGAGATAATTAATGATCGGAGCAGACTGCACGCTTTCCTGGATACCTCATTTTATTGCCTTCGCAAGATATGGAAATCAAGGGGGAGATCGCCTGACAAGTCTATCTGTGATTGAATCTTCAAGAGCGGCGTAGGATCTTCATCGAGCACGATAACGATACGTGTCCAGAGGCTGGGTTCAGATCGCATGGGTGCGTTCCAGAATTTGCAGAACAAAGATGCTGCGTAGGGAAACGTGAACGGTGTGAGTGGGTCTTCTTTGGACATCTGAACGGTGCCGTTCTGTTGGCAGACACAGGACGTGGATTCATTGGAGTCGGCACAGGAGCATGGTGAGTACACAGTGGTCTCGACACGAGACTCCCAGAAGAGATGTTTGAGCACCAGCAGCAAGGTTTCGTTTGATAAATCATGAATCGTGATCTGACCTAGATCGCCCATCGCCCTAGTGGACACATCGGAAAAGGCTGCCACCCTGAATACACCATTTTACTTACCCTAGTCTCACTTGTCACTCCGAAAAAAAATTTCTCTCGTTCAGTATATTTTATCGTCAGGATGGTTTTGATCCTAGTTCTTGTTGAATTCAAGGTAACAGAGAAAATAGTAGTGAGAAGCACGTCCAATCACGTGTCGCAGACTTTCTCCACTCGCACGTACTATCTACGACGAATGTGAACATTCATACATCGCTGCACGTCCGTGTGCATATTCGAGATTATCACGACCCTGTTGCAAAAAAAAAAAAAGGCTCTCATTCTCCATGTGGGTGACATTCTGCTGTCAGAGTTTGGTGAGTATGCATTCTGATATCCGAACTCCCCATCAACAGCTTCAGAAGAAAATTGAACCAGACTACAACTGCGGAATTTGATTATCAATTAGCAGAACCAGAGCAACAGGCTGGATATAGGAGTCTATTACGTCACACAATGGGGTACGTAGTTAAGTAGGCTCCCTGATTTCATTAGCGAGTTGATATTGGGTTTAGTTTTGGGTTCTGTTACTACTGAGCGGCGGTGCGGCCACCGGAATTCCCAACACAAGAGCCTCAACAATACACCTCATCTCAGTCAGCACTTAGGACATACAAGGTGCTATCTCACCTTTATGCGAATAACATTTGAAACTCGTTGGCCATACGGAACGCCCCTGCGATGACCTGGTCATGCAAGAAGATGTCTGAAATTTACATTCAGTGATAGTTCCAGCGTTTGTTCACGTCCTTTGAAGACTTTGGTTCGATCTGCAACAGGTGCTCAATGCAGACCAAAGGCCACCAAGTGGGTCATGGTTGGGTACAGCAAATGCTTCAGGTCGAATTCAATTCAAGGCGTCCGAAAACAGAGGCGTCGTGCAATTCAAGATACATTGTTTTGTAAGCATGTTCTTCTGGCATAACAGCTCCATTTGCTCACACTTTTCAAGACCGTGAGCAAGGTTGTGATGCGCTTGACTATGGAACCGTTGTGTCAATAATATCGTTGAATAATCAATACAATCTCAAACCACTGAAAGCTTGGTCAAGACATCCGGGTATTGGAAAGGCCTCTAGGACCGGAGAATCGTCTTTGACGCCTTTGAGTGACACCAAGCCGAAGGTCGCACATTCCTGTGTGGGCCATGACTAGTCTCGGGCCTTTTTAGAAAGCCCGAATTGCATAATATAGCTTGACAACATCAGCAAATCCTGATCAGTCTGGTGCCTAGTGTGACAGCACTGTGCAGAGACCTACAGTACCACAGAGTCCACAGTACACGTCCCTATAGTGGCAGCTCTGTATGGTGACACAGATCTTCTGTGAATCACTGTGTAAGCTATCATTTTCACTGTGTATAACTGCACAGGACAGGGGGATTCCCTATAGAGCTTTCCAGTCATACCTATCCTCTGTATTGTTTTGGGTAATGCAATGAATTCAGGCAAGGAATGTTCAACATTAGAGGATCACACAGGTTCACAAAATGAGGTGGCAATAAATATATTCACCAGCATGGGTATAAGCGTAAATATAAGCTGAAAATATATGGCAGATGGGAAGCATATGGTAGATTAAGGATGGGTTACTAATTAGTTGAGAATGATGTCGAGATTCATGTCATCCAGGGTCAGCTTCCCTTTCTTCAATTGCATCCTGGAATAAACATGAGTCGGTTCAAGTACTAAGGATACATGAGCACTTGCCTTCCAACCCTGCCGACGCCCTCCAACATATCACCAAACCTCATACCATGATAACGATCCCCCCCAAGACCACCAATAAGACCCATGACCACCCCGTGTATTTCTGCATATCCATCAGGCCATTAGTGCAATGTGGCAATCATACTGGGGTCGTCGAGGGATAGGGAGGTCCCTTGCTGCATTGTTGTGCCATTGTTGGGGGTAGTTCCAAGTTTGGGGCCATAAGCATAAGTGTGATGTGGCAGGTGTACGAGGGTGGGTGAACATACCTGGTGGGTACTTCCTGACATGGGACAGGCAGTTAGCATGATGTGGCACTAGGGATGGCCAGAGATTGAGGGAGGTGGAGAGGGGGGCTGTTGTCCAGTCATTGTCAATGGTGATGAAGGTGGGTGGTTGTTTGCACAAGCTACCTTCGAACAAAAGCACTAAGTATTTTGAAACTCAGCCTGAGAAACCCGCACACCACTCAAACGGGTGTGGGTTTCGACCATAATGCATGCACATACCCACCCAAATATGTACTTCTTGGAGCAGGCATGGAGAAGCAACAACACCATCAAGGGAGATGTGGTAGCATTGGCATGAGTACAAATGCTTGCAGGTTTAATCCCTTGGTTCGGCACAAAGGCCAATCCAAGATTGTTGAAGGAAACTACATCGGAATACAGTAACATATCCTTCCTGAATAAATACATAGATGAGGAGCTATTTTATGCATCTTATTAGTTCCCATTACAGTTTTTTTTATCAAGCTACTTGTTCAACAACATGGACTTAGTGGCTAATCTGACATGATCTGTATAGAAATAAGGGCTCCTTTATGATGATGTACAGGCCCGAAACATCCAAACAAAGCTGCACAGAGAAGGCCCAATCTGTACAGGCCAAATGTACTCTATCCAACTCTGCACAGAACTGTGAAGTCAAAGTCCAGCTCTGCATAGCACTGTGAAGACACCAATGAATTTGAGAGACGCTGCGGTTCCTGTCGGCTATTTGTGGGAAAAATCAGGGTTTGCTGATGAAGTCGGGCTCGGCGCTTAAGGCTATGCCTTATTTTCTTCCATTACCAGCGAGAGTGGCGTCATCGGCTCTCCTAGAGTGTCTCAAGGCTCAGCAACGATTGTTCGTACTCGGTTCGGGCTCGGCGTTTACGAGTTTGAATGGCATCGAGAACGCCAACAATTGGCGGTGAAGCCAGATTTATGGGGCTTTATTCGGTGCTGATCCACTGATGAGGTAGTGCGCGCTTCAGTGTCTCGTCTTTCCCGAACTTCAGTAACCATCTGCTCAGGCCTGCTCGCGTCCTTGGCGCGCGCAGCGGGCTGTGCAGCACCATTCTATTTTTATCTCAAAGCGGGTCCCAATCAATTTTAGCGCCACTCATCGGATTCGTGCTGCGGTCGGCCCCCACTATGACCAATACTCTCCACACTTGGACTATATAACGTTCTGAATATCAAATCCCATAATACCAATCTCGCCTATCCCCCCCCCCCCCCCATCCGTCCTAACACCTCCATATCAAAAATGAAGGCTTCTTATGCTCTTATCGCACTATCTGCCTTGAGCGCACATACTTGGGCCTTACCTCGCGTTGTCAGACGAGACGGAACGGCCCAGCCAACAACACCCATAGCGGACGGTGCGTCATTAGTACACTCCCATGGCCCACATCGCTAACCCAGTCCGTGTATCATAGATACTGCCATTCTTAACTACGCCATGGCGTTGGGCAACCTTCAAAGTTCCTTCTACACTGAAGCCCTCGCAAAGTTTGACGAACAAGCCTTCAATCAGTCGGGCTATCCTCCATCGACGCGCGCACGTTATGTGATGATCGGCCAGCATGAGCAAGTACATGTGGCACTCATCAACCAAACCCTTGGTAACCAAACCATGGGCGAAAACGCTACACAACCGTGCAACTACACCTTGTAAGTTCCTTTCATCTGCACACCAGGATCTCCAAGGCTGACAATGTATATTAAGTCCTTACACAGACGTTCCATCCTTTGTCAATTTTAGCCAGCTTCTCGAAGGCGTTGGTGAGTCTATCCTTTTGTCAGTGTCGTAGAGTAATTCATTAAAATGTCGCCCCAGCCACTTCTGCCTACATAGGCGCCATACAGAACATCACAAACTCGTCGTACCTCACAGTGGCTGCAAGTATCCTAGCAACGGAAGCGCGCCATGCGGCTTGGATCGCGTCCACCGTGAATAATAATTCCGCCTGGAACGGTCCGTTCGACGTAAGAATCATCTTTCAAGTTTCCACCTTGTTACGACGCTAACTATTCAATATACGGTATAGACACCTCTCACACCGAGACAAGTCATCACCCTGAGTGTGCCGTTCGTATCCTCCTGCCCTTCAACAAGTGCAGCACAGCCATTCACCCCCTTCCCCGCCTTGACAGTCAGTCCTGGCCTTCCAGGATCTGTCGTCACTTTTACGTTCAACGCTACCGGAACTCCGTCGTCGAATACCACGAACTCTACCTCCGGTGATGATGGATCCTCTACCAACGGTACTACAAGCAATCCCAATGCCTCCCCCGCAGGTACTGGCTCTTCTGACAATGGCACCACCACCGACCCTAACACCTCTCCGGATGGCACCGGAGCCTCAAACACCACATCGCCCGATGGTTCAGGTTCCACCCCCGACGGGTCGTTTGACCCTTCAACGGCCGATCCATCTGCTACGGATCCGTCTGACCCTAACAACCCCCCCAACCTCACTACTCGCCAAGAATCCAACTCCACCATTCCCGACGCCAGCTCGCCCTCAAACGGTACGGGCAGCACAAATGGCACTAGCCCCGGTGGAACTACTCCTGCGAACGGCACACTCTTTGCCGCCTTCTTGTCGGGTTTTGAGGCTCAGTTTGCGTCCTTAGGATCTGACGGAAATGTGACGCTTCCGTCGAATCTCACTGGGCAGGTGTACGCCTTCGTCACCATGAGCGACACAGTCATTACTGACGATACCATTGTCGCTGGACCTACGATTTTGACGTTCAACTTCGACTCGCAGGGAAATGTAACAAGCAAAATTCAATGAATTGTGGATGAGAAGACATTTGCCTACAGACAATAGAGTGAACTTTCCGATAGTTGATACTTTACCTGGACATTTACCTATAGAATTCGAGTAAACTATTTAACTTACTCTTGCATAAGCATAAAAGTCCGGTCATTGAAAACTCTTGTATCAAGTAAAATGCCACATGTCATTGATAGCCAGTCATCCCCAGTTACTACTGGTTCGATGAGCAGCGATTCCGGTGCCATGGAATAAACCGCCATCTGAAAAGTAAACGATGATTACACTACCTCCCATGAAGAAAAACCACCAAACCTTGAAATTGGAGAAGCTCGTGCCAAGTTGCCAAACGTCGAGCTTGAAGGGGTTATAGGGCTTTCCGATTATCAGCTCAGGAGCATGTGTGCGAGCATACGTTTCCAAATCTTTCACAGTATCTCCAAACGGGTAGCCTGTCACTAGACACTCATCTGCAGGAGAGTCCTCCTGACACTCAATAGCAACCTCGAAGTCGATCAGGTAAACCCGGGGACGCGATGGAGATATCCTCATTGTACGCAAAGATTCTGGATGCCATTGGACAAGAAAATTGTCGCGGAATGCATCCTGGAAAACATGAGTTTAGCCTCGGAACTTTCAGCTCAAACTCGAAGATGGATCTGAATACACACACGATGCGCAATATTAAGGTCATGGATAAACGTGAGTGCCTAAGCATTCAGTTTTCAGAACCATCAACCCAGATGCAACACGAACCTTACCTCCAACATTTGCATGAGCATATCAACGATGTCTCCAACGGAGTTATTTGCCCAGTACCCATACGTGAATAGACATGACTCCCCCACCTTAGGGAAAACACAGAAACTGATGTCTTCGAACTGAAATTCCCCAAACATTGGGAGAGTATGATTATTGCTGAACAAGCTGTTTTCTCCTACTGCAATTTTCCTGAAAACTTTGAGATGATTTTGCCCTTCGCTTCCGATAGCAACTACACGTATGGCAACATCGTGTCCGTCCCGTGTACGAGCAACCCGCGTGATGGGATTCTATTCGTATATATCAAATAGCGGCGGAAGGACGAACAAAAATAAACAAACGCGGTATTCGAACCGACGAAGCCATCCAACGTTTCCTATCCCATTCGGTTCCGTCCGGCTAAGTGTAGCATAACCGAACCACTTGAAAATGAATGAGTGTAGCCAGGTGATTTGAGAACAGAAAGGAAAGCATATGTCCATTGCAAATAACCCTCGTTTCGCAAAACCTCGTCTAAATATATCCATACCTGTTCCTCGATTTCGCTAATGGTGTCCTGGCCAGCAGGCAATCTCCAAGTTTTCAGGTTGGGAGGAAGCTATGGATGATAGATAATTTTTATTACGAATGCGCAAGACAATGGGTGAACGAGAACGAACCTTTTGGCGCAGGCGCTTTCTTTTGTTATGTCGGGAAAGCTTCACCCAAAGTGCGCATGACGCCAGCATCCCCGTCGCCACCACTGCGGTAATAGCTGCACGCGTCAACCTTGACATTAACGAATAGCGCACAAGTTCCAACAAAATCTACCGCAAGGTGGGGCGGGGTGAGCGTCAAAATGTTGAATTTGTGGGCCGTTTCCGTAACCGGACGGTATAGTTGTTTATTTGGCGAAATAGGTGCTTGTGGGTGGGGCGCGTGTTGGAATAAACAACTCCGTCTTGTCTTCCCCTGACTCACTCTTTATCAAACGTATGTAGAATGGGAGGGGAAACGATTGATTCCACGCCACCAGCCCGGAGCCCTAGATACGGGTGACTCGTTCAGGGATTGAGTTTGGCCGACATCGCCTTTACCTCATCTTCGCCCCCCCCCCCAGCAGAATCCAGGAGATTGTGGTTCGTCACATCTCGAGTATAGCAGTGGAGCCTTATGGAAGCTGGGATGCGCTTGAGCTGGTGAGAGACGTGGTAGTTCACGGCAGCTGAGAATAGTTCGGACAGGAGAAATTTGTAAGGCCCGTAAAAAATCATCCTTGGCAGTGTGATGGGAGACAAAGCTAGATTGCCAGATGGCGCTGCGAAACCAATGCATATCTAGGTTTCCGTTGCCTAGTATTGGGCTTGTTGATGAACGGCCAAGTGATCGATCCGAATGGGCCTACCTATAATGAATATTTTAAACTCCGCTTGCGATTGCACCGACGTTGGAGCCCTGAGGAAGTTACTTTTCGATTCTATCATCGACACTTTTGTGGGCGGACCTAATTACCTATATGGTGAAATGGCTATAAGTCATACTTTTATTGTACGCGCTTGAGGCGCTTCATTCCCCACATCGGAAATGGCGACGCTTTCGAGGAAATGCCCACAGCGCAACATAGCGTTCCTCAAAACTTCTGCTTGCTACGATAAACGCTTGAAAGCCCGGGGCACCCCTACACGCTAGATGCCTGGAGGGCGCCAGGAACTTTCAAGGGGCAAAATAGAAGATGTGGAAAGACTTAGGTCAAGTATTCCGCCGCCGCTCACGACGAAAAACATTTGTTGTGGCTGAATACCCACTGTACATGTAGGACTCAGGATTATCACTCATGTGTCTTGTCTTCCTGGGAAGACATGGACGCTACCACATGTGTCATATGACATTGTATGGACAATAGGTATGCAACTTACTGGTGGCCAATCTTAAATGCATATGCCACCGCATTGGAGGGTCTAGAATATCAGTATCAAGGGCGGTGAATTCTTAATAGGTGTATCATACGATCTCTGAATGTAAACCTCGTTACATACCCAATCGTATAATTAGAAAAACTAGAAAAACAGCTTTATCAATTTACAGAGCGTTCGATATCATCAATTCTGGCGTATTTCCAAGTTTCAGGTGCCATGCTCTTCGTGAATGAGGGCTTCGGCAGCACCAGAACGTGGCCTGATTATACACTTAAAGGGTGTAGGGTACCTGGCGCGTGAGGTGTGGGTCAACATAATGAGTGGTCAGGTCATTAATGCTTTGCCTACGACAATAGACCAGATGTAGGTTCGGGTTTGAGGAGGACAGGATTGCCTTGGTCGTCTACTGGGGGGGTGACGTTGTAAACCGAAAGGATAAGTGACACCATGGCGTAGAGAGAATCATCGCTCAGGTGTCTTCCTGGGCAAATACTGTGGAGGATGTTGGAATGTTGCCCTTAATGGAAAGGGTGCCCGACTTACCGACGACCATAACCGAATGCTGCAACTGATGGGTCCGGGATGTCACGGTTAATTTGGCCATCCTTCAGCCAACGGTCTGGTTTGTATTCCTCCGGGGAAGGATATGTCTCTGGGTTATGTAAGAGAGTCCTATACGGGCAGCCACATGAGCCATAAGCCACAACTGGAGACTGCTAAAATAGCTCACCAGACATTTCCCAGGACGAGGGTACCTTTCGGGATGTGATAGCCATCGTATTCGTCGTCATTGGTGCACATGTGGCCGACGCCTACCGCACGTCCTTCTTTTTTAGAGTCATTCACTACTTCGAGGGATGTGCGCACCTAGTGGGGTCACCACCTGCCACCTCATCGTCTCCTTGACTATAGCATTGATGTACGGCAGTGATTGCCTATTACTGAAGTCAGGTAACTTGTTCAGTCCGATAACCGCGTCGAGTTCTGCGTGAGCTTTTCGCTGGACTTCAGGATACATCGCCATCGCTAAGAAGAAAGACTGGACCGCTGAGACAGTCTACGCAAATATTGACGTAGTTGAAAGCGAGCAACACGTTGAAAATGATTCACTCACGGTGTCTGCCCCACCTTTCGAAATGTTAGGCTCGCGTAAAATGAGTCGAAATGGAATGATTCTTACCCGCATAAGCTATAACGCCAACGCCTTTAGCCAGTGCCTCCTCTTCCTCTTGGCGCTCATCATTTATATCAGGTAGCCTTGCTAGAAATGTTGCAACCACTGAAGGTGTTGCGGTCCCGGCACGCTGTCGAGCGTCTGTTAGCGCAAAATGAAGTCAGATAAGTGAAATAGACCTCACAAGATTTTCTTTCACATGTTTGAAAGGTTTTTCTGCCATCTTGGTATTCACTTGTTTCCAGTAAGCCGCCTTCCGTTTAAATTCAGCACCGGGCATCCAACTTGGTACATATTTCAGGATTGGTAACAGATCAACTAAAAATTGTCCCGGTACTCCAGCTTGAGTGATACCGTCCAAGGCTTCTTCGGCAATGGAAATATAGGGATCGTTATTTTCGGAGACCTTGATTCCGTAGCATATATCCATGATGATTGCTGAGAACGCGCTTGGAAGACTCCTGTCATTTTGAAGTTACATTTAAACGCCAATTTACTCACAATCGAATATGATGCATAAAGTTCTCGGGTGTTGCGAGAAGGCGACGAAGGAATGCACGCGCCTCTCTTTGCTGGATAGGTCGGTATTTGAGAACCGCACCAGCGTGGAAGTGTTCGTGGAACGCGCGACGGTGACGCCGCCACCATAATCCATATGGCATGAACGCCATATTGTTCCACCCCATCCTGATACCCAGATGTTTCAGTAGGATGGATATGGAACTCCAAATACGCCGCTCACAACTCGACGAGCATTGGCATTTTTGTGCGATCTGAGTAATTAGCGGAACGTTTCTCAAGGAGGTCGCTTATCCTTGTCGTTGACCCAAGGACAAGGTAGCCCTGGCCGAAGACCTTGAAATAGACCATGTCGCCTGGAGTGACGGAGCCTGGTCATTCAAGTCCCGAACAGGCACAGGAAAGCCTACCGTAAATTTTGAACCAATCGTCGTATACGCGCCACGCTTTTTCGTGAGGCATGTCAAAAATATTTCCGATGATAGGGAAGCTCTTCGGTCCAGGGGGCAAGGGGAGACGACTGGTTCCTAACCGCTTAGCGACATAGTTCCAGAGCGCGAACACGGCAATGATTCCACCAAAGTATATGTATGGGCGAAGCAGTGGTATGACAGAGGTATCCATGTTAAATGTATTCCGAGAGAGTAAGTTTGGGGTGTATGCGCGTTAGGTAGCTAAAAGGGAGCCCTTTATAACTTGGACTGCCCTGTTTTGTCAATTCCCCAAAACAGCGAGGACTGGAGGAATTTCCGTCCGCATCGCCAACTGACCCCGCTTGCCATGAGGAGTGGTTTCGCGAAGGTGGGAAGCCGTGTGAGAAGGAGCGACTGAAACTGGTATTATTTGCCGTTATTTGCGATATGAGTGGTGTATTGGCTTCATTATGGGTTTCCAGAGATCTTGGCGAGCAAGACAATTAGTAACGGACCTCGCAGATGCGTGGACAGTTGAATTACGTTCCATGCTCCTCTTTCGGATGGCATCCTTTCCGCAGCATATATCAGTAAAATAAAATTGAGCTTGAATACGACGCAGAACAGCCCTAATGTCGTTAATACGGAGGGTAATCGAGTTGAGAGTTGAAATTTAGAACTCACGGCTTTGCTCATCCTTTGGTTTCGGTACTTGTACTTACCTCCCACATGATGATTAATTTCAAACCCCTCGGTCCGACGCATCTCCAATTTCCTCGTTCGAAGTCGCTCGATAACTGGCTCTCGGCCAGCAGACCCTACACTCATGACCCATTCTCTCCTTGGCAGACTCCTCGATGGGTGTTTTATAGAGGGATCAGTACTCAGTCACCGGTCTAAGCGGAATTCATCACAGGTGACCGCTTTTAGAAGTAAGTTTTGATATAGGTTTCTCAGTGGAAGGGAATGAGCACGAGTTCACATAGATGACCGACACGTTTGATACGCGAGCGTACATATTATGATTGCCATCAATTAATTTAGGAAAATGTATTTATTTTAAATATTTTCTGTTCCGTTCTATTACCAAAGGGGTAAAACTATTCAGAAACCCCCCTTTCTGGTAGAAACCCCCGTTTCTGGCATAAGCTTATACAGAAACCCCCTTTCCAGTAGAAACCCTGCGCCGAGAATTTGATGGGTTCGCCGATGTCATGTGATGTCGCATTGCCACACCAAACTTCCGTTCTCACCATTCAGCTCAACTACAAGACATTCCTTATTGCTATCCCTTTCAGCTCATGTCCTCTACGACAACCACTCAGGATTGGTGAGGCAAGAATGTTGAACTTAGCAGCAAGGGAAGGAAAGAGCGAGAAATAAAAGAGTGAATTGAGATAGTGAAATAATGTACATAATCGTTCGTATAAATACATAAATAATATAACTCCTATAGAAATAATAAATCATATGTGAGTCCATTAGAAAAACAAATGCGAAACTTTATATGTCCATGTGATTTTACATGTCATGTGAATGCCGGATCACTCTATTCCAACACTCCCCCTTGATCCGAGCGCATACCTATTAATTTGGTTTTTTGTTCGTGTTCAGGGTGCGGCAGTGGTTTAGTGAAAATGTCCGCTCGGTTGTCGGCAGACGCGCAGTGGAATATTTTTATTTCTCCAGAAGTTAAGCGTTCGCGCACGAAATGGTGTTTGACGTCAATGTGTTTGCTGCGGGCATGAAAAACTGCATTGTTTGCAAATAAGATCGCCGATTGGTTGTCTGTGATGAGATCGGTAGGTTTTTCGCATGGAAATCCGAAGTCGGCCATCAATGATCTAATCCAGGTGACTTCTTGTGTTGCATGGCAGAGCGCCATGTATTCCGCCTCCATACTTGATAAGGCAACTGTCGGCTGCTTCTTGGAGCTCCATGAGATCACCGAGTCTCCGAGTAAGGTGACGTAGCCGGAAATTGATCTTCGATCATCGGGACTATTTCCCCAGTCCGCATCGGCATAGGTTCGGATAATCAAATTTGAGTTATTATTTGATCGGTAGAATAGGCCATGGTCCATTGTTCCTTTCAAATAACGGAAGACGCGTTTGACTGCGGTCCAATGTTCGGGACCTGGGTGACTTGAAAATTGACTGAGGTGTTGTGTAGCATATGCAGTCTCGGGACGCGTTGAGATTGCACCCCAGATGAGCATTCCGATGGCCGTCGGATAGAATTTCTCGATTTCAGGGTATCGCCGATCATTTTCGGTGAGTTTGATCAATTTGATGCCATGATCGAGCGGTGTTGCGACAGGGTTTGCGTTTTCAAGACCCATTTTCTTGATAATTTTCTCGAGGTATGGTTGTTGTGATAATTTAATAGATCCATTGGTGAACCTTTTTACTGAGATGCCAACGATTTGGCTAGCTTCTCCTAGGTCAGAGATTTCAAAGTGTGTCTTGAGTTCGGCTTTGAAGTCTTTGATGGTTACAAGGGTTGCACCCAAAATAGACATGTCATCCACGTGTACTCCAACAATTACCAGATTATCTCCAGATCCTCGGATATAGACGCATTGATCGGCCATCATTTTTCGGAACTTCATTTTGAAAAATGCGGAGTTGAGGAGTTTGTTCCATTCTCGTCCAGATTGTTTAAGTCCATAAATAGTTTTTAATAATTTCCAGATGCGTGATGTGCCGTCTTCAAAGCCTGGAGGCTGCAATAAATAAATATCTTCCTTGAGAATGGCATTTAGATAAGCGCCTTTGATGTCGATGGTGTGAAAATGTAGATTATAGGCAGCGGCAATGGCTACCATGAAGCGGAGGGTGTCCATCCGAACAACTGGGGCATAGGTTTCCAGATAATCTATGCCGGGCTTCTGTGAGCATCCCTTGGCAACGAGTCTAGACTTGGCCTTGTAGAATTTTCCATCTCCATCGGTCTTGGCCTTCCATACCCATTTGGATTTGATGGGATCACGATCTGTAGGCAATTCGGTCAACTCATATGTGCCAAGATCTTTCAATTGTTGGATTTCTTCCTCCATAGATTTTTTCCATAAAGTGCTTTGTAATGCCTCTTGGATTTCAGTGGGTTCATAAATTGTGCTGATGAAGGCAAAATCAGGGATATTGAATGTAGGAGTATTTTCTTCCTCATCAATAATTTCGGTGATGTAGCCAGAGTCGGGTAAATCTTGATGTACTTCTTTGGGACCTCGGGCTGCGGGATTATGTAATAATCGATAATTTGGTTGTGTCGTTGATGCAATTCGGCTTGATGGTTCTCGAATCGGTTGTGATCGTGGCTGTGTTGATTTTTCGATCATCTGCCTTGTAGTCATTGTGGGGGCAGTTTCTGGCATTTGAGCCGTTGTTTGCTTGTTTATTGCTGTCTCCCCCTCGAGCTGCAATGGCGAAAACCATTCAATTGTTTCTGGATTTTTGCTGTTTACAAATTTGACATTTCGCGACGCTTGCACTTGTCTCGCACCCGGATTAAAATATCTGTAGGCACGCGATTGATCCGAAAGTCCGGTGAAAATGAATTCGCGTGATTTCGGCTCGAGTTTGCTAAGGTTTTCACCCTGATGCAATACCCAGCACTTCGTTCCGAATTCTCGGAGATTTGATGCATTGGGCTTCTTGCCCGTAAATATTTCCTCCGGAGTTTTATCAATCAAGATCCGAGTTGGAGATCGATTCTTGAGGTACACGGCATATGCTACTGCTTCCGGCCACAAGAATTTCGGCATATTTCTTGCAATAAGCATTGCGCGCGCATGTTCTACAATTGTTCGGTTTGCGCGCTCGGCAATTCCGTTCTGGGCCGAAGAGTACGGGGCTGCGACCTCGGAGCGGATTCCTTTTTCCGCTAGAAATCTTTGTACTTTGTCATTTACATATTCCGTTCCGTTGTCGAATCGTATGGCTTTCAATGTTTTCCCAACTTGAGTGTTTATGTAAGCATTATAATTTTTGATTGAAGTATTGATTTCTTCGGCTTCTTTGGTTTTGAGAAAATTGATGATGGTCCGGCGGCATTTCCCATCAGTAAATGAGATGTAATATCTTTCCCCTCGAATTCCTGTTGTCCGGGCAGGTCCCCATAAATCTGTGAGGGTCATCTCACCAATTTCATTAAAAGTTGTGTTTGAAAACTTTGGGAATGATGCCACGGTTTGTTTTGCTTGGATGCAGGCCATGCAATCATTGGGATCAATGGATTCGTCGACTTCCATCCCATCAATCATTTTCTTTGATTTCAACATTTTAATTGATGCAATGTTGAGATGTCCAAAAATTCGGTGCCATTCGTCCCATGTGCGAGCTTCTGATGCGATCAAAGCCATATCGGGAATACTGATCTTTGCCATCAAATTGTAAAGCCGGCCAATTTTTCGACCTTGTAAGATGATGTCGGTAGATTTCGGGGGTGATATATTGATGTATTCTCCTTTTAGATTCAGGGTGAACCCTGCATCTGTGATGCGCCCAACCGAAATAAGATTATAGGGTGCATTTGGAGCGTGGACAACATTTGTCAACGTAATTGGTATGTGGCGATTGCCTACTTTGCATAAGATCTTTACCGATCCTCTTCCTAGTCCCGGAGTTGATCCGAATCCAATAATTTTGTGTCCGGGAGTTTCTTTGTAATTTCTGAAGATTGATCGGTCACGAAAAATGTGGGATGTTGCCGCACAATCGGCTAAAATTGAATCTGAAGTTAATGCTGGCAAGGCAATATCCACCTGGTTTTCGGGTGCTGCTACGAAAGCATAATCGTCTGAGGCTTGGTTAGCCTTGTCTGGCTTACTGCCATTCTTCTTTTTCCATTTCGGCCTCCATTTTTGATCGGATGATCCCCCTTTCCTTTTGGGGCAATGGAAGGCAATGTGACCTTTCTGATTGCATTCGTAGCACGTCACATTTGGATTATATTTTGCTGCCAGGGCCGTATCCCCCTGGTGCCGAGATTTGATCCGTCGATCTTCCTCCAAAATTCTCGCAATTAATTTGTGACTCTCCTTGAGAGTGGCAGAATCAACCGAAGAGATAAACGGGTCCCACATGTCAGGTAGGGACGTCAGCAACGTTATGCTGAAATCTTCATCGTTGATTTTTGAGCCCAATCCGGCCAATTCTTCGATGTAGCCGCGCAGGGTCCGAATGTGTTCCTCGATATCGGCACCCTCGGCACATTGTGCTCGAAATAACTTTCGACGCACCGTTACAATTCCGATCGGACCACGTGCCTCATACATGGAGCACAACGCGGTCCAGGCCTGATTCGACGTCCCGGCACCTGCTATGTAAACTAGCGGTCCGTCCCCTACACGGAGCCATATGGTCGAAAGAGCCTTCCTGTCCTTCGTACGCCATTCCTCTAAATTCCCTTCATCAGTTGGACTTGAATTTGAACCATCCGCGTAACCGATTAGACCTTGATCGGTCAAGATGTCGATCATTTTGATTTTCCATGTGTGGAAGTTCTCAGCGCCGCGTAGCGCTTCGATCCGATAGATGTTTCCGGATGATTCGGTCATGGTCCGTAACAACTTGATCAGGGTTTGATGGATGACGTATGGACGTGGTAATGATGTTCAAGATGATTAAGGCCGGGGCCCATAACCTGTTGAACTTAGCAGCAAGGGAAGGAAAGAGCGAGAAATAAAAGAGTGAATTGAGATAGTGAAATAATGTACATAATCGTTCGTATAAATACATAAATAATATAACTCCTATAGAAATAATAAATCATATGTGAGTCCGTTAGAAAAACAAATGCGAAACTTTATATGTCCATGTGATTTTACATGTCATGTGAATGCCGGATCACTCTATTCCAACAAAGAATGGACAATTGGACCCTCCTGTCGGCAGACACCGCATCGGTGTGGCCTCCCACGTTTTGCGGCTTGCTCGTTCCCACCAGCATTTGTAGAGGATCGTCATGAGGGTCGAGAAGGGATGAATGCGGGTATCCATGAGCTTCATTGACAGTGAACCACATGTGACTAATCAGCGCCGGACCATCACCGTGATCATCACCGCTCACCGAAAACTCAATTTGACCATATGCCAGGGGTTTCTGGAAACCCCTCAGAAACCCCGGGTTTCTACCAGAAAGGGGGTTTCTGAATAGTTTTACCCTTACCAAAGTACCCATGGAAATGTGGAGGGGTTGAACAGATACTGCACTATTTCAATCAATTGGGCAGTCACAGGTCACAGCCCTCTCGAATTGGGGTGAAATGTCACAGAGGTCACACTTGTAAATTTCAGTGTTTATAAAAGAGAAATACAAAAAATCGGCTACAGATGCTTTTCTACATGCCCTTACTATGGGGTGACCCTCAGTAAAAAATAAAGTCAAACTCTAGTCGCGAGTTTTGACATCACCCAAATGTAATGGTCAAGAGCCAGCCCAAAGTAGTCAAAAACCATTCATTTCCTCCCAAATGGCCAAATCCACATTGAAAGTTGACAAAATCATAAGTTTGAATTACCATTTTTATTGACTCTTATAAGACTTTTCGTTGACTTTGTCATCACTGCTGAGTTTACACTGACTAAGCATGACTTTTTTTTACTGAGGGTGACCAGTGTTTGAAACTTTTTGGTAAACCCTTGACTGCCGCCTCTCCCGTCCCTCCATTCCCTTAGGAATTTTTGCCACTCATTGGTGTGCATATTAGCTTGGATTCTATCTACTCAGATTCTTTTTTTATGTCGAGGAAAGAGTCTCGGAGAGATTCCGGCGTCGAAAACCAAAATGGTCCAGTGATTGAAACTCCAGTAACGCCATGGTCACAATGCATTTGAAACTCCGAAACGTAAATGAGCCCCAGGCTGCTGAGGATCGGGCATTTGACAAGTTGGAAGGGAGATTTCAGTCTTGATTTGATTCGGAATACACAAAATGAGCACTAACGATGAGGTATATGATAATTGTAGGGAAGAGGGATATGGTTGAGTACGTAAGGCCCAGCAGTCAAGGAATCATGCATGGAGGGGGGAGGAGGTGTCGTTGACCTCATTAGTTGACTAATGGAATGCCAAGATGAGGGCAAGGGTGAGGGTTGCTGGTATTGATAAGGATGGTAACAGTGGTATATGGGCTGCGAGGGACTCTGTGTACTATGATTGGAAAAGGATGCTGAGGTTGATACAGCTGGTGGGATGTTCTCGTTCTGTGGGGCCTCGTGTGCGACCGCTGCTCAGGATGAGCATTAAAGTGGTCTTGTATTCTGCCGAGGAGATCATTCTTCGTTCCATCAAGTGAGAGCTTAAGGGCAGCAGTAATATCTTGAAGCGCGGCTTTGTTCTTGGCAGCAAGCAAACCAGTGAAGAGATGGGAATCGTCCATTTGTTCTCGGCGAGCTTTTTCTTCTGCCGCTTTTGCAGCTTTGCAGGCACGAGCTTCCTCCTTTTTCTGCTCCTTCTCTTCACATTCAGCCCTCTCGACATCTCTCCTTTCTCTTGCTTCGCGGCTTGTCAGCAACTCTGCATCAACTTGGATTGCAGCTCACTGCTTTTCCCCAGCCTTATGGTTTGCTTGATTCTGAAGGACCACCAGCTCACGACAAGTGAATACCGCATGTCCTTGAGCGGTGTCATGCTGCCATTTCAATTCCGCGATTTCAGCACGCAGACATATATTTTCATCACGTAGGTCCATCTTAGTCTTTGCATAGCCTGTTGCTGAAGTGATCAATTGATGGGATGAGGCTAAAGAGTTTGTTCGACAATGTGTCCAAGACATGGATTGAACATCCGAGGACAATGAGGGCATGTGACTGATCACAATTGCAAGGGGTTGTCTTGCTGATTGTTGAATGTCATCAGAACCGTGAGTCACATTCCTTTCTTCCTGTGGCCCTTTCTCCTCGTCATCTGAATCATCAGAATCACTGCCAGACTCGCTGTCCTCACTAGAGATGCTGCGGCCGTCAGGGTGACTGGAATCATTGTCAAGATCAGATGTGTCCGCATCCCTCATCGCAGACTGCTCAGGATTGTAGGTAGGATCATCAGAGGATGGGATCTCCCAATCAGATGGGAGTTGTTCAGGGTATGTTTCAGGGAGCTCTAGCTGGGTGGATGTATTCTGACTTGGGGCAAAATCCACAACGCTGAAAATTCCGGGATTAAGCGGTCAAATACCACACTTCCTCCATGCCTGCAGGATCGTATTCTTCGTGAAAGCGGTCGCCCGTGCTGCCATGTATTCTTGCATGACATGTCTTTGCTCCATGCCCTGCCCTGTTTCCTCAAGGTAAATGTTGCACCGTTGGGCCCACACTGTCTGCAGGGGCCCAAATACACCAACGTCTAGGGGCTGGAGTTTGTGTGTGGTGTGAGCCGGTAAGCAAAGCAACTCAATGTTGGCCTTGACTGCCAACTCAATCATATCATCAGTGATATGAGACCCATGCCCATCAAATATCAGCAGGATAGGCTTTCCTGAGGTGTTCCGTTCCTTCGTTTGGGGAATGAAGCATTTCTCGAACCATCGCGTGCAGAGAAAATCACTTGTCCAGCCATTCTCAGAGGTTGCAAGACTGTAATATCATGTAAGTTACTATTGATTTTGTTATAGATGCTGCGAGCTCACCAAATGTCAGGGTGGACCTCAATAGATTCCTCGTCGATGGTCTTTCCAGGGAATATGAATCCTGGGTAGAAGGAAGATCCATCGGCACAACTTTCGACAATGGTGACCAGCTCAAGGTCCGCGCTTCGAAGCTTGTACTGGGCATGATCTGCCTGCGACCAAAAATATTTCCATCAGCTGGTCTTTTGACCGCCTCCCAGCTGAATCCCTTTCTCATCCATGTTGTAGGCATTTCCCATGGAATCTCCTTCTCTCTCATGATCCTTGTGAGCTTCTCGAAGTAGTTGTTTACGGATGTGAAGTTGAATGCCTGCGCACGCTTAGGGTCCAAGTTGGAAGCTCAACCTAATTTAACCTCAGGGTGGCGCTTGATGAATCAATGAACATACATGTCACTTGGGTATTTTCCACAGAGACTGTGGACCTTTGGTCTCATTGTCTGCTGACAAATTGGCCGCCCCACCATGCCCAGAAACTTCATCCAATCAACCATCACCTCCTCCTGTGCAGGACTTAGCAGCATCTCCTTTACATGGGCCTCGTGTGCAGGAACATGTTCACCTCGAAACCAATTTCTCAGAGTGGTGTACAGAACATCAAATTCCTTTGCTGCTTTTGCAAGATTCTTGCAGGTACCGGTGTGTAAAGCCTCGCAAGCTTCTGCAATGCATTTTTCCACCTCGGGGGTTATGGTTTTGGTTTTTTGAGGAGGTCCACAATTATTACAAGAGTTAACAACACCTTTTTGAGATTTGGGCATCACAGAATTATCTTTCGGACGAGCTGCTCAAAGCACAGAGGTTTGCTTTCAAGCGGAGGTTGAAAAATGTCACCCATGAATCACGCTTGTCAATTCCATTTGCTTGAACCTCACCGCATTCAACAACAACATTGCGTAGTACTTAGGGCTTTTACCCTTGTATTCTTTATATATGGGCAAAACTTTTTCCAGCTTTAGATGATAATTCACCTGCCCGATCTGGCAGGATCTGCATGCCAATACAGTTACATCAGGTGATTTTCAAGCATTCTGGCAACGCAACCTCATCGCGTTGCAACAACATTCAATCTATCAGGCTTTTGAGGGTACAGGTATATCAAGTATGTGTAGGTGGTGTCCTGTACCAAGTCTTAGGTCGAAATCATGAGTATTGCGCAACTGAGACCTGGTTTTCAAACTCTGGTACGTTTTCAAACTCCTGTCGGGGTATAGTAAAGTTTAAAGTTTTCGAGACTGCCGAACAAGTATCTTGGTCACAGGTCACAATGTGGTCCGACGAAATGTTAGGTTCGGCAGGTAAGTCACAGGTCACCGCCTGCCAAATTGATTGAAATACAGTTGACATTCTCATACTGCATCGCCTCGGGACCGACCGGAGCTCAATGCATTATTAGATTTATGCAGGACGAAGAAATGTGACACTGCGTTACCCCAAGTCACAGTTGACAGGGAAAGACCGCATAAATCAACATTACAACTAGGAACATCTTATATCTGAGTAAAGTAGGTATCCAATGATGTTTGAGTGCTGCGGAGAAGTTCTTCATGCTGCAGCTGTGCCCTATACCTGCGTAACTGACGAGGCAATTTGAGGGTGAACTTCTCTCCCCCATACCTGAAACAAACCCTTTCCAGCTTCTCGCAGAGTTCGATGACTTCGCGTCGAGACACCACATCAGGCATGCCATCCTCATCCTCTGAGCCTGAATCATCTAGCTCGATAATTTCACCACGCGCGACTGCCATCTCATGGTGAACCTCCGCCACAATCTCAGCATCGCCTCCCTCAAACCGGTATGGTGAGTCACCAACCTCTCGCTCTTCAATAGGATTGACGAGATCTTCTAGGGTTGGTGGGCACCCAATAATTCGTTTACATTTGACAAGCTCATTCACAGAATCCATCAGGGCTTGTTCAGCATCGACAAGGGGGGGGGCCAAAGCTCCTGGTTGTGATCGTCGTGGGACCTTGATCGTTAATTGCGGCAATTGACTTTCCGAAGCCAGTTGATGGATGGCCTCTAATGCACATGAGGTATTGCCTTCAGCATTCATAACTGCATCAAGAGCTGGCCGCCAGTCCCGATCGTTGTATCGGCCACCAAGATGTTTTTTGAGGTGTTCTTCAGCATTAGGCAGGGTCATGTCACTCGTCGTGAAGGTCCGAATGATGTCCCATGCACCACGGTCTGCACACGGAGATGTCGTATCGTAGATGTCTTGATCTAAATGTTCTCTGTGACACATAAATTCTCAAGACAATGTCACCACCTTTCGCACCACTCACCCTTGAATTTTTGCATGGTCCCAACAATGCCTGATTGTCAAATCATCCACCTGCTTCCACGCCTCCCTTGCCATCAACATAGCCTCCAACAAATTGATCTTGTAAATGTCGCATTCTCCAAGCTCATCTTTCTCGATTGCACGAAGACAGAATTCTCTTCGATAATGAGCTTTGAAACATCAGATGATTCCTGCATCCAATGGCTGGATAAATGATGTCATATTCGGCTCAAAGTACAGGAGTTGAACATTTCGAGGTTCATAGGGAATGTAGTGACTGGAAAAATTATCAAGCGTGAGACAAATGTGTCTCTTCTGATTGCGCATCTTGATGTCCAAGTCCTTGATATACCTTTTTCATCACACAATCAACACAAGTCAGTTGATTTGTTTCCGAACCACAATGATATGCTTACTCTTCAAATAGCTCTGCCGTCATCCAAGCTTTCTTATTGTTTTGGTAATAGAATCCAAGTTGGGCAGGGGTCTGCGTCTTGAAGCAGCGTGGCTTCTTGGATTTCCCAATGTAGATGGGCGGTAACCGTTCACTGCCATCAGCATTGCAAGCAAACGCCATGGTGATGCAAAACTTTTCCTTTTTCTTGCCACTCATCTGTTTCGAAGCAAGACCACGGTCTGGTGGTGCGCTAAGATCATGATTTTCAGTGATACAGTGAACATCAAGCATTTTAAGTTGAACTTACAAGGCAAAGAGGGCTAATTCATCAATATTCCACCGATCTTTAGGAGCATAGGTGGTCATGATCATACCAACGCGTTTGCGTTCTGCATCAACCGCTACAATGTCAACTGACCCCGCTTCTCCATGCCGATGACGCTCCCTTAAACCATACGCTCTACAAAATGGACCAATCCAGCCATCACCAGGAAGCCGTTCATCCTCAGGAACATCAAAACACCCTTCGAATCTGGCCCGCTTTTCCTTCAGCATCGGGCCATTGACTATTTTGCCTTTTTCCTCCATGTGGCGCACCCAGAGCACGAGAGCTCTCTCCACATCAGGGCGCGTGACAATCCGAGGGCGCTTGGATGACAGTGCATTTGGGTACGACGTGACGCGCTGCTCGAGCTCAGGCCGTGCTCTAACCTTTCTTGACAGTGTTGATTGATCAAATGACAATGCACCATCTGTTTTCGAAGCAAAATGCTGGACAATGTTGCTTTGAGAGATGTGAGGGTGCTCGTCCATGTATGCAAAGACAGTCATCCAATCATGCAGAGTGAGGTTCTCATGCTTCTTGGTCTGAACGGGCTTTGTGGAGGTCCTAGCTGCTGTAGTATTTTTTGGAATGGGGACTTTGGATTTTCGCTGATAAGGTTTTGGTTTTGTGCGAGGTTTACAAGTGGGTTCATTCTCGGAGAGCATTTTTTGACGTGTCATCGAGTCACTTTCTGGAATTTTTTATGGGGTATTTCTTATCATTAAGGTACAAAGGCTATAGTCTACTTCATCATTCCAATAAGTTACAAGGAACGAGTGGCGCTCCCGACCCTGCATTGGCGCAATGTGCAACCATGTCTGTTCCCACACAATTCGGTACTGCATATCAGGGTTCCTGGGGCTATGCATTATGTATTATGCATTATGCAGCTGATTTGCCTGCGTCCCATGGTGGGACTCATGAAAAAGCCATGCATTAATAGATTTATGCATGATCACGTTATGCGTTATGAGAATGTCAACTGTAGTACAGTACTGGCCGATGCGCGGCGGGAGTCTTTTCATCCGACAGTGGTGCCAGAAATCCTGAACATGACTGGAAGTCTCGATTTGAGCCATGCCAGTGTCATGGTTAGTCCTCGGTATTAGGTTCTTGTGAGGCGTTCTCGTCGTTATGATATACTCTGTTGACGAACGTTGCCGTCCAGATTTGTCATGCCTCCCTGACTCAGCCAATGTTTCCTATAGGGATCCCATTCGTTCTGTTCGGCTAAGTATAGCATAATAGAACCCGCTTGACAATGAATGGGTGAAGCTAAGTGATCTGAGAACGGTAAGGAAAGCGTATGACCACGGCAAATAACCCTCGTTTCGCAAAACCCCATCTAAATCTACCCATATCCGGTCCTCGATTTCGCTAGTGGTGTCATGGCCAGCAGGCAATCTCCATGCCTTCAAGTCGGGAGGAAGCTGTGTATTTGTTAGAATTGACCTGTATATATAGCTCAGCTTGGTATTGTTTTGTTTCTTTCATTGTTCTATTGTTCTATTGTTCTATTGTTCCATTGTTCTATTGTTCCTTTGTCTATTGTACTCTACTATTGTTCCTACAGGTATATAGGTGTAGAGTAGCTCGTTCTGGAGTCCCCAGTTTCTTACTCAGGACTCCAGGTTAGTACTCACTTATATTAGTGAATATATCAGTTTCTTACTCAGGACTCCAGCTCTAGGCTTCCACCTTTAACAGTATTTGATATTACGGAGCATGTCATTAAATAAATAAGTTAATGAGTGAATAGAACGAACCTTTTGGCGAAGGTGTTTGCGTTTTTTATGCAGGGAAAGCATTACCCAGAGCACTCTTGACACCAGCATCATTATTGTCGCTACTGAAATAGTAGCTGCACGAGTTGATGTCGTCATTGGCAAACAGCGGACAAATCCCAAAAACCTCTGGGTCGAACGCTGGAGTGTGGCCCACCTATCTCGGTCGTTTATGAAATTATGGTCACATTTGGCGGGGTGGGCGCTCGTGGGAGCGGCTTGGGACAACACAACAACCAAATTAACCTTGCCTCCTGACCGTTTGACTCCTGGTTTCCTTTCAGGAATGTTATAATATGAATCGATGTTTCGAAATGGTCTGGAACTTGGTGTGGCTCTTGTGACGTCGATCTCAAACGACGTTCAGTAGGAAACTTGGCGAGAACGTTATTCAATATCTTTGAAGCCGTGTTCGTAGGGCCAAGACAGTGAAAATGAAGTCTTTAATTTTCATTGACAACAATTGTGTATGAGGGATAATAGCCAATCTGTAAATTAACGAGAGTGAGATCATGAGTGCAGTAAAGGACAGAATTAGTGGTTAATACGCAAGGTAACAAAGAGGGGCGAAAGCTCCAAAACCCAGGAGCCAAAAACACAGGAAAATGGAATATGAAAAGTACCATGGGATGATATGAGATATAAAAAAAAAAGTTCAGAAATCCGACCCAACGGCATCAACGACATACAACACCTGCTGTGGCCTTACAAACAACCCTCTCGACTCCGTCCCAGACGCATCTGATATCGCAGGGCTGACGCTCCGGAGTCTCTTCGCCCTCTCAACGTTCAACTGGTCTCCTTCTCTCTTCAACAGTCCCTTTCCGCCCGCAGCCCCGCCACTTCCACTCCCACTCCAGTCAAGCCGTCGTCGCCTAGCAGCCCTATCGTCCCCGCCGCCATATTCCCATTCGCTTTCTACAGAATTTCCAATTTCAAAGTACCGGATCCCGCCCCATGACCCATCATTCCACTGTCTGTCCCCATCGACATCGCGATCCGCGCCCCAACTATCTCCGACAGGCACCTCCACCCCGACCCACGGACCTAGCTCGCCTTCCACCTCACCAATATAGCGAGCATACGCCTTGAACCTTTTTCGCTTCGAAGAAATGATGCATGGAATGCCAATCTCCAGTGTCGCACCGCGGGGCTGGAATGGAAGGCTGGGAAGTGGCTGATTCTCCTTGGATACGGGAAGCGTGGCTAGTTTCTTCTTAGGTTGCGGTGTAGTATCCACAGTGGGTCTCTTTGGCGTTGTGGTATTGCTGATAGCACCGAGGCTCGTCTTGGTGGTGATCGTATCTGTCGATCCCCGTCTCTTCAAGGTAGAATTGCTCGTAGTAGAAGCCGTACTCTCCGTCTTTCTGTGGTCCAGACTTATATCCTTGCTCTTGCCCTTGATTGTAATATTGCTGCTCGTGGGAGTTGGGTCGACCTCGTCAATTGTCGAATGGGAGGACACAGGGCGTGCTGCAGACCGTGGTGATCCTGAGAGGACTTTCTTTTCCTGCTCTTTCACCTTGTCAGGTGCTGTCACCGGCCTTCTCCCAACAACAGCAACGGCTCCCTTCCTAGCAGCAGCGCTTGTTGCGGTTGAAACTGTCGACGTAACTGACCGGATCGAAGACGCTGAAGACGTCGGCCTCTTCGCAGTCGCTGGGCTCAACTTGTTCGGGTCCAGTGGTGGGACTGGCGGTCTCCTTGTCGGCGTTGCAGATGTCCCGCTCTTGACCGACCCAGCTGACGTTCTCCTCGGGCGCACAGGCACAGCTCCCGATCGTGTAGGCGTTGCACGCCCTCCACCTGAGGTATTTCCGCGGACGCTGATATTAGACGTTGTAGACGCCGTTGAGGATCTTCGCGGGCGCGTCGCCCCTGAGGCAGAGGCACCAAAAGTTGAATTGGCCGTCTTGAAAGTGGTAGCCCCATCAGTGGTTGTTGATACACTCGACGGCGGGCGCGACGAAGTTGTCGATGTGGAAGAAGCGCGCGAGGTAGTACGGGACATCTGGGACGACATCGACGGCAATGGACGTAAGCTTCCACCAGGCGTGGTGCTGCCGGCACTACTCTTGCGAATAGTGGAAGCATGGGAGCGAACTGAGACAGCAGAGGAGCGGATAGATGCGCTGGAAGAACGAATAGAGGACGCGGATGATGTTGGTCTTATTTGTCCTGCGGGTGCTTTGGATGTGCTGGACCATGGAGCAGTGGCAGGTGATATCTTTCTAATCAGTGTCTTTTTCAAAGGGGGGGTACCTATCCCTAGATCTCTGCTCGTTCTTGTTTCGCTGTTGGCGAGACGTGGGCTGAGAGGTTGTGACGGTGATGCAGGCGGAGTATCAAAGTCCTGATCGAGCCCACTGTCACGTATACTGTCGCGCACGCTCTCTCGGACGCTCTCCTGATAGCTAGTACCATCATCTTCATTACCTTCCTCTTCATGGCGTGATTCGATGATAGATGGTTGGGGGTTTGGCGAAGCTGATCGATCGCTCGAATCCGGGAAAGAGTACGACGGAAGATCAATAGATGTAAGTCCAGGAGTCAACTTCGAATCCGGTCGAAGGCTCTGTTTCTCCGCATCAGGCCCTCCTTCCTCTACCTCTTGCCCTTGCCCATTTACCCCCCCACCTTCAGTTCTTCGCCTTGCTCCACCACGCATCACAGGACTTCTTGTCCCATTTGAACGGACCAGAGACTTGAAAGATGTTGCGCTGGAAGACGCGGCTGTCGAGGGTGTAGGGGTAGTTACCCGCCGGGTGGTGGTGGTGGCGGGGATATTTCTGCTCAAAACGCTGACACGCATGGACGAGTGCATGCTGATTGAGTCGTTGTTGCTATCAACATCTTTCGGTCGAAGGAGCGCACTAGGTCGGTGGGACTTTCCGTGAGATGGAGGCGTAGGTGTAAGCAAATCTTCTAAGGGTACTTCAATATCTGAGGGAAAAGGTCAATGGCGTCTAAAAAAGAGGGGTTATAGGATACGCACTGTCGCTGATCTCTTTGATCGCCCACCCTTCGAGATCGTCAAATCCGCCTTCTTGTCTGATACCAATCCAGCGTTTTCCAATCCACCGAAGGAGGTCCATGCGGGCTTCTTCAACCTGAACACGGATATGCGATGTTGACGAAAGCATAGGTGAATTCGTCTCCGTCGGATGAGGACGTAAAAGAATCGATGATACAAGAGTCTGTTGAACAAGAGTCAGCCGAAGACATAGTGAAAAATAACGAGCCATACCTGGTATACCAAGGCCGCATTCTTATCATTTACCCCCCGACCAACAGCAGCCATGATCCACTCGACTCTCTCCGCGTCATTGAAGTCAACCCCATCATGTTCCATAATTTCGCTCCAGTCCCGTTCGCTGAAACACGCATCTGACTTTGTGCAGATAACATCATCGATGACTTTCCTTGCTGCCAACACCATGTCTTGCACTTCCCCAGACCATGCATCAATAACCACCGCAAGCTTCGCCAACGCATGTTCCGCCGCAAACAACAAAGCTAGTGCATTAGCCGGCGTCGTCCGCTTCCCCACACCCTTCGAAAGGCCCTCCCTGATCTTGATGGGCAGTGCCGCGAAGTCAGAGGTGCACCAGCCCTCTCCGAATAGACCAACGAGAGCTCGCCTTGCTCCGCGCTCGAGAAGACTATTCTTGACGTCATCCTTAAGCGAAAACTCAAGAACTCTCGGAGCCCTGCGTGCACATTGCCTACACCGGCACCCACCAGTGCCCCATGCGCCAGATGTTAGTCGTTCGTACTCTGCGAACGGCAAGAACGCGTGAAACAGGCCGTGCATCATCTCCTGCACGATACGCGCCTGGATCTCGTCATGAAGGGTTTGTAAGGAGAGATATGTGGCAGAACGCATGATGTGAAAAGCAGTGTCGAGATCATAGGATCGGTGTGAGAAAATTAGTGTACCCGTGTAGATAAATCCCAACGTGAAGTGCAGGGACGCGGGTGTGAAGGGTGGCGACGGAAGGGTGAGAGTGAGAGGTTCACTCCCGGAAGCAGTCTTCTGGGGCCAGCTAATCAACGCAGAATGAAAGTACGGGGACCGTGACACAAGGATAAACCGATGCGACGAGAAGATTGCCATTGTACTTTCATGGGTGCTCGACGAAAAGTTGCCCGTCAGTGCGATCCGTACGTCCGAGTACAGCCTTGACCGCCACATAAACACGAGGTCCTTGCGCAGCTTGTCAATACGCAGCTCCTCGGCGTCTAGCTCGTCGTGAGTTGATTCTGGCGAGTCAAAGAGAAATTCAAAGGCTTCTCCGAAACCTTGACCTGTGTACAGGTATTCCAGCTCATTAGAGAACAGCGCTGGGCTTATGGATGTGCTCAAACGAAGTAGTGTTCCTGGACCGGCAGTAGTTGGAGCTGGAGATGATGAACGAAATGGTGATGGTGTCCTGGAGATGGATGGTGGAATATCTAGTGAAAGGACCGAAGTCATAGGCAGTGTCCCCGTTGGTGACGACGAATATGGTGTTGTTACATTTGGTCTGAAAGAAAAATAACGTGTTTGAAAGCTCGGCGGTGCACGAGCATAGACGATGGCTATTCATACGTTGGTGATGATCTCCAACGACAATTGCAAAAACATACCTTTATGACCCCAAACCTCCTCAGCTCCCCTTCCACCGTCCTCGTCAACGCCTAGTTCCCATACTACGTCTGGAAATCGATCCTTTGCATAGTGAAAAAGTGACTCAAGATTTTGCTGCCAAACGGTTGTTGAGTTTTTTGTAGCCTCTTGGAGAGCGGGACTATTGATTTCAGGTGTATTGGTTGCCATTCCTTGGGTATATGCGCTCTTGTGGGTATATCTAGCATCCAACGCAGCTAACGTTGGCCAGGAGGTGGAAAATCGTCGTCTACGTCGCAGGAAGCGGCGATGATGAGTGCACAATTTCAGGCCATGAGGCGCTTAGTCAGCAACTCAGTCCGTGGTAGTTTTCCAGAAGGCTGTTCAGGCCTTTTCATCCAGTCCTATACGACGGTCCAATTCCTGAGCAAGGCTTGTGAGTATTCATTGTATTTTAAAGAGTTCCCAACCATGTCTTAGCTTACCCTGTCACCAGAGAAAGTTCAATAGACATAATACATACTAGGAGTGCAATATTGATCGTGTCACTGAGATCCAACATCGACCCCAAAGGGTTCACCTCCCAGAACGTTCACGCCTTCACTAACGAACGAGGATAAAACCCTTCATGATTATCTCAACGCACGCCAATTGATAGGGGCTAGCCCAAACTTACTTGCGTCGCGCCCAAAAAGAATGTACGCAGCAACACCACCAAAGTGACTGAGATTCGATGCGTACTGTCATCGTTTCATAGCCTCTGAGGTCAAAATCTTTCTCAGAAGCAACTCATGGTAATATACCCCCAAACACTAGCCGATGTTTGAGGACGGCGTTGCGAGCACCTACATTCTTGCTTCTAGAGCAGTGGACACTGCAAACGATGCCTCCTGTTTGATGGACAAGAAGGACCCAACACTTCTAACTAGTCGAATACGCTAAAGTCCTAAATCTTATTTTTCGTCACTCACATTTGCAGCCGGTGTTAATGATCGGGGCGCCAAACTCGGGTCTCTGCTTCCGGAAGTCAGCGCTCAGCTTTGTTTCCCTGCGACGCCGGGTAAGTCTGAACCCCAACACGACCCATGAAAACTATCGATCATTCGGCACACAAACTGGTCATGACATCGATATGAGCCAGTGAATAATGCCAGCGGTCGTCGCATCCAGAATACTGATTCATCGGTCAGTTTAGCAATTTTAATTCAAAAGAGATCACACCAATGCCCCGTAACCCCTACATCGCGATACCAGCTCATTACATCAACGAAGCTTATATTGGACCTCACCACGAACAACGCCACTGTTAGCACTACGCCGATGGCGCAGCGTCGACACCATGAACATCAGCATCATTGATTGCCGTGCTTCCCGAAACAAAAATCGAGGTGTGCCATATCGGACAGCCATCGTTGCTGGTTATATAGTCTATACATCTGACCAACGTTGAATCGTCCCGCTGTCATGGCCTTCTCTGCGTCTCCACCCTTGAACGTTGCCGAGGTGGAGTTATACTACGCAACATGCTTCATTGGTTTTACTATTGCAACGGCGTGAGTGTTGGTCTCTGAACAGACAATATTAGTTGTCAAAGTCACTTAAAACTGATTCTTAAACCTACAGGCTCTTTGGAATATCAACTCTCCAATGCTACCTCTACTTCAGAAACCATTCAAAGGACAGCATTTCTGTCAAATCCACTGTATGAACGTTAACAGGGCGATGCTCGTTTGTAAACTCACTTTGGGACATTAGGTCGCTACCTTATGGTGTGTTAGAGTGATATGAATCCGCACCCCCAGTAAAGAACTCTCTTATCCACCAGGCTACTCGATACGATCTCCACGGTGATGGTCGCGCACTCCCTTTACACATATTACGTGCTTAATATCGGAAAAATCGTTGTTGATATATTTATTCCTTGGTAAATACGCCCTTTTCAAGGAAGTCCTTACGCTCACTCAAATTTTTTGGTAGGAGTTTTGGAGTTTGTTCCCATAAATCGTCGCCAATTAGGTCTTTTATTTATCATCTAATACTTCAGGTGGAAAATGGGTGTTTCGTAGGTATCATCATTAATTATGAGCTCATGACTGAACTGCGCTCGCACAGACGTTCATCACCATCATAGCCCAATGGTGGGGATTTTACTTCCTGCCCGCTATACAAGTCTCTGATTTAGTACAGCTTCTATACGTATCAGGTTTGGACCAGTACGTTTAGTCCCACTTTTCCGCGAACACGGTCTTGACACCACAGTGCTCGCTATATTACTTCAGTTAGCCGCAACAAGATAATATCATGTGCAATTGTATCACATTGTTTCTCTCTGGATTCAACTCCTTACTGACGCTAACATTAAGCTTTCACTGGCGGTTTCGACATTTGGTAATCCGTCGTTTTCTTCGTTCGCAAGAAAGATGTTTTCTAAACGACGCTAGTATTTTAGGAATTGGCCTTTGTGAGTTTGTACTTTCCCTCCCTTAGAATCTGCAGGTCTCATACTCAAATTACCAGACATCACCGCCCGTTTGTAAGTTTAATCTTCGACGGGCAGCGGGATCTACCTAAGGGAGGTCGGTGCAGATTACAGTACAGAAAGCTCTCTGTCATGGCAGAACTGAAAATCCTTGTGCGTCGGCATCGACTCGGAGACGGAAATACGTATTTCTCACATTCTGCAGCTCCCAAAGGGATTTGTTCAAGGAACTGCAGTAGCTTGCGATATCGTGATCACTGTGACATTGGTATCTTATCTGAAAAAAAGACAAGCGAATTCAACTTTATCGTACGTCATTACTACCCAGCGCGAGTTATATATCTCATGTTCAACGCAGAACCGAAAATGTACTTGAGAGGCTCGTCACTTACGCAGTCTGTAGAGGCATCCTAACAGCGTAAATAACCGCGAAATGATCATTACGCATGACTGATTGTTAGTGTTAGAATCACGCAAGCTGTATTTCTTGCTCTGGTCCTTACTTTCCGTTACCTTCTTCTGGATGCAATGCTAACTATGTTAACATCATATAGTACATGGCCTTTTCTCTCCGTACCTATTGGTTGCCATTCCACCAGGTAGTGGGAAAATGTGTATTTATCCATACTATCCTCATAGCTGTCATTTACTCCTCTTCTCTTAGTATATGTTAATTCTGTTATCGCGTCGCTCAACCTCCGAAGAGCTGCAGCTGGCAGAGAGGGAAATTCTATCTACTTTCCTACAAGCGGTTTTCAATTTTCGACTAGACAAAGTCGGGCTTCGTCGATAAACTTATCAGTTTATCGTTAGCCTCTTACACTTACAAGGGAAATGGATTTCGAGGGGGAGTGTAAGATCTCATTTTGGTCGCGACCGTAATACCAATCACAGTTATCATACATTGTGAGTTGCACATGATGTCTCACACAACATATTGGCTGACAATGGGAAATAGCCAGCATTAACCGATGTTGATATGGTACGCCTTACGGGCTTTAAACGGGACACATTTCGCCAATACATCCAGCTTGCCATCTCCATTAATTTCGCCATAGATCGAAGAGGGTTCCAAGGTCACCCGCGACTTCCTGGATCCCCGTGGTTGCGGCGAAAACATTGTGTGTAGCACTTGAAGATATGCAAGTTCGAGGAAGCGAGTTATATTTTTAGTTATAGATTTCCGAGATATTCTACTTGGACCATATAGCCACGAGGTGGTCACACGTGGTTTCAAGCCTATATATGCAGTCAGTGTTGTCCGTTCCCCCGAGTTCGAATCTCTTGAGTTAGAGTGGTTATGCTTTGGTGCTCCTAGTCCGAATGATCAAAAGAAATATATGTATCAATTAAATATTTCCCAAGGTACCGATGCATAAATATTGCAGCAGAAGATAGGAAAAAACCCAGGTCGGGCTGATTAACGAGAGCATATGGATTTTTTCCTTTGTGCTGCTCCTGTGTAAAATTAGCAACCCATGTGAACGCCGTCAAACGGACCTAATTCAACCATTTCAGCGAATTCATCAATATAAAAACAGTGGTGTTTACCACCGTGCTGATCTTCGTGTGCAAGTATTTCGCCAATAGCTCCAGCGACAACATTCGGCGCATATCCGTTGACGCACTGAGCATTGTTGTTTTCGTGACCTGAGATGTGTGGGTCGGTGAGTGCAGCCAAATGTCAAGTAACACTTGGCACGTACCTGGACAGTCGACCCAAGCGCCCGAGTTTACAACGTGTATTTCGCCGTTCGGGTGGACAAAGCCGAGAACACGATCTGAGAGTAGATCATGATTACCTAGTTGTATGGCTACGCAATAAGGAGACACCTACCCGGATAAGCTGGGACAAGGTCGTATCTTATTAAAAATATTAGCCAGGTTACCATCAACATAATTAAGCTTACTTGTTGCTTATATGGGACACATTTGCGTGAGCATCTACATAATCTGCAAATGCCTGGTTCCCAACCTGTGTGGTATAAAAATAAGACATAAGCTGAGAAAATAGAGGCTCTTCCTTACTCTAGGCAAGCCATAGACAATCGTTCTATAGACTGTATCGACAGGAAGGTGCAAAGGAAGGTATACAGATGAAATCAGAGCAATGGCAGCACCTATTCACGGGGTCATTTCTTGCTAAATTGTTTGAAGGTTAACACAACTCACCGAGGGAATGCCCGACAATAGTAACCTTCTTGAAACCGCTGGTGGTCAATGCGGTCTTGACTGCCTCAAGAACTTCCATAGAAGATCTGGGTGCGGACCATGTGGTAATCAATACGAATGTAGGTAATCGGACCTGAACATACTGTTCTTGTGCGAAACCAAAGCCATGATGCACTTGTACACCGCCACTTACTCCGGGGAAGAGAGACGGGCTAAGGGGAGACATGACGAGGATGGCATCAGTAATCAGGGGTATACTAGGTAATACTCCGTGAGTTGCATATTTTGCTTAAATGGAAGGTTTATT
Organism: Collybia mongolica; assembly: GCA_013420905.1. Taxonomy (NCBI): domain Eukaryota; kingdom Fungi; phylum Basidiomycota; class Agaricomycetes; order Agaricales; family Clitocybaceae; genus Collybia; species Collybia mongolica. The sequence continues at coordinate 943,035 of JAAXNY010000017.1, forward strand.
TACATTTTAGTTGGGTCTGTCCCCTGTTAATGATAACTTCATTCAGTGCTCTCTAGCATAAATGCGCAGTAGGCCGTCGTCGGGACGCCACCACTTACTTGATGTGAGACAATAACAGTCTAGGATTAGGGTAGTGTGACCATTGTTCATATACACAAAGGTTTTAATGTACTCTACCTCAAGAATAGGGTCGTACCCAACAACCCAAAATTGGGTCAGGGATCCATCCCCACCTGATGCAATGGGTTTGAAGGAGGGAGTTGCCTCACAGTGTGCTTCGGAGATATGTCAGAACAGTATATGTATGGTTTATTCAGGGACTGATGCCTACTCCCACAAGTCCAAGTCAAAGCTTTGGCAGCTCCACAACTAATTGCAGCTGCATAATGGGTGTACGGCTGGAAGAAATGAATCTGATCGGCGGTAAGGGTTGATACTGGCAAGCTCGTGGATCCTTTCTTGTCTATTGTTCGAGGGACAGCATTGACGGCGATAATAGCAAAAAAAGAGGCCAAACTTCTCAGCCACAGAGAAACCATTTCGGGTAGGACGCAAGTCCCGAGACGAAATTAAGGGCGTTATATAGTGATTTGCAATCCTTCGCGTATGTCTTTGTGTCACGACTGTCAAGAAGCGTCGCGGTATCATACCGACTTCGACCCTGATCTGTCAGTGTCGCGTTGGCAGTTCTGACACTTCCTATATAGGCCTCGAGTAGGCTTGAGGTCGATCGGGCCGACCCCCCCACATTTGTTTATGACGGATTAGTATATGTAGGCACCGGATGCAAGGGTTGAGGCGTTGTAAATCAACCTGACCTTATACTGGCCTTCATCTGCCCTGATACGACTCCAATGTAATAGTAATTTACATTGGACTGGCCTTTTATGGTTTGCCTTCGTCGAGAGAAATAAGTATCGTAGTAGATCGAATGATAATTTCTTTGTTCATTCAATGGAAATCGAGGAAACCGAGTGTGCTTGAGTGACGTTGACGTGATATATCATGATATCCAAGCGGAGTACAGCAATTTGAAGCATCAATCAACAACATTTCAGACGGATGCTATTTCAGGATCTACCCACATTGATGTGTGGATCTTTCCAAGATCAGTACCGTTGCCAATCCCAGGAATATTGGGCACAAACCTATGGCGTTTGTTGTTCTCTAACCCCACTAACACCCATCATAACCATCCACACCAAGTAGGGGAGTAATGAATAGAGACATTTAGTCAATTCTCCGTCGTTCGGCATACGTAATCGGCTGAACATCCAGCGATCATTTCTGGTTGCGCTTGACATAGCCCTTCTACTTCTGGACATTTGTCACACCGTCGCGAATGCGTAATTTCGATCCTTTTCACTATAGGGTGTTATTTTTCCTTAACATTGAAGCAACAAACCATCAGGTAATCGGCCGCCGTGTGTGCCAGATGTGTCATTTAAGTGTCGTCGTGGGTGTTGTGTGAGACGTGTTTTGAGAAATGAGTGCAAATTTTAAACAATATTACGGAATGAAACCACAACATGCGAGAGCCAGAATCGCGAAAGGCAGACTCCTACCCAGCCGCGGGGCGCAGTTTATTTACACAAATATATTCCCACTTTACTTTTTCCAACCTTTATCCGAAACTTTCCAAACTATTACTGCACCCCAGCGACTGGCACCACTTGTGAATTTGGTCTTGTTTGGACTGCTCGGCAATTTTGCCAAAGTCAGATTAGATAACACTTGACAGTGTCCTTGAAGTACCCATGCCTTATGCATGATGTAGTCAGTATGAAAACACTGATGTACACTAGCTCTTCCCTATAAAACAACTGTTATGGACCTTCAAAGGCAGCTTGATAATGTGCTCATATATTTGCAAGCTAATGGTTTAAGACTGCACCTTGGCTGTAGGACCTTGTGCAGGGTCTATTAGATGCAAACCCTTCTTGGTGGCACACCATGCAGGATGCAATGGATGTCATTGAGGAGCTGGCATCAGAGAGGGAATGTGATCTGGGTGAAATTGGAGGTGATAAGATGGACAGGTGTTTTCATACTGACTACATCATGCATAAGGCATGGGTACTTCAAGATATCAAGCATTATCTAATCTGACTTTGGCGAAATTGCCAAGCAGTCCAAACAAGACCAAATTTACAAGTGGTGCCAGTTGCTGGAGTACAGTGATAGTTTGGAAAGTTTCAGATAAAGGTCAGAAAAAGTAAGGTGGGAATATATTTGTGTAATCAAACTGTGCCCCATGGCTGGGTAGGAGTCTGGGTTTGTATGTGTGTTGTGTTGTCTGGCAGAAATCAAGAGCTTGTATAACATTCTTATATTAGACTTGGGGGTAATCACTAAGTGAGGAGTTGGCTTGAGGATGTTAGAATAGGGTGATCCGGCTTACTAGTCATATCACACAGACATTTCACATGACATGTATAATCACATGGACATATTAGTTTTGCATTTGTTTTTTGATAATGGACTCACATATGATTTACTATTACTATAGGAGTTATATTATTTATGTATTTACATATATGAGCAATTATGTACATTATTTCATTATCTCAATTCACTCTTTTATTCTTGCTCTTTCCTTCTCTTGCTGCTAAGTTCAACAGAGGAGAGCAAGGCCTCCTTACTCACTGTAAGGGGAGCACTAGTTCATCCCCATCTAATCACTCAGACTAACTTCACATCTATCATATGTACTCATACATATGCTGTCATATGCTGGACTTTGGTGTAACTCTACTAACCTTGTAATCCCACCCCTTACCCCTTTTGTGGATAGTACATGATTCCTTACTGGTGCCTTACTAGTACTCTATTGCATGCCCAAGTGGGCCTATACTGGTTCCCAACATAGCTCCATAGTTTATCCTCCAATGTACCATATATAGTTGGTGTGTACCCTTCCAGGTCCACACCTTTGCAATACCTTAGGTCTGGGTCTCCTTCTTGTGACTAAGCTGCCTGTGCCCCCAGTGCCCCCTTCCCTACATGGTTGACTCCACTGTGCACATTGCTCTCCCTTGGCTAGCACTTGTGGCAATGCTGCCCCTTACACTCACCTGGTCAGAGGCTTTGGTCAGACAACAGTCAGGTTCTTACTTTTTGATTCCAAGTTTGAAGTATTGAGAATATACCAGACAATCTGACCATGGGATTCTTTGCAATTTTGTTGTGGCAACTCCTGCCACTGGTTTGATTTTTAGTTCTGAGTTACCAGTTACTGTACCTAGTCTCCAAAAGCTGACCTAATCAGAAGATGAAAGTCAATCTTTTTTTTTTTTTTTTTTTTTGGGTTCAACATTTTATATACCAACTGTACATAATACATGTGCTGGTCACTACAAGTAGTAATTGGGCAAGGGGGGAGAGGGGGGCAGGAGACAAAGCGCTGCAGGGCTAGGGTGCTCGCCCGACCGGGGTCGGACTAGCGAATGGAGCCAGAGCTCGTTGTACACAGGCCAGAAGGGCCAATCTATGCCAGGGGGTGGGCCCCCTGCTGCGGCGCTCCGCAGCAGGTGGTGGCTTCAAGTCCACCGATTATCCAGGTTCACATGTTCAGGCAGGGAGCACCCTATAGCCGTCACTTAGAACACTGGGTACCGCCCCTAGCCTGTTTAGGACTAGGGAACATCGAACGCGAAAGCGTTTTCGTTCTCCAAGAGGAATTCAACCAGCCACGCATAGCGCAGCTGGCGGCTGGGCTTGTCTTCCCGTCCGTGCCGTGGACAGTCGAATAGGACGTTGATAGGGCCCGAAATTGTTTGCACTTATAAAGTTGACAAGTAAGGCTATTAGTATCATTTCTAATAACCAAGTAAACGGTAATAAAGGATTAGAGTCGAGCTCCAAGACGGCTAATCAGAGTGAACTAGTCTAATGGATAATACACTATCAGTACAGAGGACTATGAGTACGGTCTATTATTAGTCCTATTCACCATGCCCGGTTACAACCTCAGTGTCTTAGTTCATAAGTAACCGTTGTAGTATGATATCATTAGTCCGGGGATCATCATTAATAGGAGAAGTAATTGTAAATTCGGGACTTGCACAACCCGATCCTAGTCAGGGGTACTTGGTGTTAACTACCAGAAGCGACGGGACCCCATGAATAGCAACTGGGACAATCAGGAGGAGTAAATGACAGTGCCGCGCTGTTTTAAATAACAAAGCGTGCAGTCGGGACTTGATAAGAGTTTAGCCAGCTCTTTCAATATTTGATAAGTAACCAGTAAATGGCATAATTGGCACGCATGGTGCACGCACCAAGTTGTAGAGGACGCATCAGCATTGAATACAGATCCTTGGTGCGCGGGAGCGCGGTTCTGTGTAAAATTTACAATTCCGTATGATATTTAGTTTGTACACTATAAATAGACTGTAGATGAGTAGCGCTAAAGCAAGGAATCTTGCCCCCACTTCGCGCTACTATAGAGTATACAAATCACATTTGTTAAAACACTATTGCGTGCCCGAATTAAGGATCAGATTGCTTCAACATGTCTTGATTGGAATTGATTGAAGAACCACAGAATTAAAGAAACTTAGTTCACTTGGAACTTAGTACCGTATTGTCCATTGGAATTACTAGGCACTTGGCCTTAGTGCACTTGGCACTGTATTGTTTGATAAGTTGCTTGGACTTATAGATCTGCTTGGGATCATTAATAATTGAACGTACACTTGGTACTCAGTCTATTGGATCGAGAGATATTATAAATATACCTAGCAGGTTTTTAAACCTGTGTTGAAGCTCTTGTCTAAATCAAACCTGTTGAGAGATCATTGGAAAGGGCTTTGGCTAGTACTATTCAAAGCTTAGTGCTTCTAAGCACTTGAACCCGAACTCAAAACAGGCGATTCCTACTGTTCGTGTGTTGATTGTTAGGTTTGGTGTGTGTGTGTAAGGGATTACATTTCATAGCATCAGCACACTTATAGCCCAGGAGCCCCCTTTCATCTGGAGCCCACCGCGAGGGTTCAGAGTTTTGAATAGTCTAAAGAGAGCATCTTTCTTTGAAAAATATTATACCAAGACGAGTAACGTCGTCTACAAATTGAAGTAGAGCGGAGAAAGTTTAGTCAATCTGTCTCAAGAGCCGCGCCCACAAGCCAGCTCGTCAAACAGACTAACTAATCAGCCACTTGCAAGACAAGTAGCTACAAAAACGCGGCAGACTAAAAATTTGCAAAACGCTGGAGTAACAGAGTTGTTACCACCTCCTAGGCGAGCGTGCACACGAGGATCTTCACAACCAGCCTTTGGATCTTCAGGACCAAGGCAAGTATTTAGAACTCCAGAGCCCTTAGGAAACATATTGACTACTAGTAGACCAGTAGCGCGCGGAAGATCGTCCGTAGTAAACCCAGTAGCAAACCTGAACTCGTTAGCTACTCAGAACTGTTCAGTAATCATGACTGAACCCCCTCGTAAATATATGCCCCAACCAGGTGTCCGTGATGCACCAGTATTCAAAGGAAAAGAGCCCACGGGTTTAATCCGGTTTCTGGAGCGAATGGAGGTCCTATGGAAGGAGTGTAACATTACAAATGATGAAGAAAAGAAGTTAATGTTAGGAAAATACGCAGACCTACAATCAGAGAATGAGTGGAGGGCATTAGACCACTATAAGACAGGCACTTGGACGGATTTCAAGACAGAGTTGATCTCTAGTTATCCAGAAGCACTCGATCAAGTAGAAGGATCAGTAGCCAAGTTAGAAGCAGTGTGTCGCGCCAACCCACGTATTGGAGTAACCGATGAGGCCGTGCTGAAAAAGCTGAAGTGTGAATTCAAAGCAGAATCTATTAAACTCTTGGGAGTTAGGCCACCTATTATCTCTAACCGAGAATTAGTTACCAAGGTCTTGGGATGTCTAGACGAAGTCTTCAGATCCCAAGTACAAGGAAGGCTAACCCTGCTAGGGAATAATCAGTCTAATGCTACACAGGCAGGACAAGCCGTTGCTACAAACAACCGAGCAGATCCTAATACTATTGCCGAAGCCGCTGTGCTCGCGCGACGAAAAGGGGATCAGTATGATCTGGAGGAAGTTATAGCAACTGCAATCAGCATTTCTGAAGGTGTAGCCAACATGAATATTCCAGACACGAATAGATCGTTTATAACGTCCGTAACAGCAACAGCAGTGCCCAAAATCAAAGTAGAGATGGATGAAATAAAACAACAAATAGTTAATTTGTTAGACCGTCTCCAAGTAAATGAGAAGAATACGAGGAGTGGATTTGAGGATGTAATGAAAGTGCTTCAACAAGCAACTGTTCAGAACCATGCCGCGAATAGCGCACCCCAGCAGCATCAGTATCAGAATCAGTATGGAAAGCCTAAAGAAGGACAACCGCAAAGACCAAATGCGTATAAATGTCACTACTGTTTTACACCCGGACACTTCATAATGGCCTGTCCCGAGAAACAGAAACATTTTGAGGAAGGGAAAATAAAAACCAACACAAATGGAGGAGTATGCTTACCAGACGGATCATATATTCCAAGAGAACCAGAAACGGTATCATTGAAAGATAAAGTGGAACACTTCCATTCAAAGAAGGTAGCGGCCCTTTATTACGGAGATGTCACGGAAGGACCTGCTCCAGGAGTATTGTCTGTTATGCAGTCACATAATGCAGTAGACAATAGTAACGACATTGGAACCTTGAAAGCCATAATGGCACAAATGGCACAATTTCAAGCACAACAAATGTTAGGACAACAGAGCGCACAAACTGCGTTGCCAGTACCGCCTCAGATGCAGAAACAGGAATATATAAATAATAACTATAATCCTACGGCAAAGAGCGCGCCGAATCCTGACATAGTAGCCTTACAAGCACAAATGAGTACTTTATTAGGGCAGGTAGCAGAACTCAATAACCAAAACAAGGTTAAAGAGTCGGGTTTCAATTAGGTCCGATGAAGGAGGCTAAGGAACACGCTAGACCTACGACTAGGTCGCGTTCCAAGAGACAGCCAGAGGACCGAAGTAAAAACGGAAATAGTCGTCAAGAAAGTAACGATTTGGAGAGTAGTTGGGATAGTAGCGAAGAGGAGTTGGTAGCGCCGTCTCCTAGGAAAAAGAAAGTAAAATTTGTTGAACCATCAGTAAAGTCTCCAGTACGAAAAGGATTACCCTACATCGATGTGCCCGTGGTACCCTACATACCCCGGAGAACGGAACGCAACCCTGAACCAGTTGATCCGCTACCTAATTTTAACACTAAGCGCGGTCCGACTTATGAAACTAAGTCCCCGATAGAAGTAAAATTAAAAGGTGGCGATATAATTGCTAAAGTGTTAGACAACCCTATCACATTGACCACGGGAGAGTTAATGGGTTCGTCAAAAACCATTAGAGATGGGATAAAGAATATTGTAACTGCCAGACGTAAGTCCCTCACCCAAAGGGACGCTAACTTGCAAATAAACGGAATAGATGAGGAAGACGTCTTACCCTTTGGAGGGGACTGGGAACTTGATGATAACTACTTACGGCATGACGCACTACCAGTAGAGTCAATCCCATTCCAGTCTTTCTTCATCTCGGAGTATGACTGCGGCGGAATACCTAAGGGATCTATAATATGCAGAGACCCAGTCCTACAGTATTTAGAATCTTTACCAGCTGGGGAAGAGCCCAAACAGTTGTATGTAGCAAAAGAATTGGCCTCTTTGCACTGTATATCCAGTAATAAATGGGGTAGGAACGGAGGAATCTTTATTAGATGGGGGATCCCAAATAGTATCAATGGCTAAACAAACGGCTTTAGACTTGGATATTTCATGGGATCTGGACGTTGTCATACACATGCAGAGTGCTAATAAACAAGTTGAGAAAACAGCAGGATTAGCGCGCAATGTCCCTTTCTTGTTTAATGACATGGCCATCTACCTCCAAGTACATATCATAAATTCACCCGCATACAAAGTATTGCTTGGGAGACCGTTTGATACACTCACAGAAAGTCAGATCAAAAATGCTTGGGACGGGGGACAAGTAGTCACTATCACGGACCCTAACATGGGATGAAGGTGTACTATCCCTACCCATGCAAAGGGATCACTGCCTAAGCTGTTGAAAAGACAACCAGAGCAGGATTTTCGGCCTTTGATGAATTAATCCAAAGTGATCAAGGAGAGCTAGCCGTAGAAATTGCTGAAGATGAGAACAGAAACTTTATTATAACGGGTTATAGACACCCTACTGATAAGCAGAAGTTTGGTCACAAAGAACTTAGAGATGTCTTTTTGTCTAGAAGTGATGTAAACATGAATAGTACAGTACCTGAACACGAATTACTAGCCACGTACTTGGCTTCCGTAGATGAGCGCGATGGACCAGTAATAAACTACGAGCAGAACAGCAGGGACCCAGCAAGTACACCCACTAGACCTATGACATACGCTCAAGAACAGCCCATGATTGATAAAGCTTTAAGTAAATTAAAGCAGTGGCAAATTGGCACCAATGAGTGCGGTCTTGGAATGGCAACAAGTGAAAAGTGTAATATTGAGCCCATGGATCAGCTAGTAGGAAAGAAGTATAAACCAGTACATTTGAAAACAAAACCAACACTGGCGGACCTGCCTGATAAATTTAGAATTATCAGAGATATAAAGGGTGACCCTTTAGCGGCCCTACCAGTTCTAACGCCTAACCCACCTCTGTTTAAACCAACTGGAAGGTATACTGAGGAAAGGCGCGCGGAATTCCAAAGAGTACACGAAGAAGAGAGCTTCTTAAAACCTAAAGAGATGGATATAATCCACGACTTTATGTGCAAACATAATGATGGTTTTGCTTGGAATGATAGTGAGCGCGGTAGCTTTAAGAAGGAATATTTTCCTCCCGTCGAAATACCAGTAGTCCCACATACACCGTGGACAGAGAGGAACATTAGAATCCCACCAGGGATCTGTGAAGATGTTTGTAAAATCATCAAGACTAAAATTGATGCAGGAGTCTATGAGAGATCCAATTCATCATATAGGTCTAGATGGTTTACTGTATTAAAGAAAGGCCCAGGAAAGAAGCTTAGAATTGTACATAGTCTAGAACCGCTGAATGCAGTCACAATAGCGCACTCGGGTTTACCACCCGCTACCGAAGAACTAGCAGAACACTTCGCAGGGCGCGCTTGTGGCGGAATGATGGATCTATATGTAGGATACGATGAGAGGCCTTTAGCAGAAACCTCGCGCGATCTAACCACGTTCCAAACACCGTTTGGCGCGCTGAGACTAGTAACACTCCCTATGGGATGGACGAATTTGGTTCCAATATTTCATGATGATGTCACATACATCCTACAGGATGAGGTACCACATGTCACAATACCCTACATTGATGATGTACCCGTGCGCGGTCCAGCAACGCACTACAAACTGCTGGACGGAACAGAAGAAGAGCTACCTGGTGCTCCAGGTGTTAGGCGCTTCTTCTGGGAACATATGCAAAATGTAAATCGCATCGTACAGAGAATGAAGTATTCTGGAGGAACGTTTTCAGGATATAAGTCTATGTTATGTGCAAGTGAAATTCTAGTGGTAGGACATAGATGTACCTATGAAGGACAAAAACCTACTACAGATAGAATCGGTGTAGTTGAAAGATGGGGACCATGCAAAGATGTCAGTGAAGTACGCGCTTACATGGGAACTATTGGTGTATGCAGGAATTTCATTAAAGACTTCGCCCGTATAGGCCAACCAATTCAAAAGTTAACTAGAAGTAGTGAACCTTGGATATGGGGGCCTGAGCAAGAAGAAGCGCAGCAGCTATTGTTAGACGCACTAAAAAATAGCCCCGCGCTCCGTCCAATTAATTACACCTGGAATACGCCAGTGGTATTGTCAGTAGATACGTCATGGAAAGCCGTAGGCTACTATATCTATCAGGAAGACCCTGATATACCTGGAAGAAAGCACTATGCTAGATTTGACTCGATAACTCTGAATGAGCGCGAAGCGTGCTTCTCACAACCCAAACGAGAGCTATTCGGATTAATGAGAGTTCTAATGGCATGTTATTATTGGTTTATTGGAGTACGAAATTTGGTAGTGGAAACGGATGCAAAGTACATTAAGGGGATGTTATCAAACCCAAGTCTAGGACCTAATGCAATGGTAAATAGGTGGATTGATAGGATACTTATGTTCCACTTTACTTTGGTTCATAAAGCTGGTAAAGGCTTTGGCCCAGATGGTCTGTCAAGACGAGACGCGCGGCCTTTGCCCTTGGACCCTGCGTTACGCTTCCACTTGAGGGGCTATTGAAATAAGTCAACCATAGAAGAAAAGTAATAAAAATGTAAGGGCAACTCCGGCGGAGTGCGCGTGAACTTAGTAGAGCGGGCCGACGCTGAGGAGGGGATCCTAAGAGAATACTCTGAGGAGCCTCCATCAGGGGGGGTGTGCTATATACCTAGTACTACATTAAATACACGTTCCCGGTGCGGTACGACGACACGCGTTGGGCTAGCGAAGGTCACGTGACCGTGCCCTTGATAGTCTGAACAAGTGCGAAGTCCGGCGGCGAACTGCGCGCGAAGTAGAGAGTGGGGGTGTGTGGGCGTAGGTAATGAACGTGCGATGTAGTGAATGTAATTGAGTGAGCGCGAAGTAAGCAGAGAAATTGTATCGTAAGTCGGCGGGATGACTGAGTCGCGAATCGGCGAAGTAGAAGTCGGCGGAGTGAGATTCGGCGAAGTAAGGCTAGATCGGCGAAGTAAGGCGGAAATGGAGTTCCCCTTACATTACCCCCCTTCTAGGTTCGCGTGTCTTCATGCCGGCGTTGGAACGGGATCTGTGCGAATTGGACACGTTGTACGAGTCGCGGTGCTCCGGGGTTGCGTCTGTAGAATTCGGCGACCAACTCGTCCACATTCACCTTGTCGGCAGGTTCCCAGGTGTTCTGTTCGTAGCTGTAGCCCTTCCAGGCGATCAGGTACTGCAGCTTGTTCCTGTAAATCCGGCTGTCCATGATCTCCTGAACCTCATAATGTACCTCGCCGTCTATGAGAGTGGGTTCAGGGACTTCGGTGACGGTTCTACCGGGTATTGGGTCGTGCGGCGCGGGTAGGAGTTTGACACCATGGAAGACCGGGTGGATGCGCGATAGCGCCGGCAGAAGTTTGAGGCGGTAGGCATGCGATCCAACCTTGGCTTCGATGGGGTAGGGCCCGATGTAGCGGTGAGCCAGTTTCTGCGACGGTCAAGTGATACGAATGTCGCGCGAATCCAAATACATCCGGTCTCCAACCTGGTAGTCGGGTGTTGGGTTTCGGCGGCGATTGTAGTACATCGCCATCTCGTCCTTGGCTTTGGCTAATGCGGCGCGGGCTTCCTCGAGGGTGTCCTTCATTCGGTCGCGGAATTCGTTCGCGGTTTCCAGCCGGGATGGTGCGGTCTGTGGTTCGAAGCCCATGCGTGGATGTCGACCGGTGTCCAGGAAGAACGGCGAGTGCTGTGTCGAGGAGTGGACGTGGTTATTGTACTGGAATTCGGCGAGCGGTAAAAGGTCGACCCAGTTGTCCTGTCGCTCGCTGACGAATAACCGGAGATACTGCTCCAGTTCCTGGTTCACTTGCTCGGTCTGTCCGTCTGTCTGTGGGTGGTACGCCGTAGACGCTGTGAGTTTAATATCAAGCATGCGATATAACTCCCTTGTGAATTCCGCCACGAACTGTACCCCTCGGTCGGAGACCATAGCCTTCGGTAAGCCGTGCAACTTCCACACATGCTGGAGGTAAAGCCTCGCCAATCCAAGCGCGGTAATTGTCGTCGTGGTTGGGATGAAGTGCGCGCGTTTACCCACCGTGTCCACCACTACCATGATCGCATCATGCCCTTGCGACTCGGGGAGTTCCACGATGAAATCCACGCTTGCGACGTCCCAGCGACCTTCCGGAATCGGCAGCGGTTTAAGTTCGCCGCTTGGAAGTTGACGCTGAGCCTTCGTTCGGAGACAGAGGTCGCATGTCTTGCAGTATTTGCCGATGTAGCGCGACATTTGAGGCCACCAGTAATTGCGCGATACAAGTTCCAACGTCTTCCATCTTCCGGCGTGTCCCGCAATTCGCGAATCGTGATGTTGCGCAACTATATGTCTGCGAAGGTCAGCGTGTTTTGGGACGTAGATGCGATCGCGGAAATACAGCAACTCCTGTGCTTCCCTCCACTCTGCGCTCCGAACTGATTTTCCTGCGGACTTCTTCAACTCCTGCGCTGCCTTCACCACCGCTTCCTCCTGATGTCCCTCGCAATTGCCTCTCCAAATATCCCGCAGAATGTCCCTTTCCTCTCCTTCCACGACCATTCCTTCCAGCGCGCGGATTGTGAACAACTCCGGTTTGAGGAGGACTAGATCGCGGTTATCCTCGCTTCCATCGCTGTGGTCCGCTCGGCGAGATAGCGCGTCTGGCTTACCCATACTTCGTCCGGGCTTGTGGTGCAGCGAGAAGTTGAATCGGGAGAGGTACAGTGACCACCTGGCCTGTCTCCGATTTAGCTTCTGGGACGTCCGGAAGTACTCTAGATTTTTGTGGTCTGTCCAGATCTCGAAGTCGTGTCGCGCGCCTTCAAGGAAGTGTCACCATTCTTCGAGTGCGCAAATGATGGCGAGCATTTCCTTGTCGTGTATCTTGTAATTCCGCTCGACCACGTTGAGGCTCTTTGACGAAAACGCGATCGGGTGCCACTTGTCGTCCTCCGGGCTGAGTTGCAAAAGTACTGCGCCGGTCGCGAAATCCGAACTATCTGCCTCCACCCTAAACGGCTGGTTGTTGTCTGCGAACATCAGTACCGGTTTAGACGACACCGCTTCCTTCAACCCTTCGAATGCCTCCTGCTCCGACTCACCCCACTTCCAAGGCACGTCTTTACCAGTGAGATCAAACAATGGCCGCGCAATATGGGAGAAGTCGCGAATGAACCGCCGATAGAAGTTCGTGAAGCCCAAGAAGGACTGCACTTGCTTCTTGTTCGTGGGCGTTGGCCATTCCGCTACTCCGGCAACCTTGACCGGGTCCATCTCCGCCTGCCCCTCCGAGATAATGAGCCCCAGATACTCGATTCGGGTCTTCTCGAATTCGCATTTGTCCAGTCGCAGGTACAGTTTATGTTCGCGGAGTCGCTGGAGAACTAACCTCGTAATTCGGCGGTGTTCGGCGAGTGTCTTTGTGTAGATTAGAATATCATTGATGTAGACACATACCACTCCTTCCATGATGAGATCGTGGAATATCTCGTTCATCATGGTTTGGAACGTTGCCGGCGAGTTAGTGAGACCAAAGAACATTACCAGGGGCTCAAACATTCCACGGTTTGTGCGAAATGTGGCCTTCCACTCATCACCTTCCTTAATTCGGACGTTGTTGTATCCCCAGCGAACGTCGAATTTGGAGAAGTATTTCGCTCCCCGAAGATTGTTGACGAGGTCGGAGATGAGTGGGAGTGGGTATTTGTTCTTGATCGTCAGCGAATTGAGAACGCGGTAGTCCTGTACTGGGCGTAGTGAACCGTCCTTCTTCTTGATAAAGAAGAACGGCGAAGCCATTGGCGATTTGGAGGGGCGGATCCGACCAGAGGCGAGGTTCTCCTCGAGGAACTTGTCCAACTCCGCTTGTTCGGCGACTGAGAGCGGGTAGACCTTGCAGGATTTCCCTTCTGCGTCGCGGACGAGTTCGATCGCGTGGTCCCACGGTCGGCAATCTGGGAGAGCGTCGAAGGACGTCTTGGAGAACACATCCTCAAATTCGTGGACGTGCGCCGGTGCTAGATCGAAAAACGTCTTGGGTTGCGCATTACGATCAAAGGAGTCTGCGATCTGCTGGGACGCGTTCTTCCGGGCTTCCGTTTGGATCTTTTCCGCTAGTCGCTGCGAGATGGTTTGGGTTGTCCGAATCTCTTCCGGTGCCTTCTGAAACTGTCCTGGTTCGCCGATGTTGACCACGAAGATACGGTCGCCCTCTTCGATGCAATCTTCAAGGGCGATATCTCCTTCGTGCTCAGAGTCGGGAACCTCTCCAATTTCTGTTTCTGGTTCGGGCATGGGTCCTGCGCGACAGGCGTTGATGCGGGCCTCCAATTTACGCTTCTCCGCCTTTTCCGATTTAACCTCGTTCGTGCAGGTCCGACATTTGTCGGGACAGCGACTCATCTTCACCTCATTGGTCTGCCAGTTGATCTCCGGGTTGTGCTCCTGCAACCAAGTGTAGCCCAGTATGAGATCCTGCTTCCCTAGGCTGGTGACCGCGAAGTGGGTGCGTTCTGAGTGACTGTTGTACCGGAGGATGAGGTCTACGATCTCCGAAATAGACCCGTTCTCGTTCGGAGTGCCGTCGACGTTGAACACCGGAATAGTGCGAACTAGCTTGCGCGAGGTCAACCTGTTCCTCCGCACGAATTCAGAATCGATGAAAAGGCCCGTTGCTCCCGAGTCTACCAAGCTGTTCGTCGCGAATGTCTCGCCTGTGTCGGTCGTCTGAAGTTCAATCTTGAGCTTCAGCGAGCGAGTGCTGGGGGTGGCAGCGACTACGAATCACTTGGGTAGAGCTCGTTCCCATCGGGGGAGTCTCTGGCGCGGCGGTTTAGGGACGGGGATGGTATCTTGTATGGCTTCTGTAGTAGTTTCGGGTGTTTGGGAAATTTCAATTGTATTCTCAACTTCTAAACATGCGAACCTATTTACAGATGACAGTGAGGGCGTACTGTTCACTCGCTGTCTGCTACAAAACCCTCTTGAGTGGTTGCGAACGTTTCCCCTTCTTCCGCCGGCGGTTCGACTTGTGCGTCTATCATCGCGAAGATGTGCTGCGCGAACTCATGCTGCTCCTCCATTGACATGAACCGCGTGTCGTAGCGGAGGGGGCAGTCCTTCCGGAAATGGCCCGGCTGCTTACATCGGTGGCAGGTCTCGATGTTCGTTCAAGCCCTCCGCATCGCGTCTACATCCATCGGAACCGGTGGAGGGAGAGCAGGGGGCGGCGGAGGTGGTGGTGGCGCCATCTGTTGCAGCGTCGGGGCTGAGAAGTGCGGCGGTGCGCGAAACGCCGAGGTAGTGCGTGCGGGAGGTGCGCGAGCCGCCGGTTTAGTGCTCAGGAAGGCCTCGTTGGTGAGGCGGTTTTCATCACACTTCATCGCCGCTACATACCACTGTTCCGGCTGATCGTCCGCTGGTTGTCCCACTGCCATCGTCGCGATCTGCGACTGAATCTCCCCGCTCAGTCCCTTCCGGTACTTCACCACAATCGTCAACCCCTCCTTGTATCCCGACTTGTCGATGAGATCCCTGAACTCATCTGTGTAGTCGTCCACCGATTGCGATCCTTGGTGGTAGCTGCTCGTTTCCAACCTCGTAATCGCCCGCTGCGCTTCGCTCTGCACGAAGAAGTTGACCGCGAAGTCGGCGCAGAATAGGGCCCATGTCGCGTACTTCGGGTTCCCAGTAGCGGTCTGGTATCGCATGGCCCGGTCCGCGAACAGATACGCTCGGCCTTTCTTCATGAAGGTGTACGCCCACCGTACCTGCGTCACTTCATCCGCGAACTGGTGTGGTACAAGATTTATATACAGTTCGCATGCGTTAATGAACGCACGCCCTCGTTCGCGCGATCCGTCGAAGTCATCAGGAAGCGATGGCCGGAGTGCCGAAGGTCGTCCCGAATTAACGTGGGTTGCGGGGGGAGGTGTTGACACATTATTTACAGGGGCGCTGGGTGCAGGGGTATTGACCGGGGGTGGGGGAGCCGCGGTTTGGAGCGCGATCAGCGCGTTGATGCTGTCGGTGAGCTTCTTAAGCTGCTCGGCTTGTTCCTCTGCCTTCCTATTGAGATCTCCTACGTCTCGTTTGATGTTATCCATCCTTGTTTCGGCATCCATCGGCCGGAGTAGGAGTTCCACTTCTAGTTCGGAGGAGGGTGGAGAGGGCGATTCTCGCGCGGTCTTGACGGATTCTGTATCGGAGCTGACAGTTTCTGCCGATCGGAATTTGGCAATGGCTGCGGTGAGGTCGCGGTCTCTGCTGGTGAGAGTATTCTACTGTAAGGGCAACTCCGGCAGAGTGCGTGCGAACTTACATAGTAGAGCGGGCCGATGCTGAGGAGGGGATCCTAAGAGAATACTCTGAGGAGCCTCCATCAGGGGGGGTGTGCTATATACCTAGTACTACATTAAATACACGTTCCCGGTGCAGTACGACGACACGCGTTGGGCTAGCGAAGGTCACGTGACCGTGCCCTTGATAGTCCGAACAAGTGCGAAGTCCGGCGGCGAACTGCGCGCGAAGTAGAGAGTGGGGGTGCGTGTGGGCGTAGGTAATGAACGTGCGATGTAGTGAATGTAATTGAGTGAGCGCGAAGTAAGCAGAGAAATTGTATCGTAAGTCGGCGGGATGACTGAGTCGCGAATCGGCGAAGTAGAAGTCGGCGGAGTGAGATTCGGCGAAGTAAGGCTAGATCGGCGAAGTAAGGCGGAAATGGAGTTCCCCTTACAAAAAAGCAGTGATAGACGAACCGCTGGTACCAAGACCGGGGAGTGCGCCGGCAAGGGCGCGGCGGACCAACTGTCCCGGTACTGATGGTAATGGCGCGGCACGCCAACCATGCGAGGGGGGACGAGGAAAGTATCCCAAAAGATACTTTCACCATTGTCGCGCTCGAAGCGCAACCCCACCTGGTCCAGGACTTGCTCCACAGTGGGAGCCTGGCCCTAAAGTAAAAGGTAGTCAGCTTGACAAGGGCAGGCAGAGTAAAGAAGTAAACAAGTCATTTACCAGAAGAATGGAATTGTTGCCCAGGTCAGTCAATATGACCGTACGCCAGGAAGACCACGAAGCCTCGCGCGCGTCGACTGGGATGCGCATCACTTGAAGGTGAAGCGCGCGCAGGAGGAGAATAGCCGGATATGGCAGTGAAAAACGTGCACCATGGACCACACCAGTGATGGCATCCTGAGACCAGTAAATAAGTAAATTAGTGAAAGGTTTTAATAAGTAAAAGATGGGCGTACGATGAGCATGGAGCAGTGATCGACGAAGTCAATCAAGTCGTCGAGGTCAAGGGGGCCCTGATGGTCCATACGGGGCGCGAGCTCCTCGGCCATAATAATCCACCCTTGCTCCATGGCGACGAAGACGTCACCCTCGGCATCTTCAAGGAGGTCGGAAAATGAAGGGATCGGCTGGTCCACATAGACCATAGTGGGGGAACAGCCCTCAGTCGGTAAAATCGCGGCGGAGAGCGAGAGGGACAGCGCGGAAGGCAAGCGCAGGGCACGAGCCATGGCAGAAGTGGGAGTAGAAGACATATTTGTTTAGAGGAGTTGGAGCGTTTGAGCGATGCGAATAGCAAAGAAATTTAGAAATGGGCTATAAAGTCCAAATTGTCTAAAACTTAGCAAGGGCGCGAGCTTTTTAAAACGCACAACCCTGCATTGCGAAGCTCTAAAGGACAAGCAGGAGTACCGATCTCTTGCTGAAGTGTCAGAAACATAACGAGAGAAAGGTTCAGATGACTGAAATATCTGTAAAGCGATGTCCGAATGTCAAGTACTCTCTCAGGAGATGTATATAACTGTCACGATCCTGATGGGAAGTAAACCTCTGGGCTCGATCCCAACATCGCGCGCCTACCTGTCTAAAAGCGGAACCGTTGTAACCTTGTACTGAAAGATTAGACGCGTGCAGACCCGAAGTATTGGACCAACATGCCGGCAAAGAGAGACTGAGGACAGTCTACATTTGTGGTATGGGGGAGATGATAGGGCCCAAAATTGTTTGCACTTATAAAGTCGACAAGTAAGGCTATTAGTATCATTTCTAATAACCAAGTAAACGGTAATAAAGGATTAGAGTCGAGCTCCAAGACGGCTAATCAGAGTGAACTAGTCTAATGGATAATACACTATCAGTACAGAGGACTATGAGTATGGTCTATTATTAGTCCTATTCACCATGCCCGGTTACAACCTCAGTGTCTTAGTTCATAAGTAACCGTTGTAGTATGATATCATTAGTCTGGGGATCATCATTAATAGGAGAAGTAATTGTAAATTCGGGACTTGCACAACCCGATCCTAGTCAGGGGTACTTGGTGTTAACTACCGGAAGTGACGGGACCCCGTGAATAGCAACTGGGACAATCAGGAGGAGTAAATGACAGTGCCGCGCTGTTTTAAATAACAAAGCGCGCGGTCGGGACTTGATAAGAGTTTAGCCAGCTCTTTCAATATTTGATAAGTAACCAGTAAACGGCATAATTGGCACGCATGGCGCATGCACCAAGTTGTAGAGGACGCATCAGCATTGAATACAGATCCTTGGTGCGCGGGAGCGCAGTTCTGTGTAAAATTTACAATTCCGTATGATATTTAGTTTGTACACTATAAATAGACTGTAGATGAGTAGCGCTAAAGCAAGGAATCTTGCCCCCACTTCGCGCTACTATAGAGTATACAAATCACATTTGTTAAAACACTATTGCATGCCCGAATTAAGGATCAGATTGCTTCAACGTGTCTTGATTGGAATTGATTGAAGAACCACAGAATTAAAGAAACTTAGTTCACTTGGAACTTAGTACCGTATTGTCCATTGGAATTACTAGGCACTTGGCCTTAGTGCACTTGGCACTGTATTGTTTGATAAGTTGCTTGGACTTATAGATCTGCTTGGGATCATTAATAATTGAACGTACACTTGGTACTCAGTCTATTGGATCGAGAGATATTATAAATATACCTAGCAGGTTTTTAAACCTGTGTTGAAGCTCTTGTCTAAATCAAACCTGTTGAGAGATCATTGGAAAGGGCTTTGGCTAGTACTATTCAAAGCTTAGTGCTTCTAAGCACTTGAACCCGAACTCAAAACAGGCGATTCCTACTGTTCGTGTGTTGATTGTTAGGTTTGGTGTGTGTGTGTAAGGGATTACATTTCATAGCATCAGCACACTTATAGCCCAGGAGCCCCCTTTCAACATGTTGTACGGTTTCCAAGGGAGCACTGCACCTACAGGAGACAGATTCTTCCTTGAAGAATTGCGATCGGAAAGCCCCAATTGGAGTGTGTCCAGTGATGCATTGCACCAAGCGGGCAGTCAGAGCATGGCTGTGACCAGTCTTGTGCATCCACGGCCCATTGTTTACATGGGTCGGAGTGAGCGGGGTGTCCTTTTTCACATAGAGCGTCAGGAAATTGGAGCCAATGTACTTCTTGGACTGGAAGAGAGACTTCCAGCCATCAAGCATGCGTGTAACTGCTTTGTGTCATGCAAAGTCAGCAGATATAACCGGCGCTCCACCTGCCTCAACACGAGTTGAGATGGCGCTGATGTGTGCCAGTTGGTGGTCTTCAATCTCCACACCACTTGTAATATGGTGGAGGTGAATCTTGTGGATGGCACGGAGCTGCAGCCAAGGCAGCATCACATCACACACTTTGAGGGCTGATGCTTGACCTGAGTGGTGCGACGCATCGAGGGAACGCCTGAGGGCATTGATGGAGTCGGAGAAGATATGGACATCATGGATGTCCTCTAGTCCAATGTCAGCTGCCTGTTGGGCGCCTTCCGCAATCGCTCGCAGCTCGGCGTCATCAGACGTAGATAGGCCGGTAGCAAACCAGTCCTCATATAAATCTCCATCGTGCCAGACGCGGTACACTGCGACTGACTGCATGGGAGGAGGGGGGGTGGATGCATCAGTGATAATGCAGATGCTCCATGGGGAATGAGAGGCCTCATCAACAGCACTCTTCAGCGATGTGGTGCAGTCTTTCATGAATTCCTCGCGGTGATCACTGCCCTTAGGTGGGGGGGTGACAATGTCGTAGACAATGCGACCAGGGAACAGGTCCTTGGGGCGCATGCCTGGTTGGTTGAGTGGGTGGACAGGGTCCAGATCCAGGGAAGAGAGGCCAAGGTTAGACAAGGCCTCTACAATGGGCGATACTAATTTACCGAGCCTACGGCTTGGGTTGCGGGCATTGAGGGTCTCGACAGAGAATTTGTGGTTCCCATCGATGAGGCGTCAAAAAGGCGTGTGAGGCCTGGAGCGCATGGGAGCGGACATGACTCCTTTCCACCAGCTTTCTGACATGGAGGTGGATAGGGGGTATGCCTGCGAGGGTCTCGCCAGCCCCGTTTGGGGATGTCTTGAAGGCGCCAGTGATCCAAAGGCATGCTCGTCTTTGCATCTTCCGGAGGTTATTGAGAGGGCCTGCCATGCGGGCCCCTTCGTACATCCAAAGCCTGCTCCCATATGTAGTGATGGGAAGAACACAGGCTCAGTATAGCATTCATTTGTGCTTGGGCCTAAGTCCGCGCACTGAGTTGCCAAGGGAGAGCATAGCCTTTACAGAGGTAAGGGCTTTGTTCGTGTACTGTTTGACGTGCTTTCTGAATGTGAGGGGACAGTCAAAGAAGAATCCGAGGTAGCGCCAAATGGTGCCAGGGCGGAGGGGGGTGTCCCCAGTATATGGGGCATAGCCAAGGTCAATGTCAGGGTTGATATCGCCGTGTTTTTGAGAGAAGTGGAATCCCTCTGACTTGCTGTGTTCAAGAACCAAACCCATAGCCTGGGTGAGCTCGAATACAACTTTGTAGGCCCCTTTGAGCTTAACAAGGTTCTGTTCAAATGTGTCCGACTGCACTATAATGGTGCCATCGTCCACATAGGAAATTAGTGAAGCTATGTGGACCCTCCGTTCGAATTCCTTGAGGAGGGGTGCGAGGCATAGGGCAGAGAGGATGGGGGACATGGCGGAGCCCTGTCCCAGACCCACGCTGGATGGGAAGAGCAGGGACACTTCGTCGTCCCACGCGTATCTAGTATGACAATCAACGAGGTATGACCTGAAGAATGCAACCACTTCTGGCGCGAATCCCTGTCTCTCGAGGATGTGTAAGAGGACCTCGTGGTTTGTGGATGGGAAGAACTGAGCTAGGTCGAAAGCAACAACGCTCGTCTTGAGTTTGGCACGCCATCCTGAGCGGACAACGTGTGTGAGAAAGCAGCCAGCATCCTTGGTGGAGTTCTGACGGACTCCTCCAAACTGATTGGGGTGAAGTACACCATGTTGAGCAGCTTCAAACTGCATCCTGGTGGACAACATTTTCTCTAGAAGTTTGCCCAGTGTGTTCAATAGAACTATTGGGCGAAACAACTTGGGAGTGTCATACGATGGTTTACCCAGCTTGGGTATGACCACCGTAATGGATGCTTTAAACTCGGCAGGCCAATGGCCTGACGAGAGGCAAGCGTTTGCAAGCCACAAGAGTAGTTTGCTGCACAGGTCATCTTGGATGATCTGTTTAAGGTGATGCCATGAGATGTGATCCGGCCCAGGGGCGGATCGATTCAAGGTGCCTGAAAGGGCATCCGACATCTCAGCAGCAGAGTAGGGGACCCACACCCGCGTTGTGGGTGAGGTCCAAGCATTGCCCAGCTTGTCAAGGTCAATTGGCCTATCAATAGCTGAGTTGAAGGTGGAGTGCAATGTGTTCCATAGCGACTCTGTGGTGCTGCATGGCACGCCTTGGTATGAGATAGCCTCAACTGGGGGTGTCTTGCGTGGGCCTACCCAGTCCATGAGATCCCATGGTCTGAGGTTAGTATTAGCAATTTCGTCGATGTGTTCGTCGAAGTGCTTTCGTTTCACTCTATGCGTGGCGGCCTTGAAGGCCTTCCAGTCCTCTGGGAGATCAGAGCTCATGGCCTCAGACCTTGTCCGGGCGCAGTCTGAGTCCCACCAAGACTTAGACCGGGCGCAAGCCCGGTTAGTCTTAGCGTGATGGGACCACGCCATTTCAAAGCCCTTAGCTATTGCCTGAGCAACTAGTTGAGTTTGTTCCACTGATGAGACGTCAGGGATTTGGATGAGCCTGAGAAGTGAACACACTTCCGCGAGGAAAGCAGTCTCTTCTTCGGAGTCGATTTTGATTGACATCTTCCCTTCGGGGAACTCGACCCTAAGGGGGATGTCTAGGAGTAGAGGAAAGTGATCAGGTTCACCCTTATCACCTATCGTCAGTTCGGCTGTGTAGCCCCGGAATGCCGGGACAAACACAAGGTCAAGGACCAAGCTGCACAGGGCCGAATTATACGGCCGATGCATGACCCACCCCGAGGGGGGGGCAATCCGCTCAAGGCTGAGGGCGGCCACGCACTCCATGAGCCTGTTGGCCATGGGGTGCTCATGATTGAGGGTAGCATCCCAATGCACTGAGGGGCAATTAAAATCACCCCCCATATAGCTAACATCGGGGAACTCATCCAGGTGGTCTTCGAGGAATCGGACTGCTGATCCATTCTCATCTGAGTAGACATTCATCAAATGCACTGGGCCAAGGTGCCCTCAAACAGTGATGAGCATGACGTCGCAGTGGTTAACAACGTCCGATCGGAGCTTAGGTTTCACCGAGCGGATAGCTCGGTTGACATAGGCCATGACGCGCGGCTGATCTTCGGCAGCGTTGAACCCTTTGGGGAACATGGGAATCCAGTCCGGGTGGACGGGGGGTCCCCTGATGGGGACCCTGTCTTTTTCGGTCAAGGAGGCTGTATACCATACAGTGGCCCATGGCAGCTCCTGCAGGAAGAGAATGTCGGTGACGTCCTTGCGGCGTTCTAACAGGTCAACTGTCCAGTGTCGTTTGCGCCCGACATTTTGGCAGTAGGTTCTGAGCATATTTACATTACAAGTTGTACTAGACATTAATCAAGTAACATTTTGTCAAAACGCTCGAGTACCCTCCCTGCGTCCTTGGAGCCTGTCTCCTGTAATGGTGGGGAAGGGGGTATTAGCAGATGGTGCAAAGCGTAAGAGCTCGTCACCTACCTTCTGGGCAGTGTACTTGGCCGCTAGCCACTTGGCATCATAGCGGTGTTTCCAAAAGGAACACTTCCTGTCGTCAGACTCATGGGCAAGGCCACAGTTGACGCATCGGGAGGCGTGGGGGCACTTATGACCTGCCGGTGTTGCAAGTCTCGGTGGGGGGGCGGCCTTGCAGCATGCTGCTAGGTCGCAGTGATTGCGTGTGTCATGAGGTCTGCCGCAGTAGGAGCACAGTTGAGCTCTGAAGGGACAGACCTCCTTGCAGTGGCCAAACCTCCAGCACTTTGTGCAGATAGGGACCCCTATTCGCTTGTCAGCGGGCAGGATGGTCAAAGACTGGGACCCAAGCATGAAGCTCTTGTTCCGAAGGCTGCAGAGGTGGGTGCCTCCACGAGAATCATAAATGTCGAAGAACACAGTGCATGAGTCTGACGTTTTGGAGTTTCTGACCACGCGGGGGAGCGCCCCTTGGTACAGATGGATTGCACCTTTCCATTTGCAGGTTTCAAGGATAGTCTTGACCTCCAATGGAGTGATGGGAATGGGCTTCCCGGTTTCGTCATATGTGACGGTCGTACCAAAGAAGGGAAAGTTGGGGATGCAGAGGAAGGTCTTGGAGGACCCAACCTCAACCCATGTCTCTGTATCAGCCCCTCGAGCCTCCTTTGCCTTGGCGTCGAAGAACTGGTAGAGGACCTGGAGATCGTCTTCGGAAGGCACAGAGTCCATGACGAGGGACAAACCCCCAAGATGGTTCCGTGTTTCCACGACGGCGCGGATGGTTCGGCAATTAGAACCAAGAGTACTGTTGATCGTTGGTATAACGGGAGCGTTGTCCCAGTACACCAGTGGAGAACAGAAAACCACAACTTCTTTCCGAGAGGAGCCGTGGGTGGTGGAATGCTTCACGTTGGCATGAGCTCGTTCAGCGTTTGTGCGGGAGATGGCAGCCCCGCCCGCAACAATCTGTTGCGCTTGGACGATGGATGCATTGGGAGCTGAGGGGAACAACTTGGCCATTTGGACTAGTCCCTCCGCCGTGGCAGCGGCACCCTTTCTCCTCTTGGAAGGGGGAGGTTGGGGGAGAGAGGCAGCAGCAGCTGCCGTAGATGCAAACAAGGCCGGGGTCGGCCTAGGGGGGGGAGGCGGAGGCCGTCTGGATGACCGAGCCAGGATAAGCTTCCTTTGGGGCCTGCGGAGACCTGCAGGGTCAGAGGTAGCATTGGACAAATGGGGGGGCCGCTGCCCTGATCCAGGGGGACCATACTTAGGGGCGGGGGGAGCGTCAGGGGGGAGCTGGCTCCAAAGGCTGTCAATGACCTGTTGTAGGGCAGCGACTTGGGAGGTCCCATTGGCAACATGCCGGATGAGGCCGATTTCAGAGGCCAAGTATACGACCTGGAGGAGCTCAGTGGCAAAGGTGTCAGTGAGGTGTGCAGGGACGCGATATCCCTTTTTAGTCTAGAGGTTCATAAGCTCTGTTGTGTTGTGGAGTGATGAGGTAGCTGCCTGGACATCCACCTCCGCCAATTCTTTCGAACCGGTTGGGAGGAAGGCATCAGCAGGGTCGTCAAAGCTCTCCTGGAAGGAGTTCATCTCCACCCCCTCCAAGGTTTCCTCTCAGTCCTGGGGGGGTGGGGCTGGGGCTTTGCCTTTGGCGGATGACAGTGTAATGGTGTTGTCGTCTGCCGCAGTGTCCATCAGAGTGGAGGAATCCGCCTCCGATGCAGGTGCAGGCGTGGGTGGTCAAAAGAAGACCCATTGTGCAATAGTAGGGAGGCCCGGGGGTCTCTGAGGAGTTGTGCTCCTGGATGGAGCAGGGGAGGAGGACCCACGAAGATAGTCGCAAATGTCCGGCGGTTTCGAGGTGCGTTCCGCCGATTGCTGGGATCGGCCGGGTGGATTGTCTTTGCCCATGTCAGAGGCACGGGGCTTGGTTGGTAGAGTGTTATCGGGGGTGATCTAGGGCAGCAGGGTGCATAGAACGACGATGACGACTACGACGGTGGCTGTGCACGTCGTGGTAACAAGTCAAGAAGCGCTGTAGATGAAAGTCAATCTATTTGTATAAGGTCTGCTTCAACTTAAGGCTGCTGTGGCAGGTGGGTCCCTTCAGCAATATTGTTGGCCTTAACATGAGAATCTTCCAGGCATGTGATAGATGAGATTGTGTGATAAGATAAATGATGTGTTGAATCTCAACATCATTCACTCAGGCTCACCATGGATATTCAAGAATTCCAATCTCCCACAAAAAGAAAGTCCCCCCAGACACCTGCCCAGAAGTTGAAGCAAATGCTGGATATGATTAGAAGTATAGGCTGGAGTCTTGCAGAATTTTTTTTCTATCTATTCTGCCTTGAGGACATCAAGCCTAAGGACAAGCCACAGCCTGGTTCCCAACCTGTCAAATGTGACCTCCAGCATACTTGGATGATTGTTGCACTGCTTAATGGGACATCAAAACCTTCTTTTGGTGTCATTATTGATCTAATCCACTGAAATACTGGATATATTGATTACAAGTTGGGTGATCAAATGAGCCTGGAGAATGTCTATGAACCAGGTCTCTCTCCTGCAGAGATCAAACATGCAAAGCCAGCACTCACAGTGTGGGCTGTACATCTTGTTGCTCAATTAGTCTCTGCTGAGAGCCAGAAAACAATAAGTCAGGAAAGTGGATTACACTTGTGGGTGAGTTGCAAATCTGGGGACACACTCCAACAAAACCATGCCCCTCAGGTTTCTTGGGATGCAGTTAGCACATTCAGCATGCAAAAAATGCAGGAAACAGCACAAACTGTTTCCCCAGTGCTCTGGCACATCATCTCGTCCTATGGAAATTACACATAGACATCAACAGTTCATCAGAACAGACCACAAAACATTGTCAGTGCTCTTACCATCCCACTCAAGTGACAGTACAAAATGCTATACTGTCGTTGACATTTGGATGATCTGATTGTGCCAACCTCTACCCAATGTGTTGTGGTATATGGTACTTTGCTGTAAAAGCCCACTAGTCAATATTTCAAGTAGAAAGTTGGGGTGGCACAATCAGTTGCATTTTCAAGTGTTTATACTGCACTTCATGCCATGGTTGAACAGGGACTGGATGAGCTTAAATAAGCTCTAATGCCAGGTTCTGGACATGCTGACTTTACAGTGGGTGACAATAATCAAGCTTGGTCAAGCAAGGAGACCATTGAATTGGGTGAGAAAGTCAGATGGTTACAGGTTTTGGAGGTACAGCAGTTGAGGTACAGGATGCTGAACCAGATGCATTTGATCTCTTGTTTCAAAGACCTTGTGGATCATCAATCCCAACAAGGGTGAAAGACTTTGACTGCAGAGGTGATAGAGGCAGATATTGACTGGGCCCACCTTGAATCTGTTGCTATTGTTGAAGTTCCCCAGCCACCCATTAAATTCATCCCCAGCCTTTTGAAATATAGAGAGGTACTTGCTAATTGGGCATCAGAATGGACCCAAAATAACCCAATCCCAGGTGCAAGACAGTCAAAGATTACAGTACTTCACACTCCCCCACATCCTGCAGAGGATTCCAATTGGAATCCGATTGGAATCCAGAGGAATGCAGGAAGATTTTAAGAAAGTTTTAAAACAGAAAATTCCTTTGAGGAATTCCACAATATTCCACTTGGATTCTACCAGGGGGGGGGGCAGTAGAAGAATCCAAGACCTTGAGTCCCCTAGACCCTTACATCAAGGGTCTTGTAGGGTCCTCCGTGGGACACGTCTCAATTAGGAAATTCAGTTCAGCTAACTTTGGCTAACTTTGGTAAATCAATTGCACCACTGAACGAGAATCTGTTATCTTCTTCTCCTTATTCCACCCCATCTATGTACATTGACTGTGTCAGGCCATAATGTCAGACTCTCAGAACCTGGCATTGCTGTCTCCCCTTGCTTTTGTTATACTTGATGTCTCAGGGACTGATGTTGAGCTCCCAATCTACATCAACACTGTGGACACATCTGGAAAAGAACTTGTATGTTGTGACCTCTGCCACACACCTGTAGCTTTGGGAATAGGCCCAAAAAGGAGCTTGGGACGAGTCACCCTCCATAGGAATTCAATTGGATGTCTCAAACTGCAAAGGATTCAAGGACAATCTGGCCAACCTAAGATGTTATCCAGCAAGTCATATTTCAATTGGAGAAGATAGAGATACTAAGTGAGTTGTTCACAGGTGCTTCTATACAGTGGCTCAAAAAACTGCCCCAATGTTTGTACATTTTTGAAAGATCAATATGGTATGAAGTGCTGACATAAGCAGGGGACCTGGGGCAATTATGTAAGATACTATGACATCGTGGCTTTCCAATGGACCCTGGATCATGTGATTTGGATCAAAACCCATTAAGCTATAGGCCAAACAAAATGATTACTCATTGGGGCAGTTTTTTGACCCTCTATTAATTTTCTATCTAATACTTTGTATGACCACCTTTTGCCTTTATAACTGCTTGTATCCGCCTGGGCATACTTTCTATCAGGTTTTGGCATACCTCTGGTGGAATTTCACCCCACTCTTCAGCCAATCTATCCCACAACTCATGTACTCCTTTGGGTGGTGTCGGATATTCTTTAAGACGGCGCTTGAGATGTTCCCAAAGGTGTTCTATTGGATTCATGTCAGGGGATTGGGCAGGCCAGCCAAGGACTTGAATGTTGTTGTCTTCAAACCACTGTGTGGCCAGTCCAGATGTGTGTTTGGGGTCGTTATCTTGCTGAAAGTAGCGCTCGCCATCCACCATTTCCAACTTCTCAAAACTTTCCTGAACTCCACTCTCCAAAATTTCACAGTATTGAACCTTGTCCATGTTCCCCTGCACCTCTATGAGCTTTCCCACTCCATTCCACCCCATACAACCCCATACCATGAGGTTTCCTCCTCCTCCATGTTTGACAGTAGGTGATGTTGTTCTATCAGATGGTGGTTCTCCCCTTTGTTTCCAGACATAAACCTTTCCATCTGACCCAATCCTATTGATTTTGGTCTCATCTGTCCATAGAACCCTTTTCCAGTCCTCCACAGTCCAGCTTTCATGATATTTTGCAAACTGGAGACGCCGGATGCGATGGGCTCGTTTGAGAAGAGGAGCTTTCCTCTTTGTAGCAGCATAAAATTGATTTTCCTTGAGTGCATTTCTGACTGTCTGGGGTGTGACAGGATTGGGGATGATGCCATTGATGAATTGGGTAGCCTGAACTGCATTATCAAGCTTCCCTGACTTGATTTGACGAATAATTGACTGTTTGTCACGAACAGACAGCTTGGAGGGGCGGCCACCAAGGTTGTTTTCTTTGTTTCCATCCACATCTTTGCTGATCCTACTGATGGTACCCTTCCCTAGACCAGTTTTCTCCTTGATTTGACGCTGAGAATAGCCCTCATTGAGGAGAGAAACAACAGTATTGTGCTGAGCAGTAGAAATGGCTTTCATGATGGTGGTAAGAGGTCAAGAAGATGATTGAACCAATTCCAACATGTCAAATTGATACAAATAAAGTCACATGACATTGTTTATTCTTCCCACAGTCCATAATGTTCTTGCATTGGATCATAAATGCCAGAATAATGGAAAATAAGATAAGGGTCAAAAAACTGCCCCAATAAGTAACCATTTTGTTTGGCTTATAGCTTAATGGATATTGATCCAAATCACATGATCCAGGGTCCATTGGAAAGCCACGATGTCATAGTATCTTACATAATTACCCCAGGTCCCCTGCTTATGTCAGCACTTCATACCATATTGATCTTTCAAAAATGTACAAACATTGGGGCAGTTTTTTGAGCCACTGTACCTTCAGATTCACACAGATGGAGGGTTTCAAGCAGTCTAAATAAACCAGGTCCTTCAAGTCTGTCTGTTTCAGGTAATACTACATCTTCAGTGAGTATTCAAGGATCACAACTATCAACCACTTTGGAAATACCTATAGGACTTCTACCTCCATCTTCTGACCAAGGTTCATCTGATGATGATGGATCAGGCATTGAGGAGGTGATGGTGTATCCCATTGGCCTTGTAGGTATAGTTGAGCCAGAGGACTCTAGTGTCCTTGTCACTAGATCTGGTATTAAGTGTAATGGCCAGGCAGTAAGATGGACTCCTGGATCTATCTGGGATAGCTATCCTTATCAGCAACATAAATTGAGGACCATGCCCTGGCACCCTATTGGCTTTATTGGCAGAGAATGGATTATTCTGAGATCCCCCTTTTGCACTGGATCTGTGGGCATACAGCCTGGACAGCAAGCTTGTGATTACTGTAGTAACCTACCAAACACTACAGAATTTAGAAGTTTCAAGCAGCATGCTATTAGTGCAGCTGCAAATACACCATGGTCAAATCTAAGCTCTAAACAGCTGCAAGCTCTTCTTAGAAAATCAGTTGCTTATGGGGAAAGTCTAAGGCTACAGCTCCTTAATGCAAAGAAGAAGATTGCCATATTGGAAAATAGGATTCATGATCACCAACGGTTTATCATTCTTCTAGCAAACAATGAAGTTCCTAGACTCCAACAACTGTTAGCAGTGGCAATTCAAAATGGAGAGAGCCTGTCAGCTATTATATATAAGCTGAGCAAAGCTATTGATGGATTGTATTCTCCCAAAGGCAACTGGACACAACTCAAGTATGATCTTGCATTTCTGGTAAAGGCATTAGGAGGACCACGTCTATTGTATGCACTTCAGAAAGCAGAGGGTTATCCTTCTGTTAGAACTTTATTAAGAAACCGGCAGATGCCACAACTCCTACCTTCAGTCAGCACACCTACCCAGGAGGAAATATCTGAGAATATCAAACAATTCTTAGGGCCAGGAAGAAAGCTAGCCCCATCTAGACAAGGTTCTTGTAACAAACTTCCTGGCCAGATATTGATGGTTGATGGAATTGCATTGGAAGAAGTTGCTGGATATTGTCCACAATGGAATGTTGTCCTTGGGCTTTGCCATGAACATACAGAAGGTGTTGATCTGACAGTAAAAGATGTAGATTCTATTAAGTCACTCAAAGCTCTGCTTGGCAAAAATACACTTAGGCAAAGATGGTACAGTAGTTGCAGTTGCTCCAGTGGCAGCTACCAATCATTACACACCAATACCTCTTGGTTTAACATCATCATGCAAGGCTGAAAAGGGACATCAACTAAATTCCTGGCTAAAGGAAATCATTGATACCTGGAGAACACATCCAGATGGAGAATCAACCCATGGCCCAATCTGGGCACTGGCAACTGATGGTGAACCATCATTTAGAGCTGCATGGTTTATAATGTGTATGACAGAGAATATTGTACCTGACAGTGAGCTTGGAAAGATTGTCTATCAATTGCAGGGACTGAACCACCAGACCAGTCCACATGGACTAATTGGTACATGTGACTACAAGCACATATTCAAGTGATTTGCAACACTACTTTGTAGTCCACTTGGTACACTGGTTTGTGGTGTGAAGATCTTACCCTCACATATTCTACAAGCTTTGGAATCTCTGCCAAATTTATCATCAGCTTAGGCCCATGAACTAATGAATCCCAAGGACAAACAGAATGTTCTAAAAGCTGTCAAATTCATTGAAGAACTAAGTAGTCTCAAGGATATTCATAACCCCATTAATCCAAGTAATAAATGGAATACCTCTATCCAATTTATAGCAAAGACATTTGAATTCTTTATGCAGCCTTTTACTAATGTTGAAATGGATCTGTCACAACAAATCAGATCATTGTCAACATATGTTCATGTTTGTACCTCAATGTACTTCAAACATAAACTTGAGTTCATAACTGGTGCACTATATGCTGACTCTCAAGCTATTGTTAGGAACATTGTAATCACTGTTGCCCGTCTGCAACTAGTTGACAGCACAATCCATTATTTCATTATCCATGATGGCACAGACAGGCTTGAGGGTACATTGTCCAATGCTTGCATACAAGACCATGCACGGAATTTTGCAATAGCTCAACTGGGTGAAAAAATTAGTGTTGGTGTAGAGGTTAGTCAAGTTATGGAATGTAATCCCAAACTCAATAGAGGGCATGCTAGAACAGACCTGAGGGGTGCAAAGGGTGTTGATCATATCAATCCTCAATCCTGGATTGGAAATGTAGAAGTTAGAAGAGTTGACTTATTAAAAGAGTGGGCAAATGGCAGATTGGATGCCAAAGCATTTTTGCAAAAATTCCTTAATTTTGATGGTGAAAAAGAGATTGAAAAAATGCTTGCAAGTCCTGGTTGTGATTTCATCTGTCCCAAAGGCAAATATATTGGATCATCTGTTACAGATGATGACAAGAAGTCTGAAGAAGCATATGAAACAGTTTCACCACATGTTATTGGTGAGGAACCACCCACAGATATTCTGATCAATATCCCAGGCACTGAGAGCCAAGGGGATGTTCCTATTGAGGCTAACATTGAAAAATGTCTGGAATGGGAGGCTGAGGAGCAGCAAATGAATGCAGTCCTAGAACCTGAACAGCATACTAACTTTTTGACCTTGCAAGATGGACAAAAAGTTCTAAAGTCATCAATGATTGCAACACATCTCCAATCAGAGGCAGCTTGGAAATCAACAACACGTACTCTCAGAGCACAGGGCATATCTGTACATCAGTTTGGGAACTCTCAGCATAGAAATTGGAATGCTCCAGACACAAGTGGTACTGGGTTTATGAAAGTTGGTGACATTGCAGCAACATTGCTCAGAACTGAAACTACTATTTGTTTAACTGCAGTAGAAATACTGAAGTTTGAAGTGGGAAGCTCTAAAAAACAACTGTCTGCTATGAGTATTGATAAACTTGATGGAGTTGGAGAGAAATCAATTACTGTGCATGTGCAAATTCTTGATATGGTTGCTCACAACATAATCACAAAAGACCACCCATTCAACTGGATATGGAATGGAAAGTATATCCACTTTGGAGCAGCTCCAGATGAGAGCATATCATCTCACCATCAATATGTGTTGTCTATTCCTGGTACACTGTGTCAACCATTGTCACCTTCTGTTATTTCAGTTCTTGCAAATGAAGTAGAACATATATCAGCTACATGGTCTGTGCCCAATTCACAGCTTGTTAGAATTCTTGATTGTATATGGCAAGATCTAGGTCCTGATACAGAGGAAATCATTCATAATGTTACTAGACTGCAAGTAGTTGAGAGGTCAACTCTCCCATATAAATATTCGCAAGGTAAGATAAATGATACTAAGGGTCTTTGGTTTAACCTTACCAATATACTTAGGGGAGCCTGCCTTAGCTGTAGCTAACCTTCCAAAGCATCTTACAGTGAAAAAGCTTGAGGCAAAGGCCAACATTAACTGCTACTTATGTGGGCAAACTACAAAGCTCAAAGACATGAGGAATCATGTGGGAAGGCACTTGCTTTTTGCTCAGAGGAAAATAAATCAGTTTGAGAAGTTACTACCTGGGGTATCTACAGAGTCTCTAATTAACCCATGTGGTTGGTGTGGGATGGATGGGTGTAATACACAGCTTGTGAAAAAGGGCAATATATTTTCCACCACCTCAAATTGCCAGTATCATTACTCTAAAATGATATATGGAAGAGCAAAGCAGGTGTCAAAAGCATCACCATGTACAAATCTACCAGTCCACTGTCCAATATGTCTGCCTACTCCCATGGGACAACAGAAAACATTCTGGAAATACAATTTTCTGTGGCACCTTGCAAGTGAGCATCCTGCAGAAGATAACAGTCAGCTGTATTCAGTGCCTCCTGAGTTCTATTTACTCACTTTCATAATGTCTCAAGAGGAAGCATACATGGGTATCAGTCAAGATGAGACAGATACAGTATATACAGGGATTATTATACACTTCCTGACACTGACAATATATGACAATATAGATGAGATGGAAAAAGTTGTTGAGAAAGCTCAGAAAAGAGAAAGAGCAGCATCTAGCACAGTACCACAGCCACCAAAAAAGATTACTAGATCAATGTAAACATTCATTTTATTAGGCAGCAGCTAGATACACTATCAATAACAGGCCAAGTGAGTACCCATTGCAGTAAGAGGCAAGTAAGATTAAGATTTGTTTTGAAATGTGTTCAACTTAGCTGAAGTTAGCCAAACTGAATTTCCTAATTGAGACATGTCCCATGGAGGACCCTACAAGACCCTTGATGTAAGGGTCTAGGGGAGTCAAGGTCTTGGATTCTTCTACCCCCCCCCCCCTGGATTCCACTCAGAACACAGAATTCCAATTGGTATCATTGGAATTCTGTGGAATTTTGAGGAATTTCTTACAAAGTGTGGAAGAAGAAAATTCTCAAAGGAATTCCACAACATTCTACTTGGATTCTGATCAGAATTCATAAGTTTTAAGTCAAAACAGTCAATAAAGTCAATAGTATATCTAACATTTTGAAGTACTAAATTACTCTCTTTCAGCCTGTCTTTTTAAAATCTGTTGAGTATGATAAAAAAGCATAACATGGATAAACCAATCAAAGTTTTCTCCAGTCATTCTTTTCATGATAGATTCAAATCCACCCAACCTTGCATTGAGTTGTTCACAAGCCTGTTTTAAAATAATAAATATTAAAGTGTGTATAAACAATACTTGTGTATTGAATGCACACTTGTAGTAAGGATTGCTTTGATTGTCCTGAGCCACAACAACAAGATTTGGTGCAGAACCATTCAAGTGTGCTGGATTACACCATTTTTGACACAAGTAATCCAAAGTACAATGATTTTTATAATGATAAACATCAACAATTAATCTTGATGTATCCAGCCAATCATTGTAAATGGGATTGGCAAGAGCAGTTCAAAGTACCAAGCAAGCTTTGTCAATGCAGATACAGTAGGTCAAAAAACTGTCCCAATGTTTGGTCATTTTATAATGATTTACTTATAACAGAGTACTGGGGATTAATATCATTCTGAGAAAAATATATATGATACTACACCATATTAGCTTTGAAATGAGCCCTTACTTAATCGAGTAGAAGGGACGATGAGCAGGGAAAATGGCAAAAATTATGATGTGTATATACATGTGACACAGTAAAGTCCCAAAAGATATATGCAAAATTGAAAGTAATGCCTGTTACTTATTTCGCATGAGTTTTATGAGCATCCTTTTGAAGAGCAGTCATTAATCCCTCATTTTGTGCCTTTTCTTCTTTGGTTTCATGGCCAATGCAGAGTATATCAGGGCTTAGTTCCAAATGATCCCCCGAAAGTGTTTCGTGGCCTCCCTCAGTGACAGCTAATATCATAATTGGCTGGCCATTCTCGTAACAATGGTGAATTTGGCAGACATATTAGCCCAGGTGGTCACCTTCAACTACGACCAACAATCCATTATCACATGTAGGATTGGGACATTTTGGTGTGAGGTCTCCTAGAGGCAAGGATCCCAATGTCTTGTAGTGGTTGAACTGGACTGATAATGCTCCCTCTATCTGCACTATGGAGACCACCATTTCTTTACCTTGATATTGCCCACCTGTAACCAACACCTTTAATTTAATATCAATAAGCTGTGGATCTAATAATAGGGTGGTACAAAGTTGAATGCAGATTCGCAGATGCAGATGCTTTCCCGCATATGCACCGGATTATGTAAGAATTTTTCGAAGTCTGTTTTGTGACACAGTGTGACTTTTAGGATAGCAAGCCACGAGCGCATTGAAAGTTTACCCAGCGACACCCCCCACCACCATCATGGTTATTCCACACGGTTCTTACGTATACATTTAACTCTTTATACACAAAATTTGTTCCCAACTTGACTCTGGGACACGCCAATTAATACCCATCACCTTCGAATGGATGAGATTCTTTACCCCAGAATCTATTCAAAGGCTCTGAAGTTCAAATCCGCGCTGAATTTATTCCTACAAATCATAGTCATACTTGTTTACAATCTATAAAGTCTTTTTAGGTGCTCAGGTTCTCATAGAATGACAAAAAAATATTTTGTGTG
Source organism: Collybia mongolica (assembly GCA_013420905.1). Lineage (NCBI taxonomy): Eukaryota > Fungi > Basidiomycota > Agaricomycetes > Agaricales > Clitocybaceae > Collybia > Collybia mongolica. The sequence continues at coordinate 977,907 of JAAXNY010000017.1, forward strand.
ATCATCATAGTAAGGTAGGCTCGGGTGATATCCTTGCAAGTAGAGATTGGAGGGATAATCATATTACAGTAGGTCAAAAAACTGTCCCAATGTTTGGTCATTTTATAATGATTTACTTATAACAGAGTACCGGGGATTAATGTCATTCTGAGAAAAATATATATGATACTACACCATATTAGCTTTGAAATGAGCCCTTACTTTCCTTATTTGAATAAAAACTCATTTCATAACAAATTGAACAAAATAATTACTCATTGGGACAGTTTTTTGACCTTGCTTAATTTTGGCAAGATCTTTACTGCAGCAAGCTTTAACATCATGTGATGTATTGTGGGAACAATAAACAAAGTCATGTGACCATGTTGATATAAATTCAACATGTTTCCATCATTACAATCATTCTTTCCTTCCCCCATCATCCCATGAGACCTACATCTTCTACCCAAAACCTTTCTGTGATCTCCCTTCTTCAAGAAGGCTATACCTTGCATCAGATCCAGTCCAAAACCACTCTGGGAAAGTCTACCATTGGGAGAATCAAGAAGGAACTGGATATGGACAAGGAAAACCACAAGGGGGGACATCCTTCTAAGCTCTCTCCTGGTGACAAACAGTCAATTATTTGACAAATCACCACTGGAAGGCTTGATAATGCTGTAGAGGCCACCCATTTCATCAACCAAACTCTTCCCAACCCTGTCACACCCCAAACAGTCAGGAATGCACTCGAAAAGAATGACTTTTGTAGTGTTGTCAAGAGAAAACGTCCTCTTCTCAAAAAGGCTCATTGACTGCAACATCTTCAATGGGCAAGATACCATGAAAACTGGACAGTGGAGGATTGGAAAAGGATCTTATGGTCAGATGAGGTCAAAATCAACAGGATTGGGTCAGATGGAAGGACTTATACTTGGAAGAAGAAGGGAGAACCACTTTCTGACAGAACCACCACTCCTACTGTCAAATATGGAGGAGGATATAATCTTATGGTGTGGGGTTGTATGGGGTGGAATGGAGTAGGAGTGCTTACAGAGGTCCAGGGGATTATGAATGCAGACCAATACTGCCAGATTTTGGATGGGGGAGTAGTGGAAAGCTTTGAAAAGCTGGAGATGCCAGAGGGAGAGAGGATGTTTCAGCAGGACAATGACCCCAAACATGCATCCAACAAGGCAACCAAGTGGTTTGAAGACAACAACATTGATGTTATGGTCTGGCCAGCACAATCCCCTGACATCAACCCCATTGAACATCTCTGGGTAGTGTTGAAGAAGGCACTTAAGAAATACCCAACAGCCCCCAAAGGAGTACATGAGTTGTGGGATAGTGTGGTAGTGGAATGGAATGGAATTCCACCAGAAACATGCCAGACACTTATAGAAAGCATGCCTAGAAGGGTTCAAGCAGTTATTAAGGCAAAAGGTGGTCATACCAAGTATTAATTGTGTAAATAGAGACTTTGGAGATGTAGGTCAAAAAACTGTCCCAATGAGTAATTATTTTGTTCAATTTGTTATGAAATGAGTTTTTATTCAAATAAGGAAAGTAGGGGCTCATTTCAAAGCTAATATAGTGTAGTATTATATATATATTTCTCAGAATGATATTAATCTCCAGTACTCTGTTATAAGTAAATCATTATAAAATGACCAAACATTGGGACAGTTTTTTGACCTACTGTATTGGTTCAATAACAGTATGAGAAACAGATTTGAGTTTGCCTTTGAATTCATTATTTTTCCGCACAGGATACAAGTGTAACAATTGAGCAAATCCATTATGAGTACTTATGTTTACATAAGTAACTCGTTCATCATCCTGGGTTTGCGGGGAAAATTCAGCGTACCCAACAAGATCCAGTGTTGTTTTTCCCACGGTTAGTAAGTTTGAAGTGTTCCAAGATTTCATTAGGACATGATCAGTAAACATTTTGAAGTACATCAGTAAGACTTTGTAGTCGTGGAAATATTTTTCTAACTGTGGGAATCAAAATTAGCCGACGCGCGGATTTCGAGCAAAAAAGGCAACTGCTAACATAAGCTGCATTTGATATTATAATTTCGAGTTAATTGGTGTTTTTCTTGGGATATCTCAAGAATTAATTAAAAACTGTCCACTGCATAATCATGCTTATGTTTGTCAACTACGCTGTTAGAGCTAACAGCGTAGTTGACAAACATAAGCACGATTACAAGACACTTATTCCGCTTTGGGTCAAACTTTTCCCACAATACAAAACATTGCATATCTCAACAATGACAAGACCTATGGATGTAATTTAAATTGCTACTACTAGATATGGTGAGGGGCTACCCAATGTAGATATTTGTATGTATTTGTATTTGTTTGTACACCTTCAAACATCATGATCAAAAGCAGCTCTCTCACTACAAGCATGTTACAAATGAATATCAAGTTTGTGTACAAGTTTGCCACACAGCTAGCCAAACAAACAATACCATCAAAGTTCCCACAATATAAATCATTGCATATCTCAACAACAACAAGGCCTATGGATGTAATTTAAATTGCTAGTGTTAGATATGGTGAAGTAGTACCTCGTGTATATGTTTGTAAGTGTTTGAATTTGTTTTTATTTTTCTAAACCTTATCAACAACAAATTTCTTGCTACATATTGTACATGAATACTGTCTGTATATCATTTCACCACACATCTGGCCAAACAAACAATATTAATGAGGTCCCCACATTATAGATGATGCATATCTCAGCAAATACTAGGCTAACAGAGACAATTGAAATTGCTACTACTCCTAGACCTATGGAGGGGGTACACCAGGAAATGTATATTTATATTGTTTGTACCTTTCCAAATTTGATTATAATCTCTTGTTATATCTATTTTAATATCACATTTATATATTACTTGGCCATAAGCATAGCCAAACAAGTCAATGTAGATGCTCCTGGAATCTATAATGTTCAATATCTTGACAATGGCTAGCTATATGAGTATGGTCAAATATAGTAAAAAACACTTAACAGGCATATGTACATTTGTTTGAAGTTTGTCTTTGATGATGATATTTCTATTTTTAGCATTTTTGATAAGTTCTTGATTAGGATGCAAGACTAGAAATAAATTGTTGAATGTTGAATGGTTGATATACATTTCAATACTGTGGGAATTTGTTTCTAATATTATGAGTTCTTTATCAACCCAGGTTTCAGGCAACAAGTTGATTGATTGATTGATTGATTCATCATATTTCAACACTGCAGGAAAATATTTCCATAATGGGATTTTTCTTCTCTTATGGCTTTTTACAGCATTTCTCCACAAAGACAAAGTATTGTGACATAATTTGCATGTATTTGGGATGATTACATAATGCTTTTGATGATGCCATCAAAATTATGCATATCTAATATTTCAAAGCATTGTGTTTCAAAATTTATTTTGTGTTTTTCTCCATAACCAGTAAAGCTGTTAACTTTGTTTTTATATATTTGGAATGTACAAACATGGCTCTACAATTTCCTTGTTAAGCATATTTTTGCCATGGACAACAATGACCCTTACCAAACATGACCCTTGTGGGAAATTACACTACACATTGGAATAATCAACAACTACTACTATACTTACCTGAAATACAAATAAGATTGAATTCTCTATTTATTGACACATGTCACATGATCTATTCCACCACATAAGTATACCAAATACATGACAACAATCTGAACACTTATTTAGTGTCCATGATCCTAGGAAAAGTTAGTTCTGATGGTTTTTGTGTTTTCTCCATAAACAGACAAGCTATGGCATTGGGTTTTGTGCACAGGCATTGCTTGTTTACTTGGTAACATTTTCCCATGGTCACATGACCTCTATAAACTATCATCTACATTGTTTCTAGTCATTTACAACTTCCTAAATGTGGAATGGACTTATTTCTCCTAAGAAAAGAAATAAAGAACAGGTACCTGCCACACAGTGTGTTGGCCCACTCCACCCAAGTAGGCATTTGGATCAATATTACTTCCTTAGTGATTTGACTATTTGGTATATTCTTTATTTATTAATTATCTTAAAATTTGAACAATTAGTTTAAGTTTCAATTGGGTAGTCCAATCTATAAATAGGTATTTTGGATAAAGACTGTGGGTGTACCAGAAGTCTATATCAGCCTACCAGAGCTGTGCAAATAGTACAGGGGTAAAGTATTAGTAAGAAGTAAACTAATATTTGTGAAAGGAATAAGAACATATCACAAGGTAGATAGAATTATACCAAGGTAGTCTCAAGGTGTACAGCAGCATATAGGTGCATATACAATAGAACAAGGTACATATATCTGAGCAACTAGATGTGGGGCACATATGCACTCACCTTTTACACATCTGGTTTGGGCACAGGGGTGATTGGCACTACTTGGTCTAGACAGTACATCCATGGGTGCACACCCATCCACCAGGTGATGGTTCTACCATATGGAATACACCACTGCATCACCTATGTCCACCATGCTATCTGCTCACTAGCAGATGTGGGCAGGCAGTCACTGGTAATGTGGCAGGTGCCTCTGTAGTTCTTGCTGCAGCTCTTATTGTTGTGGTTTTGCAGTTGTTATTTTCATTGAGAGGGGTGGGTATGAGAGAGGGTGGTGGTGGTTGACAACAAGGCTGACAGGTGATGTAGCACCTATCAACAATATTCAGCCATTGCCAGTAATGGCCAAGGGTAGACAGCAGGGGCCATTATAAAAACAGGCACCTTGGACTGACAAGCTCATATTATGAAATGGTTAATCTGTATGCTTTATGCATATGACATGTAACCTTGAGGCCTTGTATTTGACTCTCCAAAATATTGCATTTTAGTGCATTAAATAAGCAATGGTAACTATAATTAAGTAAGCAATCTGGACAGTCTGCATGGACTTCATGAGGAGTTGTTCCAAGCTCAGTCTGAGCATCCAAGTAATAGTGTGGATTTATGGACTTAACTTTGACTTGGCTCAGATGCAGACTGTCAATTAAGCAGAGCTCCCTGCCAAACAGGGTCTGAGTCAGTCTGCAGACACCTGCATTTGTCTGTGTGGTCTGTGTGGCTCATGTGGCTCAGTGTAAAGTCCCCAGAGAAGCTACTGAGTTGGTTGTATATTTGGAATATACAAATATGGATCTACATTTTCAATTAAGTTAATTTTTTTCACACAGTCCATCTCTGAGAGTCTGAGTTACGAGTCCTTATGTTTACATAAGTAACTCGTTCATCATCCTGGGTTTGCGGGGAAAATTCAGCGTACCCAACAAGATCCAGTGTTGTTTTTCCCACGGTTAGTAAGTTTGAAGTGTTCCAAGATTTCATTAGGACATGATCAGTAAACATTTTGAAGTACATCAGTAAGACTTTGTAGTCGTGGAAATATTTTTCTAACTGTGGGAATCAAAATTAGCCGACGCGCGGATTTCGAGCAAAAAAGGCAACTGCTAACATGGGCTGCATTTAATAATATAAATTCGAGTTAATTGGCCTTTTTCTTGGGACATCTCAGGAATTAATTAATAACTGTCCACTGCACAATCATGCTTACGTTTGTCAACTACGCTGTTAGCTCTAACAGCGTAGTTGACAAACGTAAGCACGATTACAAGAGGCTTGTTCCGCTTTGGGTCAAACTTTTCCCACACTACAAAACATTGAATATCTCAACAATGACAAGACCTATGGATGCAAAATAAATTGCTACTACTAGATATGGTAAGGGGCTACCCAATGTAGATATTTATATGTATTTGTATTTGTTTGTACATCTTCAAACATCATGATCAAAAGCAGCTCTCTCACTACAAGCATGTTACAAATGAATATCAAGTTTGTGTATGAGTTAGCCACACAGCTAGCCAAACAAACAATACCATCAAAGTTCCCACACTATAAACCCTTGCATATCTCAACAACAACAAGACCTATGGATGTAATTTAAATTGCTAGTGTTAGATATGGTGAAGTAGTACCTTGTGTATATGTTTGTAAGTGTTTGTATTTGTCTTTATTTTTCTAAACCTCATCACCAACAAATTTCTTGCTACATATTGTAAATGAATACTGTCTGCGTATCATTTCACCACACATCTGGCCAAACAAACAATAATACTAAAGAAATTTCCCACAATATAGATGATACTTATCTCAGCAAATACAAAGCTGATGGACATGCTACTACTAGACATCATGAAGGATTACATTATGTGTATGTTTATATGTATTTGTAGATGTTTGTACCCTCCCAAATCACATTACTCACAACAGCTTTTTGACTGCATGTTACAAATGAATATCATCTGTATATCACTTTGCCAACATCTGGCCAAACAAACAATATTAATGAAGTTCCCACAATATAGATGATGCATATCTCAGCAAATACAAGGCTAACAGACACAATTGAAATTGCTACTACTCCTAGACCTATGGAAGGGGTACACCAGGAAATGTATATTTATATTTGTTTGTACCTTTCCAAATTTGATTATAATCTCTTGTTATGTAGATCTATTTTGATATCACATTCATATATTACTTGGCCAAAAGCATAGCCAAACAAGTCAATGTGGATGCTCCTAGACTCTATAATGCTCAATATCTTGACAATAGTTAGCTATATGAGTATGGTTAAATATAGTATGTGATAATACAAGAAAAAAACACTTAACAGGCATATGTACATTTGTTTGAACTTTGTCTTTGATAATAATATTTCTATTTTTAGCATATCTGATAAGTTCTTGATTAGGATGCAAGGCTAGAAATAAATTGTTAAATGTTGGATGGTTGATATACATTTCAATACTGTGGGAACTTGTTTCTATTATTATTACAAGTTCTTTATCAACCTACGTTTCAGGCAAAAAGTTGATTCATTCATTCATTCATTTATTGATTCATATTTCAACACCGTGGGAAAATATTACCATAATGGGTTTGTTCTTCTCTTATAGCTTTTTACAGCATTTCTCCACAAATACAAAGTATTGTGACATAATTTGCATGTATTTGGGATGGTTACATAAAGCCCCCAATGATGCCATCAAAATTATGCATATCCAATATTTCAAAGCGTCATGTTTCAAAATTTATTTTGTGATTTTCTCCATAACCAGTAAAGCTATTAACTTTGTTTTTATATGTTTGGAATGTACAAACATGGCTCTACAATTTCCTTGTTGAGCATAATTTTCCCACGGTCTATTTTGAGCGAAATATCAGAAATGTCCAGATCCAGCTAGTTTTGAAGGTCTGTGTATTATATCAGGGGTGAACAAACATCTTATAACAACAATGACCCTGACCAAACATGACCCTTGTGGGAAATTATGCTAAACATAGGAATAATCAACAACTACTACTATATTTACCTGAAATACAAAGAGGATTGATTTCTCTATTTATTGACACATGTCACATGATCTATTCCACCACATAAGTATACCAAATGCATGACAACAATCTGAATGCTTATTCAGTGTCCATGATCCTGGCAAAAGTTAGTTCTGATGGTTTTTGTGTTTTCTCCATAACCAGGCAAGCTATGGCATTGGGTTTTGTGCACAGGCATTGCTTGTTTACTTGGTAACATTTTCCCATGGTCACATGACCTCCATAAACTATCATTTACATTTTTTCTAGTCATTTACAACTTCCTGAATGTGGAATGGACTTATTTCTCCTAAGAAAAGAAATAAAGAACAAGTACCTGCCACACAGTGTGTTGGCCCACTCCACCCAAGTAGGCATTTGGATCAATATTACTTCCTTAGTGATTTAGCTATTTGGTACATTCTTTATTTATTAATTGACTCAAAATTTAAACAATTAGTTTAAGTTTCACAATTGGGTAGTCTAATCTATAAATAGGTACATTGGATAAATACTGTGGGAATAGTACAGGGTTAAAGTATCAGTAAGAAGTAAATTAATATTTGTAAAAAGGAATAAGAACATATCACAAGGTAGATAGAATTACACCAAGGTAGTCTCAAGGTATACAGCAGCATATAGGTGCATAAACAATAGAACAAGGTATATCTGAGCAACTAGATGTGGGGCACATATGCACTCACCTTACACATATCTGGTTAGGGCACAGGGGTGATTGGCACTACTTGGTCTAGACAGCACATCCAGGGGTGCACACCCAGCCACCAGGTGATGGTTCTACCATATGGAATACACCACTGCATCACCTATGTCCACCATGCTATCTGCTCACTAGCAGATGTGGGCAGGCAGTCACTGGTAATGTGGCAGGTGCCTCTGTAGTTCTTGCTGCAGCTCTTATTGTTGTGATTTTTCAGTTGTTATTTTCACTGAGAGGGGTGGGTATGAGAGAGGGTGGTGGTATCCATGGCAGTGGGACCTGGCATTGTATTTGGCAGTATTGTGCACAATCATATGGCAGGGAGGTGATGGGAGGGGCAGCTGGGGATGTAGTGGTGGAGGTTGACAACAAGGCTGACAGGTAATGTAGCACCTGTCAACAATAATCAGCCATTGCCAGTAATGGCCAAGAGTAGGCAGCAGGGGTCATCATAAAAACAAGCACCTTGGACTGACAAGCTCATATTGCTAAATGGTTAATCTGCATACTTTATGCACATGACATGTAACCTTGAGGCCTTGTATTTGACTCTCCAAAATATTGCATTTTTGTGCATTAAATAAGCAATGGTAACTATAATTAAGTAAGCAATCTGGACAGACTGCATGGACTCCATGAGAAGTTGTTCCAAGCTGGGTCTGAGCATCCAAGTAATAGTGTGGATTTATAGACTTACAATTTTATGATTTTGTTAAAGACTCTGCAAATTACATCTATGTAGCTTTGACTTGGCTCAGATGCAGACTGCCAATTAAGCAGGGCTCCCTACCAAACAGGGTCTGAGCTTGGTCTGCAGACATCTGCATTTGTCTGTGTGGTCTGTGTGGCTCATATGGCTCAGTATAAAGCCTCCAGGCAAGCTACTGAGTTGGTTGTGTATTTGGAATATACAAATATGGATCTACATTTTCAGGTTTGTTAATTTTTTCACACAGTCCATCTCTGAGAGTCTGAGTCCCCACTTTACCAGCTGACTTATTTTTAAGGAAAATGGCTAGATATATATTGTTACCTTTTATTGGTGGATATTTGTATAGGATCTATAAACACCAACTTCTATTGGCAATTCATATGCAGTTGCTTATATCATACACCATGGATATGGGTGAAGTTGTAAGGGGATCACTTGTTTGTCCACATATAGCCATCAGAATCACTATTGCTGTTTGCATAGACTCACTGTTATACCTATTATTCTGACACACACTGCTTTAACCCCTTGACAGATAGTAGTTTACTCTGGACTAACATATCACAGATATATTGTTGCATCATTAGAGTTACTGATATCAGATTCTGTTGTTATTTGAGACATAGGCACAATGTACTATATATAAGGTGCCCCTTCCTCTCCATGGAAGGGCACCTTTGCAATAGACTTGGGCTGGGTTCTCTACTCATAGTCAAGCCTCTAGTGCTCTATGCTCATCCCTTCCCTGCATGGTTGTTCATACTGTGTATACTGCTCCCTGTCTGAGCCTCTTGGCAACATGACCCCATACAGAAATGCAACAAGTATTTGGCAAGCTCAAATGTGTGGTTATATTACATCTTCATGTTGGGCATCCATCAGGCCTTCCATGTTGTCAAGCTACTCTCTGTACCCTACAATCTAATTCTAGTACAATGCCTGACAAGTGTTCCAGAACCAAACTTATCAACAACAAAAAGTAATATAAAGTTGAAGAGATTCTGGATAGCTAGTTCTATTGCAACAACCTGGTTCTAGAAATATAAAGAAAAGTTAATCAAAAAAAAAACATAAGGACTCGTATCTGCCAGTAATGGCCCTCTACCTCAAGTGGAATACACCACTGTACCACCCATATCCACCATGCTAGCTGCTCACTAGCAAATGTGGGCAGGCAGTCACTGGTGATGTGGCAGGTGCCTCTGTGGTTCTTGTTGCAGCCCTTATTGTTGTGATTTGGCAGTTGTTATTATTACTGAGAGAGGTGGGTAAGAGAGGGTGGTGGTATCTATGGCAGTAGGACCTGGCATTGTATTTGGCAGCATTGTGCACAATTACAAGGCAGGGAGGTGATGGGAGGAGCGGCTGGGGATGTAGTGGTGGTAGTTGACAACAAGGCTGATGGGTGATGTGGCACCCATCAACAATACTCAGCCATTGCCAGTAATGGCCAAGAGTGGGCAGCAGGGGGTCTTTATAATAACAAGCAGCTTGGACTGGCAAGCTCATATTGCTAAATGGTTAATCTGCATGCTTTATACACATGTCATGTAACCTTGAGGCCTTGTATTTGACTCTCCAAAAAATTGCATTTTTGTGCATTAAATAAGCAATGGTAACTATGATTAAGCAAGGAATTTGGACAGTCTGCATGGACTCCATGAGGAGTTATTTTAAGCTGTGTCTGAGCATCCAACTAACAGTGTGGATTTATGGACTTAGCTTTGACTTGGCTCAGAGGCAGATTGCCAATTAAGCAGGGCTCCCTGCCAAACAGGGTCTGAGCTAGTCTGCAGACATCTGCATTTGTCTGTGTAGTCTGTGTGGCTCATATAGCTCAGTGTAAAGTCCCCAGAGAAGCTACTGCATTGGTTGTGTATTTGGAATATACAAATATGGATCTACATTTTCAAGTTTGTTAATTTTTTTACACAGTCCATCTCTGAGAGTCTGAGTCCCTACTTTACTAGCTGACTTGTTTTTAAGGGAAGTGCCTAGATATATATGGTTACCTTTTGTTGTTGGATATTTGTATAGGTGTTAGAATGAGAAAGAGAAAAGAGCAGAGAGTTCCAGAAGTGTCCAGATGAAGTGCCGGAATGACTACAACAGTTGTATTAGCAACAGTATAGCTAAGTCTAGTACAGGTAGCTTGGTGATGTGGTATTGAGCATGTGAGACAAGGAGTCACATTTCTAAATCTAAAAATAGGATCTATAAACACCAACTTCTATTGGCAATTCATGTGGAGTTGCTAATAACATACACCATGGATATGGGTGAAGTTGTAAGGGCATTACTTGTTTGTCCACATCTAGCCATCAGGATTGCTATTGCACAGCTTGCATAGCCTCACTGTTACATCTATCATCCTAATATGCATTGCCTTAACCCCTTGATAAATAGTAGTGTACTCTGGACTGACATATCACAGATGGATTGTTGCATCAGTAGAGTTACTGATATCAGATTCTGTTGTTTTTTGAGATGTAGCCACAATGGACTGTATATAAGGTACCCCTTCCTCTCCATGAAAGGGCACCTTTGTAATAGACTTGGATTGGGTTCTCTACTTGTGATCAAGCCTCTAGTGCTCCATACTCATTCCTTCCCTGCATGGCTTTTCATACTATGCATACTGCTCCCTGCCTGAGCCTCTTGGCAACATGGCCCCTCACAGAAGTGCAACAAGTATTTGGCAAGCTCAAATGTGTGGTCATATTACATCTTCATGTTGTGCATCCATCAGGCCTTCCATGTTGTCAAGCTGAAATCTAATTCTAGGACAATGCCTGACAAGTGTTCCAGAACCAAACTTGTCAACAACAAAAAGTAATATAAAGTTGAAGAGATTCTGGATAGCTAGTTCTATTGCAACAAGCTGGTTCTAGAAGTATAAAGAAAAGTTAATCAAAAAAAAAACATAAGGACTTGTATCTGCCAGTAATGGCCCTCTACCTCAAGTAGCTAGTTCTATTGCAACAACCTGGTTCTAGAAATATAAAGAAAAGTTAATCAAAAAAAAAAACATAAGGACTTGTATCTGCCAGTAATGGCCCTCTACCTCAAGTCTTACTCACTGTGTGCTCCACAGCATTGCTGGATTGCACATACCACTTCCTTCACCAGCTGCCTTTAATTTGCCATACATTACCTTTATTCACCAGTTTGTGCCACTCATTCATCCCCTTGTTTGCCAGTTTGGACTCAGTGACTTCACCAGTTCATCCACATTCCATTCCAGACCCAGACCAGGTACCAAATTAGGTGCCACATCACTTTCTTTGGCAACGTCTAACTCACCTTGGGGACCCTGATCAGTATTTGGACTTCAGTTTTAAATCATTCTACTTTCATATTTCATTTAAATTGAGCATTTAGTTGAAACAGGTACACTTTCTTTATTTAGATTACTTACTTCACCACTTTTGCAGTTTATTCCTAATTAGTATGTCCAAGATGGACTTGCTTCACTTGCTCTTTGAAATTTTACTCTATATGCTCCATTTAGATGTAGTCCTGGTAGTATAAAACCTCTGTACTTCACTGCAGAGAATAACAAACTATACATTCCCTCTGCTTTACATTTCAAAACTGCTCTTATTTGCATTTAAAGCACTCTCCAGACATACACTCTCTGAAGGCATTGTGTCCTAAGTAGTGAAATTTACTTACTTCACACCACCCAAAGAAGTTGTATACTCAGTCAGACAGGTTATAAGCCACTTCATGAACTTGTTTAATCACTCATTTTTGCCATTTTCAATTGCTGCCTTTGTGGTAGCTCCTCTTTCATTCTACTTGTGTTGGAAATTTCTGGATTGAGTCATGAGGGCTTACAAAGCCTTGTAAGTATGTAAGCAGATTGGTAGCTTACAAGGGGTTATAAGCAAGACAATTATTTGCAAGGGACATTGCAATCTTATCTTACAAGAGTAACTATAAGTTGATTTGACCATCAAAAGGAGTAATCCAACTTTTATTGGATTAGTAATCTTATTTCCCACCATTCATGGTTAGCTGTTATCGGTTTAATTTGTTGCTATTACCTGGATTTGAACCCATGACCTTGTAAGAGCTAAGGTAACTCTGCCAAGAATTACCCATTTTTTATGACATTCATTACCGTTGCACTATATAGGCAATTTGTTTGTAAGATATAGACCACTATATATCCCTACTTTCTTAGTAGGTAGCACTCAAAAGAGTCAGGCCACCACTCAGATGTGTGCACTTAGGTTCCTCAATCACAGAAATAGTAGCAATAGAGAGAAATATTGATTGTGGTTAGTATAGATAAAACTCAGTGGGGGGGGGGTGAAACTAATCCAGCTGTAATATCCCACTGCTCAACGAGGTAGGCATGGCTGGCCTTTTTGAATGCTGAGTTGCTCGAGTTTGAGAGATCGACTTGGCAGAGGTTGTCTTGGCATTGGTGGGCAGGGCATTGTCAGATCAACATTGGATGTTCACTCTCCTCTCACCTGCCCCCACCACAAGCCATGGCCCCAAACATTGTGTTTGGGGCCCTGAACATTGCTTTTGGGGCCCTCTCCTCTCACTGTTTAGTACTGGCAATGAAATAACAAAATTAATTCTGAGTCCATATATATTGATTTATACATTATTCCCTCCCCATCTTCTTGTGGTCCAGTAGTGTGTGACATTGCAAAGTGGGATGAAGTTATTGAGCAGTTCAAGTGGTGTCAATCCCCCCATCAAAGTAGTGATCTCTGTGTTCTCACAACCAGATAACAAGCAAAATGATGTGCTTGCAACCAACATCTTGTGCTGTACTTTACAGTCCCCCACATGTCCTTGTGGAGTCCGCAAGGACAGCACAGAGTCCACATGGACTCACTTACTTTCTTCTATTATAAATTACTTACTTACTCTTTTACTTACTGATGATCTACATAATTGATAGGATATTAACATATATCATTACTGAATATAGTACATGGATGATAAATATAATTTAATATAGGTGGGGGCCCCCACCCCTGCCCCCCTGTCATCCTCGTCGACCCCCATGGCGTCATCAGCAGCCTGGGTTTCAGTGGTGGCAGCACTGGCCACTTTTCTTGTCATTGTCCCCATTCTCATTGTTGTTGTCATCCTCATGGTGGTGGTGGTCATCTTTGTTGTAGTTGTCATCGTCATTGCGCTGTTGTTGGTGCCGCTGCTGTTGCCACAGGCCTTGTCGGCACTGTTGCTGACTTTGTTGTTGTTGTTGTTGTTGCCGTCTTCCTCGGGCCTGCCCTGCATTTGCAGTTAGGTGCGCTGGAGCACCCTGGACATTGGTGGCCATACCCTTCTCATCTCAGGTTCCTGAAGTGGGGGGGGGGGGGACGTGCTGCGTGGTGAGCACATAGGTGAGCGGCAACATGGGACTCACCTCACTCTGCCCCTCAGGGCGCCCTTTCCTTGTCGTCCCCTTGTTCCAGATCCATTTCCACCCCTTGCCCCACATTGTTTCGGCGTTTGTTGGCATTTGTTGGTGTTGGGTGCGTTGGATGCATTGGGTATGTTGGGCACATTGGTGTTGGCATTGTGGTTGTGTTGGTGTTGGTGTTGCCAGTTTGGTGGGTGTCATTGATGTGGTTGAAGAGAACCAACGAAGATGTGGCAACGGTAATGTGACTGTGGCACATGCTTTGTAATCATGTGATTAGAAAATGTGGACTTCAGGCCGGCTTACCTTCTAGCTATGAATGCCTGTCTTGCCCAATGGTTATGAACGCAAAAAATATTACGTAATGCTCATCCCTGTGTGCATTCGAATCCAGTTGGATGCAAGTTTTTCAGCACCGTTATGTTATGTTATTAATAACAAATAGTATAAAAATTATATTAATAATCTGGTTAGTAATATTATTAGTCATGGTCAGCTGTGTGGACTCTACATGTTGTCTGTCCATGCTTGTCTGTGTGTCCACGTAAAATTACGCAGATTGATGGGGACTTGGCACAGACGCGGATTGTCATCTGGCTGAGTGTCCTGCCAAATGAGTCCGTGTGTCTGCATGGAGTCTGCATGGGTTATGTGGCTTAGTGTAAAGACCTCATCTTGTGCTTGTAAGGCAATCATGATCTGATTGTAATTCACACGCCTTACAAGGGGCAAAATAAATTTCCGACATGGTTTACTGACAACTTTGTTGGACTTGAAGACCACCTCTACTTTTTAGGAGAGAACCTGTTTGGAGATAGTTATGTTTTCACTTCACATCTCTGACAGACTTGTTACTGTCAGTGGTTGAGGCTTTCCTGATGATGCAGACACACCATGTACAGGTGATGGGGGTGGAATGGAGTCTAGAACCATGGGTTGTGGTAAAGGGTGAGTCAATGCATTCCAAAATGGTTGACATAAGCTGCAGGATAACTGGCATTGTATGTCTTCACACCATTTCTTCACCATCTCACCTGGATTTCCATATATAGAATTTTTTTCCACCTCAAGGCACCTACCCTGTAGATGGGCATGGATGAGGTGGCTTAGATTCTCTTCTGTTATTTTCTCCTTCATTGTCCTGTTTGCCTGCTTGCTTGAGGCAGTAAAACAACTAGTCTTCATTGGCCTTCCCCTTTTTCTCTTTTTCTTACTATGTTTCTTGTTTTGCATATCAACTTCAGTGTCCAAACAGACTACAAGTTCACTGCTCTCTTTGTTGTTGCTGTCCATTACTGTAGCTACTGTCATTGGCTCAAGGTATGTCCACCCACATGCTGTGCTCTCTAGATTTATTCCCACTTGTCCATTTTGTTGAACCAAGGCATTGTATGTATCCAGAATTCCAAGGTTAATAGAGAATATGATGTTCTTGATGTTTGTCCCTGTACCAAATGCAATGCTTGCTATGATTGCACATGCACCTGGTTCTTCATGAAAGAGCCCCAGAGTCTTGGCGTTATACACTGTTGATGTGAGTGAATTCCATAGACATACACATTGAAGCTGATTTGCACCAGGTGGAAACAGAGACCATCCATAAACTCCAATACAAATTCCAAGCTCAATGGTACAACAATAAACCACAGTTTTGATTCTGGGCTTGAAGGCCCACTCATCATCAGGGAATTTGTACCCATTTAATGGATTTCGAAGCTCTGTGATGGCCATCCAAATGTTTGGCCTTTTGGAGGAAAGTCATTGACAATGGAACACACCCAATTTTAGATTCAATGAAGAGAGTAAGGTGTTATAGTCATGACCAGGTGCAAGAGTGGCTGTCATCACAACTACTGTGACATGTTCAGGTAGCCATTTTCACAGAAGGGGAACTTGGTGATAAGCCACTTGAAAGCTCAAGCTCCATGGGACAAGAACATGTGCTTCATCAATGCCATACACCACAAGACTCTTCCAAAGACCCTCATTATGCACCACACCATTGAAGTCCCACATTCCCAGTCATTCAGGTGAGATAAGCACAACATTCAATTTACAGTCATGAATTTCATGAAGTAAATTATGCCCCTCCTTCACAGCTGCCATTAAGCTCTCAGCATTGACAGCCAATGCTTTAAGGCTGAGTTTGACCATCTCTTGAGCCTAGATATGCATTGAATTGTCAAATGATGAACCAAGAAACCTGGAACTCAGCACTCACATGGTTATTGCCCAGTTTAACTAATGGTATAATAATATTGTTGTCAAAGACATTGGTTTATGCACATAGTGCAAGTGCAAGCATGTCACTGATGTTGTATAAAGATGGAATGTCCACTGAAGAATGAGAAGCTCAGAGGCAGGGCAGTTTATTGAAGACAGAAGGTAATGGCTGGGACTGTGGCACTGCAGTCAGGTTCCTGGCTGGTGAACAGGCAAGGTGGATGATGGGAGTGGCTCTTCCAATAGATGCTGGAGCAACAGCAGCAATTGCTGGAAGTGGCACAAGCATGTTCTCCACCTTGGCCAAAATGTGAAATACATGGTTTCTTCTACTGTCTCTTGTATAATACCTCTGTCTCTCCTCCCTACAGACAAAACAAGAAAGGGTCTGATAACTAAACTAGGAACATTCCTTTCAGGAATGGAATGAAAAGTTTCATATGCCCTTGAATAGGGGATTGTAATACTAGGTACTGCCACAGAGTAATTATTGCACTGATCCATGGAATATATTAGCTTGCCTTTGGAGTGTAAGAATATTTTTGCCCCCATTTCTGGAAATCTCAGCTCTACTGAAACAGATTGACCTCCCAAGAAGGAACTAGTCAATTTCAAAAGTCCAAAACTACATATGACACCTTGTTCTAGCTCATTAAAAACAAAAATTTATTGAAAAGGTGACAAGTATTATAGACATTGATCCTGTCTAGAAGGCTGCCCATGAAATAAGAGTATATGGCACTGTGGAAGCTAAAAGGAATGAAGGCATTGATCCATGAGAAGCCCCATATTAATCTCATATTATGGGGTGTGAGTTTGGCTTAAGTTCAACCTAGGAGAACTCCATCATATGGACCTGATTAAATACTATCTCAGGAGAGTCTTTGATAGGGAAAAAGAATAGTACATACCAATATGCTGGAATTGGTGTGCCCATAATTGCTGAAGCGTTCCAATAACAACATTTGGAACATATCTATTGACACACTGGGCTTTTTTGTTTTCCTGGCCTGAACATATTTTACTGGTGAGCAGATATTGGTCAGTCATTGTAAAATTCATGATGTACCTGGACAGTCCACCCAAGCACCTGAGTTTACAATATGTATTTCACCTTTTGGCTGAACATAGCCAAGGACCCGATCTGAAAGTAGATGTGAAATATTTAGCAACCTGCTTTTCCAATAAAATAACAGCCTCTGCCTGGATAAATTGGAACAAAGTCATATCTATTGAATCCATCAGTCAGGTTATTTTATCAAACACAAAGCTTACTTGTTGCTTATATGGGTCACATTTGCATGAGCATCCACATAATCTGCAAATGCCTGATTTCCAACCTGTGTGGCATAGAATGAGAAATAAGGTGAGAAATTTAAGGCCCTCCCTTACTCTAGGCAAGCCATAGACTATTGTTCTAAAGACTATGTTGGCAGGAAGGTGCAAAGGAAGGTATACAGATGAGATCAGAGCAATGGCACCACCTATTCATAGGGTTATTTCTTGCTAGCAGTTTCAAAGGTATACAAAGCTCACCAAGGGAACCCCCAACAAGGGTAACCTTTTTGAAACCACTGGAGGCCAATGCAGTCTTGACTGCTTCAAGAACATCAGTAGCAGATCTGTTGGGAAGGCAGCAGAACATGTTGGTAACCATAAATGGAGGTAATATTAGTTGAACACACTGTGCTTGTGCAAAACCAAAACCATAATGCACTTGTATACTGCCACTGATTCCTTGGAAGAGAGATGGATTAAGGGGAGCCATAAAGAGGAGGCCATCAGTGAAGATGGGTACTCTGAGGAATATTCCATGAAGTATGCATTATGCAATGATGGAAGGTTTACTCACACTTTGGATGGATCAGTTCCCTAATAGTTGAATGTCCATGTCAGTATCTCATCATATTGTATTTACTAAATATATACTTGGTATGAAACTATTACAGTCTGGAAGCAGGATGCGAGCATTAAAAATCTATATACAGTAATCAACAGAATACATCACACCTGAAGAGTAGGGTCATATCCTACAACCCAAGTCTGGGTCAGAGCCCCATCCCCACCCGCAGCAACAGGCTTGAAGGTGGGATTTGCCTCACAATTTGCTATTCAAGTACTTTGAACAGTATGCAAATGTGCTAGGAATGAACACTTACATCCACAAGTCCAGGACAAGGCTTTGGCAGCATCAAAACTTGAACCTGCATAGTGAGTGTATGGCTTGAAGGAATGAATCTGGTCAGCAGTTAGAGTTGACACTGGAGTGATCAGTGCTGTGGTGCTCGGTTTCGCAGGCATTGATTGAGGGATGGCATTGACGAGAACAGTAGAAAACAAGCACAAGCTTAACAACCGCAGACAAACCATTTCGAAAGGAAAGACAGTTCCCGGAGAAGTAATTGTAGGTGCTATATAGCAAATGATTCTTGATTAAGAAGTGGTGTAACAATATGCCAACTTCAATCCTCATCTGTCAAGCGTCGCCTGTCGAACGGGAACTGTTGACAGTTCCAACTCTGCAACCATGTCAGTCATGTCAACTGTTTCCCCATATTTGCCTATGACGAATAAGTGCATAGACACGAGATGTAAGCAGTGTGAATTTCGCCTTTATCCGCCCTGACACAAGTTCGAGGGGCTGATGGAAAGCAATTGTTTCTGCACTCATTAATAGGTGTCACACATTATAATATATTTTGTGCCGAATTCCATGCCTATGCTGAGCCAAAGTCGAGGTGCCCGAGTCCGGGTACTCGACTGACACTGACGTGCTGAATTGTGAGGGAAATATGCACATCGAAGCACCGACTAATAACCATTTGTAACGCCATGGAAAAGCCAGATACGTTCAAATCTTGCCAAGATCATTGTCATTGCCAGCTAAAATATTGCGCGTAAATCCTGCGGGAGGTGATGTTCCCTTGCGCCACTGATACTCATCAAAAATTTCCACAAAAAGTAGGAAAATGACGAAATGAAGACACTTACTTCAGACCGTATTGTTCAACAATTGTTTTATGCCCACTGTTGAAACCTTGTCGATCGTCTTGTGCTGCGCCTGTCACACATAGCCATTATCATGATAGAATCATATTTTTGATCCTGTCGAGTTGTCTCCCTGAGCTTCGAGAAATATGATTGCCGCAAATTGTGGCCACCTTGTGTACCGGGCGTAAGTCCGAGAAATAGAGTCTTTGTGCAAAAATACGAACAAGAGCGCTATAAAACCGTCGCGCGCGAGGTTGTCTTTATGAAAGATGTCACTTCGCCTGTGGATCTTTCCGATGCAGTTGAATGTATAAAATCATCAATTGCTTGGTTGCGTTTTGATTCCGCCTTGGCCAGATTCTTTTCAGAGCCCGAGGTGTGGTATCATGTTGTCTGTTGGCATGCTGAAGTCACTGTCAGGAGCACCGCTTTGTTGACTGAAGAATGTTTTATCGATCGGAAGGTGTGCAAAAAGTCATTTTAGTCTGGTCCTAGTTAAGGACCATTGATCAACTGGTGCCTATGCCAACCTCAAACCAAAGTTTGTGATGGAGGCCCGAGGCAAACAGTGGCCGAAATCACCGGACTTCGGACAACCATGGTTCCAACAACTAGCCGTAAAACCGTTGACCGTGGAGGCCATAGTTTAGAGTGAGCCTGGGTGACATCGGGGCCTGCCCAACTTGGCCGATTGCGCGACCTCAGTAAAGTATCGGATAAATGATCCTTCGATCAACCAGGTGGCTTGACGGTCCTTCATTGAATTTTATACAGCGGTGTTCTCCCCTTATGAATGTCTTCCCCAGAGCGCGCCGTTACTAGTGAAGCTCTTTATCCGTGAGGGTGAAGGGTTACCAACCACAGTGTTCTAGTGCATGTTCAACCCAGATTTTTTTCCGAATCTCGGGCGCTTGCATTGTAACATTGTCAATTTGTCGAAGAATATCATCCTTAAGGGATAAGGTCGATATCTATGTTGAATAGGACGTAAGCGATAAGAATCCATCCCTGCTCCCATTTCACCGTGAACATGAACGGCGACTGTTCCTAGTCCGAACGATCACCAGAAAAACGCATGACTATTGCCACAGCAGACAAAAAAGTCCAAGTTAAACCGACCAATGAAAATATATGGAACATGGTCTTCAGGCTGCTCCTCTGAACAATTAGCAAGCCATATTAATACCGTCAAATGGACCTAATTTCAAGCATTTCAGAACATTCATTAATACCAAAACAATGGTGTTCACCTAAGTGCTGGTTTTCGTGCGCAAGTAATTCTCCGATGGCCCCAAAGACAGTGTTCGGTGTATATCCATTGATGCACTGAACATTATTGTTTTCTTAACCTGAAATGCGTGAGCCAGTGAGTGCAGCCAAATGTCAAGTAACACTTAGTACGTACCTGGGCAGTCAACCCAAGCGCCTGAACTTATAACATGTATTTCGCCTTGTGGCCGAACAAAGCCGAAATACGATCTAGGTGTAGATCATGATGACTTAGTTGTGTGGCTACGCAATAGTCAAACCCCTACCCGGAAATGATGGGACGAGATCATATCTTATTAAGATATATTAATTAGATTACTGAGCATCCAAATATTCCGCAAATGCCTTGTTTCCAGTCAGCGTAGCATAGGATGAGAACTAGGGCGAGAAAATAGAGGCTCTTGCTTACTCTAGGCGAAGCATAGACAATCGTTCTATAGACTGTATCGGCAGGAAGGTGCAACGGAAGGCATACAGACGAGATCAGAGCAATGGAAGCACCTATTCATGGGGTCATTCTTTGCCAGCTTTCTCAAAGGTTCACAAAGCTCACCGAGGGAATGCCCGACAATAGTAACCTTCTTGAAACCGCTGGTGGTCAATGCGGTCTCGACTGCCTCAAGAACTTCCGTAGCAGATCTGTTGGTGTGGACCATGTGGTAATTAATACGAATGTAGGTAATCGGACTTGAACACACTGTTCTTGTGCGAAGCCAAAACCATGGTGCACTTGTACACCACCGCCGATTCCTGGAAAGAGAGACGGGCTTAGAGGAGACATGACGAAGATCGCACCAGTGATAAGGGGTATGCTAGGGAATACTCCGTAAGTTGCATATTTTGCTTAAATGGAGGGTTTACTTGCATTTTAGCTGGGTCTGCGCCCTGTTCCAGTTGATCACAATTCACGTCAGCGCTCTTTAGTATAATGCGTCATCATTGGACACACCACTTACTTGGTATGAGACAATGACAGTCTAGGATCAGGACGGTGTGACTATTATTCATTTACGCAAACATTGTAATGCACCCTACCTCAAGAGTAGGGTCGTACCCAACAAACCAAAATTGGGTCAAGGACCCATCCCCACCTGATGCAACGGGCTTGAAAGAGGGATTTGCCTCACAGTGTGCTTCGGAGCTACGTCAGAACAGTAGAACTATGGTTTTTTGGGGACTGATACGTACTTCCACAAGTCCAGGTAGAAGCTATATTGGTACCTCCACAAAAAGCCGCAGCCGCGTAGTGAGTGTACGGCTTGAAGAAATGAATCTGATCAGCAGTAAGGGTCGATACTGGCGAGCCCGCGGGTCCTTTCTTGCCGGGTGGTCTGTTGTCTACTGTTTTTTGAGGGACAGCATTGACGGCAATAATAGTAGAAACGGACGCCAAAATTAACAGCCACAGAGAAACCATTTCGAGTGGAGGCACAGAAGTCCCAGGACAAGATTACAGGCGTTATATAGCGATTTGCGATCCCTTGCGTATGTCTTTGTGCCACAGCTGTCAAGAAGCGTCGCGGTATCATACCGACTTCGACCTTGATCTGTTAGTGATGTTTGTCATGTTGGCAGTTCTGACGCTTCCTATATAGGCCTCGAGTAGACTTGAGGTCGATCAGGCCGACCCCCCACATTTGTCTATGACGGATAAGTAGTATACATAGGCGCCGAATGCAAGGGTTGAGGATGTAAGTTGAACTGACCTTAGATCTGTCTTCATCTGCCCTCGTGCGATTCCGATGGAAGAGTAATTCACGTTGGACTGGTCCTGTTAAATTTGTCTTCGTCAAGAGAAATAAGCATCGCATGTTATTTTCTTTGTTCATACGAGTGGAAATCGAGGAAATCGAGCGTGTCCGCTTGGATGACGTTGACGTGTTACATCATGATATCCAAGCGGAGTACAGCTCTTCAAAGCATCAATCGACAACACTTCAAACTATTGCTGTTTCAGGATCTACCCACGTTGACGTGTGAATCTCGCGTAGATCAGCATCGTTGCCAAATGTTGGGCACAAAACCTATGGCGTTTGTTGTTCCCTAACCCCACGAACACACATCGGAACTATTCACACCAAGTAAGGGAACAACAAATAAATACAATGTACTCGAGTCTCCATCGTTTAACATACATGTCCTTTCTGCTGCTGGACGTCTGGCGATTGTTTCTGGTTGCGCTTGACACGGCCCTTCTACTTTTCGACATTGGTCGACCACCGTGTATACCAGTTGCGTTTACGAAGTGTCGTTGTGGGCGCCACGTGAGACGTGTCTTGAGAGATAAGTGCGAAGATAAGCATTACTTAGGGTGTTTAAACAATTTTACGGAATGAAGTCACAGCGTGCAAGAGCCAAGTTATTTTCCACATTTGTATGTGTGTTATATTTTCTGACAGATCCAGAGTTTGCATGACATTCCCACTCGATACTTGGTCACCACCTGCGAGGAGTCGGGTTGAGGAAACGGTCAAACAACGGTCAGAAGAACCGAGAAGTCAGGTTCTTACTTTTTGTGAGCCTGAGATATCCGAAGGAGACCCAAACAATCATTTTATGGTTTCCCACCATAAATGACTCCACCGCCTCGAACCACTTTTACTGGAAATCTACGGCTCAATCACCACGTCCAGTCGCTTGTCAATCACTATCTTTTTGTACATCACACAACGGGGACATTTGTGGGCACACGGCAATCCAGGTGCAGCAATACCGGTGCTACAGGTAGTAGAGCCAGGGGAGTGCGCAAAGACCTTGAGGGCGCCAAACTTAATAAGAGCATCCATATCATTCAAGCCACCACTATCGTTGCCGTTGCAGGACCCACTGCGAACGCCCCAGCAGAGCATACTGGACCTTCGGCTCACGCGGGGCTTCCGTACAAAATGCTGGCGAAAATAATTCTGCATTCAACCGATAGTTCTGGGATGCCGACGGAACTACGCTCGTGTCTGTTCTAGATGGTAGGTGGTGGATGGAGGTATGCCCCGGTCTCTGGACGACCAGTGTCGTTGCCATTGTCGGACCTACTACGAACGCCCCAGCAGGGCATACTGGGCCTCCGGTCCACACAGGGCTTCTGTGAGAAATTCTGGTTCGAAGAAGTTTCTGCATCCACGGAGGATTCTGGGATCGCTATTTCTATTGACTTGATCATGAGCGGCGTTTCATGATGGACCTACGCCCGTGTCTGTTGTAGATGGGGGAGCGGTGGCAGAAAGTATGCCCGATCTCTGGACGACCACCGCTCTCGAGTCTCGAATGGCTTTTTGTGGAAGGCATAGGTATCACCTGGGTTCACCAACCTTCTCCGGGGATCCCGAATCTCCTCAAAGTGCCGGATCTGTCCAACTTGGTTCATTTCGCCATCTCTATAGAGTATCGGATAGAGGATCCTTCTAGCAGATGGGGCGATCTCGCCCACACTGAAGTTTCACAACGGTGGTCTTTTCTCCTTACGAGCCTTGTCGTGAAGGAAGTTGTTCCATCGCAGTACTTGGAGCGTCTGCTCCCAAAGGTGCCTTCGCCGGAGTCCGCACTGTTACGTTGTCAATCTTGATACCTCGTTGGAGTCGCAATGTGTAGCGTCTTCCTCCCTATAAGGTTTTCATCAACATGGATAAGTACGGAGGAGGAAGCGAATGTGTTGAGTATAAGGCGGTTAAAGCTCTGAATGAGGAACGCCATCCTTCAGGGATAAGACTGATATCCAGATGTTGCATGAGGCGGCTTGAACGTTAAACGGTCCATCCCTGCTCCTATTTCGCTACGAATATTAGTGGTGGCTGTCTGTAATGGTTTCTGTAGTAGAAACTCGTACTCGCGCGCACTATCTTGACTCGCACTATAAGAGGGTTTTATGAGGCTTCGCCTAGCTGTGACACGAATTTCTGCCGAGTCTGGTATAAAAGCGAGGTGAAAGCACAGAAATGCCGCCGTCGCCATAGCAACTGACAGGAATATTGAACGTCGGTGTCCCTGGAAAAAGAAAATTCCTATGGATGCCTCGAGGCCGCGGTATGTGGCTGGTCTGTGCAGGGCGAGTATTGACGCGTCCGGCCACGAGGCATGATGGTGAATAGGGGGTTCGAGTGTATATGTATATCTCAGAAAATGGATTGGAATAGAGGGTGTGGACGAAGGGATATATCGTGAGTTGTTGTAAAGGAGTGGATCATGGGGACGGCCAAAAGCGGAACCCTAGCACGTGGTTGGTAACGCCTTGTTCTGCTCTGAAAAATCCGCTTTGATTTCTTGCTTTGATTCTTGCATTATAAACTCATTTTCTTATACTTTCACGAATCACCCCAAACCCACAACGATTTACTCAGACTATCACACGAAAAGGCCGCGCGGTGGGCCTATGATCACACAACCGCAATGAACTCTTTTCACGGAACAAGTAAGTAAAACCCACGACTTTTCCACGCGTCGTGTTCGATATTCATCGATATCTACCTAGTCCCTTCAGAGAACTGGGACGACGACTTTGAATTCCAGCCATCGCAAACGAAACATCCAAATGCCAACGCAAAAACGAAACACGCAAGCGACCCCGCACCTCACCGGATGTCCATCGCCAGTTCAGACTGGGATGCCGTACACGACGAGGACGAGGACGACGAACATGATGAGGATGAACAACAACAGACGAAAGCATCTACGATCCTTGAAGACAAGAAGAACCTTACGCAGTGGGCAGACACCACATCTACAACCCCCCAAACACCGACCAAACGCACACACCCAGTCACGAAATCGACAGAGAACTGGGACGACGACTTTGAGGACTCTCCAGTCCGCTCGCAGAATACCAGCCCCAGCAAAGCCTTCCCCCCACCCCCCCAAGCAAAATCCCCTTCAAAGCACACGAAACGTAAAGGCGCCAGGCCCGAAAGCTGGGATGACGAGTTCGGGGGCCCCGCAGCGAACAAGAACTCTCCCGGCAGAGGGCTAGCGTCGCCCGAGTCGTCAGACGACGAGCTGGAGATGGGGTACGCGCGGGGGGACATCGACGAGGACGACCGAACAGTGACGGCGCGTTCGCGGCGTGCTGCACTCTCACGCCTGACATCAACCGCGAATACACCCCCACCGCCAATGCCGGCGCTCCCCCTGCCCTTCCTCGACCCATCCCAGGTGTTCCCGCGGTCCCCCACCGCGTCGGTGTTCTCCATCCCCACACAACGACCACCATCGAGCACCTCGACGACATACCTGCGGCCGACGATGTCGCGGTCTTCGTCACGACTAGACGCGCTGCCTCCGAGCCCGCCGATCCATAGGGAGCGGGAGCGGCGGCGGCTGAGGAAGAAGAGCAGGCCGGTGCCTCAGGGAGCGATTGAAATGGCTAATCTGAGCCGGAGGAGGGACGAGGAGTATGCGTTCGAGGAGGAGGGGGAAGGAGAGGAGGAGGGCGGCGGTCGGCGGTCGGTGGATAGTAACCGGCCACACACGCCAGATGGTGGGGTGAACTACGACTCTGCAGGCCCTTCGAGTATGCCTGCAGGAACACCACCAACAGGACTAGTGCCGCCTAGTACGCCGAATGGGAAGGGTGGGGCACTGTTGAGCCGGATCGGGAGCGTGAAGAAGTGGGGAGTTCGGAGGAAGCGAGGGGGGAGTATTACGCCAGGGGAGGTGCTTGGGGGACCGGGTGCTGGGGTGCGGATAGGTGGGTACACGTTGCATCTTCCTTGGTTTTAGACCGGGCTACGCGTTTTCTGCTTCTTCTGTGCTCTTATTTCACCTCCGGACGTGTTTTTTTTTCGTTGGCTCTTGCGTTTTTTGTTTTATTGTTTCTTTCACCGTGTTGTCTTCAAATGCGAGTCTCCGCCTTTTTCTGCGAGTCATACCGTTCTTCTACGCGACCAGCACATAACTAACATCCTTCCCCTGCAGACATGGACGCCTCGTCGGGCTATCACGCAGAGCACGACGTGAATCTGACACCGCGGCCACGACCACACAGCCAAGCATCCTCCTCATTCCCATCCTCAGGATCCGAGTCACACAGCTCAAACAACCACCACAGCGGGAGCGCGTCGAGCCACCACAGGTACCACACACACACCACCGCCAACCGCAAGCGCGCATCCACCACCTCTCCAGGGCAAACCCACGGCCAAACTTCCAACACCAACTGGTTCTTCCGGTCCTCCAGCTCCCCACTTGCCGCGTCCGGGAGCACCACCACCGCCGCCGCCACTGCTACGCCCTTCGCGCTCGGCACAGGGAGCAACAGCAGCAACGACCTCGTCGGGCGCCCGTACACCGGTGGCAAGGACCTGCGCGAGTTCCCCCACCCCCCACGGCCCTCCGCGCCGCCGCCGGAGACGCCGACGAAGCTCGTGAAGCGGAAGAGCCTGGGGTTCGTGCAGCTGCGCCGCGGGTTTGGCGGCCACGGGGACGACCCCCCCGGCGGGGCGGGGGCGGGCGGCGGGCGGCGATCGCGCGATGAGAAGGAGCGGGCCGACGAGAAGGGGAAGCGGCCCGCGTCGATGATGCCCCCGGCGCGGCATGCGTCGTATGGGGGCCTCGGGATGGGGAGGGCGGGTGCTAATGGGAATGAGGACGCTGACGGGAACGGGAACGGGGTGGGTGGGGATGCGTTCGTGCTGGGCGAGCATGAGAGGGAGCGAGTGCGGGAGGCGGAGCGCGAGCGCGATAAGGAGAGGGAGAGGGAGAGGGATAAAGAAAAGGAGGGGAGCAGGAGTTTCATGGGGAGCGTACGCAAGATCTCGCTCGTGGGCCGGCACAAGCGGACCAAGAGCGGGGTATCGCTCTCGGGTGTGGAGGAGCTGCCCGGCGTCCGCCCGCCGCGCTCCTCGATCCCCCTAACGCCACATCTGCACCCACAAGGACACCTGCGAGAGCACCCGGACCGCGAGCGCACGCCGCAGCCGAAGCATTTCAACGCGGGCGCGAACGGCAACCCCCTCCTCCCGCCCATCGAGCTCCAGCCGCCGTCGCCCCCGCGCACGCGCCCGAGCCCCGTGCAGACACGCCCGGCGGGCACAGGCGCAGGGACGGGGACGGGGATTGAGAACATGCTCTCGCCGAGCTCGTCTTCCGCGTCGTCCCTCACGGCTTCGCCGACCTCTCCTACGACGCCGTCGCGGCGCGCGAAGACACCCGGCTCGCCACAAGCAGCGTCGCTGGGTCGTTCGACGATAGGGCCGTCGGTGGGTGCGAGTGTCGCCCCAGCTGTGCCGTCTTCGAGTGGGGCTAGTGCGGCGGTGCTGAGGAGGAACTCGCTGGGCGATCTGAAGATCCCTGACCGGATTAGCCAGGCGCAGGTCGGGCTGCGGCGGGATTTGGGTATGGTTAGGGAGTTTGCGGCGAATGTGGAACGTAAGTTTCTTTTATGGCCTTGGACCGTAGGGATGTTGACTGATGTATGATGCGGTATTACAGAGCTGAAGGAACTGCAGATGACTTACCATGGGCTTGTGCGTGAAGTGCAGGGGATCCTCGATAGCCACATGTTGCAGTCCCAGTCGCAGCAGCAGGCCCAGCCCCGGGCTACGTCCCCGAGTTTTCTGCAGAACCTATCTAGGCCTATATCTCGACACCGCTCAAACACCAACCCTACCTCTCCACCTTCGTCCTCCCTCCCCACAGCCCCACCCACCGCACCCACGAACCCCAATTCCTACGCACAGATGGCAATAAAGCAGCTCGCCTCAGCATTCTACACCATCAATTCCAAGTACCGTATTTCATGGGAGTGTGCCGAGCTCCTCATCGAGCTCGGTGGTGGGTCGAGCGCCGGCAACGAGGGCAGCTCAAGCGTTCCGTCGACGAGCGCCTCCGCGCCTGCCATGCACAGCGTTGCGGGCGGCACCCCGCAAGAGCTCAGAAAAGCCAGCCGCGAGCGCGCCGTCACGCTTGCCGGGGACGAGTCGAAGCCGCCCACCCCCACACCCGGTGCGACCAGTTCCATATCGGTGGGCATACGGGCAGTCAGCCCACCGCTGGCAAGCCCGCCGAGCCTGGCGTGGCGTGCGTCCACAGGGAGACACGACCTGAGCCACCGCCAGCTGGTCCTGCTAAAGGAGATGCTGCACAACGCGGACTCGGCGTCGGCGTTCGCGGCTGATGACATGGGCGGCGGGTCAATCCCGGAGGAGTCGTTCCTCCCGCCCGCGTCGGCGTCGGCGATGCTGAGTGTGAACAGGGAGTGGAGGTGGGGCGACGCGATGAACAGCACGGTCACCCTGCCCTCAGAGGACAGCGGCCCCGGCGGCGGCGGGGGGAGTGCGGGCGGGTCGGCGGCGGCGAAGAAGCGCAGGAGCAGCAGGCTGGGGATGAGCGGGCTGCGGGATATGCTGAGGTCGCTGAAGCGGAGTCATTCGGAGAACCCGCCGCTCCCCGCCACGATAGCCGTGCCCTCGTCGACCTCGCTCTGCACCAGCACGGACAACTCGTCGATGGACCACCGGTACCCGCACGGACACGTCCCTCCTTCTCAGGGGCGGAGGAGAGCGAAGACCAGCTCGGGGCCCGAGTCGGTTCGGATACCACGGCCCACGTCGCCGTATAGCCCGTCGTCGCTCACCACCAAGCCGTCACCTCGCCGCCCGTCGCTGGCCTCCATCTTCCGTCTTGGGCAAAAAAACAAGGCGGCGTCTCCGGCGGGGACCGCAGACAACAGCGAAAACGAGGCGCATCCGCGGTCGGCGGGGAGCCGCTCGGCATCGGGGAGCAGTGTAGGGGAGGAAGAGGACTGGGACCGCATAGACTCTGCAACTGATCTTGACGCTGCTGCCCGTGCCCTGGGGATCGCCCATGACGGCTCAGCGACGGTGCGGGGAAAACTCGGGAGGTCACCGTACCTCCAAGACTCATTCCCTCCCCCGCTTCCTGGATACCCTATCCGGCCACTAACACCGAAACGGTCAGCTAGTGGCTCCCAGTCCTCGCTCTGGGGCGGGGAGTCGCCTTCGCATGGTACCCCGCCCCCACTTCCTCCCTCTAGATCGACCCGGCTGTCGAATGTGGAGGAACACGTGGACGGCCAACGGCAGGTCCGCTCCTCTTCGAAGGGCCGGCACTCGAAGGTCGGCGTCAGTCCCTCGCGGCCGGTATCCCGCGGTACGAAGAACGGATCCGTGCGCTCCATGCCTCCCCAGTCCGCATCGAATATCTTGCCTGACCCCAAGCTCGCCATGACTCCGGAAAACATCAAGCCGTTGCTGGAGAACGCCAAGGACGTCCATGCAAGGCTGAACGAGTGCATTGCTGAGATTCGCTCATTGCTCTCTATGCACGCACAATAAGGAACATTTCCCGCATCGCATTTACCCCCTCACAATTCATGCTCTCAAAATCAAGCGCTCTGCACTTAATTCGACAATCCTCTCTCTGTCTCTCCTCCATCTGTTCTATCGCACTCGCGTACCGCACAAACGCATCCACTCGTTTTTGCTCATTCGTTTAGCTCTGCACACTCATCTTGCTGTCTTAGTGTCTTTATAATAGATCGCTGCACGTCCTCCTCTACCGCATACCTGATCTGATCTATATCTTGCCTTCAATTCGCTTCAAGTTTCCGTAGTATGTTTTAGATACGTATACATGATTTTCAATAAAACCACTTCATCTCAGTACGCCCGAAATTCGCTAAAACGATCTGGTTGGAATCCAATTTGTACCGTTCTACTCTGCGTAGGAAGACAAGCATTGACTCGATGTGTGTACGAAATCAAGACACTAGAGTTAAACTTGAGCTTGGAAGGTGATCCCTCTTCCTGCTTCAATCAATGCCTGTACCCACCGTCGACTCAAGTCACTTGCTCCTCCCCCATTTGTATCCAGATTGATGAACGGAGAGGAAGGTACTGCCCACCGTAATTCCAGCATGTCAATAAAAGCATCTAGATCGACAACATAGCAGTGCAGGGCCTCGAGGTTTGGCAGAAAATGTGGGTCAGACTGTTGCCGAAGCACACTACTTGGTAGTTCGCTTCCATCTTGAATTGAAAGTTTCACCAGCCGAGGCGCGCTCTAGATCAGACGCCCCCAAGTACTGCGATGGAATGACTTCGTTCACAATAAGAGACCTAAGGGAAGAGCACCGCCGTATGAAAGTGGTAAAGGCCAGGTCGTCCCAGCTAATCAAGGGTTCCTTTATCCCATACTCCACAGAGATCATGAAATCGACCAAGTTGGGCATATCTAACAATTTGAGGAGATTCAGGACGCCTGAGGAAGGTTGGCCACCGTAACTAATGCCTCTGCCTTCCACAAAAAATGATTCAAGAGCGGGGAGTGTGACGGTCGTAAGGTGGAGTGTTTCCGTCCCGATAATACCGAGGCGGCAGTCTTTGAGGTTAACTCTCTGCTTCAAAAGCCTAAAGGCTTCAGAGGGTGCGAAAAGGGACCCTGGAATATGAATATGCGTCAAGGAATAGTAAGAGAAATCAACGAAGACATTGCGAAGGCTAGGGGCATCATGAAACACTGGTCGATTTGCTGATCTATCGTCCAACGCAGATTCTCGAGAAACTCAACAGGCCCAGGTGGTTGTGCAGGGAATATGAAAAAGTAATATCCTCTTTCGAAGCAGAGATATTTGTGTCTGCTGAAAATATTCATTAAGAAGATGGTTGGTGATATATTCAATGGGCTCCTGCGCTTCGCAGTAACCGCTACGGCCAGACGTGATGGTGAGCAAAGCTAACGAGTTTATGTGGCGGGAAAGGATGATATTGACTAGATGAACGCGACCCACATAAGTCGACCACTTCTTGAAATCAATTGGATGGTCGTCCAGAGCCCTGGCATGCCATCCGCTACTCTCTTCCACCTAGAACAGAGGCGAGAATAGTTCCATGGCGAGGTGTTGTTCAAGTCTGCAAGAATCATGATCCCAGAATCCTCCTTTGGATACAAAGAATATCTTGGCGAGCGTCTAATTAGGAGGCTTTGTGAGAGCTCATGAGACGTTGCTGACTGTTCTTATGACGGGGATAACAGCATTGGTGGCTCGAACAATATCGACGTCCCCAGTAGTATCGGCACCCTCGAGATCTTTGGGTACTCTTCTACTACCTTTGGCATCGACGAGGGGTACATCATTTAGCACATCTAATACTAAACAAAGTGGGTTAGCAATCTATTCAATCAAGTAGGAAAACTAACCGCCAACACCACTTCTCCCGATTGCTGGGATAAGGTGCTTGCAGACCTTAATGAAAATTTGCTTTGCACGAGTTCTGTACCACCGCGATTTGGATTAGGATGTCAGTTCAGGCATGGCGAACGTTGTCGAGGTTGAAATATGGATTCCTGATACGTTGTCTATAGTTATAATGAACCTAGTATTATGACATCGTCTGATGAACAGCACGATTCATTATTGAGAACCCCACCACTCATGCCGCGAAGCCCGAGCGCCAGTACTCACTGTCGGAATTTTCACGTATCAAATTCCCACATAGAGTGCATTGGTATGTTGGATTGCAACAGCAAACAATCATTACTGGTCATGTGCACTATAGATGGGTGTCTGCAGAATGTTTACAAGTCAGTATATGGCCTGTCAGATTGGTGGACGCACCAATTACAATTCTTCCCGGTATGTGTGTGGGTACATAAGTGGGCAGACGAATTACTTCGTCGGGTTTGCATCGGATCATGTATGGGAAGTGTACAGTTGGAATTACTCATCTTTGGCTCTTCAGAAGATATCTTGCGCCATGAGAGCAGTTACGATATCGTGGAGTAAGTATCAATAGGACAGAAGTTATCGTATTCCGCGGATCCGGGAAGGCGCACAAGTTCAGAAACTTACATATGGCCGTCGGCCGGGTGCGGCCGGCATACTCAACAGCAGCCACAAGCTGATGAATCTTTCTTCAGTGACTGAATGAACATTGAGTTTGCGCTATTCATCGCGACTTGACCG
Organism: Collybia mongolica; assembly: GCA_013420905.1. NCBI lineage: Eukaryota > Fungi > Basidiomycota > Agaricomycetes > Agaricales > Clitocybaceae > Collybia > Collybia mongolica. The sequence continues at coordinate 1,010,520 of JAAXNY010000017.1, forward strand.
ACCTACCAACGCCGATGAAACAACAGGCGAGGATTTCATGATCCTCCGTTCCCGAATTTATTCAACATCCCCAAGGGGCAGGGCTCCAAAGGCATACGACGGTCCGGTGGGGGGTGTGTGTAGTCAAATCCGAGCTCGTGTGGGGCTTACATCACAACATGTACGAGTTCCAGGAGCCCCCCTCCACCGAAATCAACGGAGCCATTAGCAAAACTCCCTCAATCCCCATGCTAGGTACACACAATTGCTGGTGAGTTCCGAATACTTCCAAACGCCCAAACTCCTTGGCATCCTTGTCAGTTACTCATCAGAGGCAAAATGCACCGCAGTAGTCACGAGGTAAACGCGTCCTCAATTTACGAGGCCGCTCATTTTCACCCTCACATTGGGCAAGCATGGAGTCGTCGTTTTACTTCCCTCCATATTTGGCGCGTTTGGATGTGCCGCTGCTGTCATGCCTTCGTTCCGTCCTATGAGTCGTGGAATTGCCATGCTTGGAGGTTCTCCTCGGCGAGAAGTAAAACTGGTGACTTCCTCCATTCCCATCGACTCGACATCTCCATACAGTTCCTTCATGTGCCTCTCAAACGCGTTTTACGACCCAGGGGTGCACGAATCCAGGACGGCGCTTCGCAAACCCCACGATATCATATGCGAAGGCTAGTTTTTCATTCGCATCACTTGTTGCTTTGCCGGCGAAGCTGGAGTTTTGATGATGTCAGAATCCTCAGATATTTGTGTTATAATATGCATACATGGGGTTTATAATACAGATTAAAATGGTACGCGCCTTATTTTTTTATATTAATTTATAAAATTCCAAAAAACGACATCTGTTAAAGTCCAGGGGGACCCTGTGATATGGATAGCAGCGTTATCCCTCAAGGGTAATATTCCTTCCTGCTTGCTTCAACGCCTCCACCCGTCTTTTACTCAAATCACTTGCTCCTCTTCCATTCGCATCCACGTTGATGGAAACCTCATGCAGCGAACAGGATGGTGCTGCCCACCGCGATTCCAGCATGTCAAGGAAGACACACAGATCGGATACACAACAGTGCAGGACACCCAGATTTGGGAGAAAATCTGGTTTAGACATGCACTGGATCACGGTAGTTGGCAAATTGTCACCATATCGAAGGGAGAGCGCCACCAGCGAAGGCGCACTCCGGAGCAGGTGCTCCAAGTACTGCGATGGAACAACGTTATCCACAATAAGGCTCTTAAGCGAAGAGCACCGTTGTATAAATTCGATGAACGCCATGTCATCCCATCTGATAGAGGGGCCTTTTACCTCATGTTCTTCGGAGATCTTGAAATTAGCCAGGTTGGGCAAGTTCAATAACTTCAAAAGGTTTGTGATCTCTGAGGAAGATTGACCACCGGAACTGAAGTTCCTGTCCTCCACAACAAGTGATTCGAGAGACGGGAGTGTGATCGGGGGGGTAGCAATATCTGGAGTGCCTGCAGAATCTTCTGTCCCGAGTGTCGTAATCCCAAGACGGCAGTCTTCAAGGTTAACGCTCTGATTCAGGAGCGCAAAGGCGTCGGCAAGTGTAAAGAGAGAGCCCGGAAAATGAACATGCGTCAATTGCGACCACGGCAGAGGAAGGCTAAAGAGGTTGAAATGACTAAACCACTGGGAATGGCTGCGCAGATCGATGGAGACCTTGCGGAGGCTAGGGGCGTCTCGAAAAACTGACACATTGTCGACTTTATCATCTAGCGTCCAACGCAGGGTTTCAAGAGAATTCATCGACCCAGGCGATTGTGTAAGAAACGCGCCAAAGTGATACCCTCTTTTAAAGCAAAGAGATCTAAGTTTGTTGGAATGTGCGTTTAGGAGGTGGGTGGTGATATACTCGATAGGCGCGTATGCATCATAGTAACGGCCGTGGCCAGGCGTGATGGTGAGTGAAATCAATGATTTTGGGTGGCGGGAAAGGATGACGTTTACTAGCTTGACATGTCCCACATAATTCGACCACTTCTTAAAATCAATTATGATTCTTGTCCAGAGCTCGGGCACACTGTCCGCGACCGCCTTCCAACTAGAACATACGCGGGCATAGTTCCATGGGGATATACTGCTCAAGTCGGCGGGAATTTCGATCATAGAATCCTCGCTTGTGTACGAGAAAATCTTGGCGAGCATCTCGTAAGGAAGCCTTGCGTGGGCTGGGAGCCGAGCATGCTGTACTACGGCGTTGGGAGTGCATGCGATGGTGGCTTGAGCGATATCGACGATGAAAACTGGTTTAACACTCGCAAGATCTTTGGGTGCCCTCCTATTGCCTGCAGCAGAGTCGATGAAGGTTATATCATTCAGGGTCTCTAACGTGATACAATATGGGTGAGCAATTTATTCAATCGAGTGTAAAAACAATTTGACACACTGTCCGCGCCACTGCTCACGATTGTCGAAGAGAGGTGTTTCCGAGCTTTGGTGAAGGTTTGCATTGCACGAGTTCTATGCCTTGGTAAATAGGGTGGAGATTTTGGTTGAAGTTATGGTAATTGTTAATGTGGGTTACTGGGAGAAAAAGGATCCTTACTCACAAGGCCCTCGTAAACCAATATCACGATTACGACGTCTGTCTTCGATCTGCCTTCTCGAAGTTACTTCTGTTCGAAACCAAATACCGGTAAATATCCGGCACGATGGGTGCAGAAGACACGGTATTGATCGTGAATATGCTATGAGTATTGGGCAGCGCTTTTAGGTATAGTGGGTTGGGAAGCGGATTCGGAGATGCTTAGGACCATGACTAGGGAAACAAGCAATTGTCAAGTTGTGGTTCTTGCGGATCCAACGGCCCAGGAACGTTGATCCTGCCGCTGTTTTGTCACAAGCTTCCGGTGCAAATAAACACTGCTTTTGGGTTGGCATAGCTACGGCCGGCTCACTCGCCAGTGAAATAGGAAACGCATTCTCCACAAGCGACTCAAAAATTGACAAGGGTCTGGTAGGCTCAGAAATAGGTGGAGCACCACCGCACTGGCGAGGTAAACCTTGGAGAAGCTGCTGCGTGTACTTCGAATCCAATGTATACAATTTCTGCTGCAGTTACATGCATACACAAATTCTATATACAGTATTCAAGGCTCAAGGTAAATTCCAACATCCTCCAGGTCTGTCTATATATCCCAGATCTGGTTATATCTGTAGATCCTAATACATTCAAGGTCCAAATATATAGATAGGTGTATATGAATCCATGTATATACATATTCTAATATACTTGCTGTCTGTTTATATACTGTACATAAGTATATTTATGTGAAGGATCCCTTAACATGCCAGTGGAGGGCTGATCCTTGTGTAGATAAAAATCATGCAAGAAACTTTGGAAACCCCTTAGGTCTATCTGGACAGATGATGGCCAAAAGATGGTCAAATGCCTGAGGTGTGGATGTGGATTAAATTTGCGCCTTCCTTAAGAAGCCTGAGGCAGGTCTGGATAAAATCAGCAATAAATTATAGGCACTTCAGTGTTCAAACACTGAGCTGTAAATCTTTGTAGGCCTACACTTTGCCACTAGACTATTGATAAATGTAATGTGCACAATCTTAAACCTTCTCAATAGGGAACTTAGGACATGAAAAAAAATAGGACCACACCATTACTTGCTAAACCTGACCTCAACCTGTCAAATATGGCAGGAAAAGAAGACCCAAACTTTGTCAACCTAGCCAACAACCTGACACCACAGTCTAATCATGGCATCTGGATAGGAAAAGGGTGGGATTGATCCAAGGATTCCAAAGATGTTCCTTGCAGATTGGGGTTATATCATTCTCACCTCCTGGAAATGCCTGAGTATTACACAAGACAGGCATTTCCAAGGAATGATATCACAGTTGAGGAGTTCATTGAAAAAGATTTACTGAAAGTGTCACATAGTCTTGTGGCAATAAAACCCAATCTCTGGTTCAATCACCTTCCTCCAAACCAGGATGCAGAAGTCCTCCTCTCATGGCCATTCCATCACAAGTATTTGTTGTGAAGAGGCAATTGGGCAGGCCACCTTGGATGGAAAGCACTCAGTACAAGACCCATCATTTCCTAAATTCATACTTACTACTTTGGAGTGTTCAACTTTGGGTGAAGGCACATAAAGTCAATGATTCTCAATGTCTTTGGAAAAACTCTTTGGCATGGTTCATGACAAACTTTGTGGCTAATGATGAAGAACTCTGTAATATAACACAAATATGGCTTCTTGCTCTTGAGCACACATTCCTGGGGCTGGAAACCTGACAACAACTCTAGTCTTGCAATCCTGCTTTTAGATGGTTGGGTGAGTGGTGTACCCATTGATATGATGTTCAGTCAGCTCTCTGAGTGTGCAGAGAGAGACCCCATGCTTGACAAATTCATCATCATAGAGACTTTGTGGTTTATGAACAATATCAATAAAGCAACATCCATGGAGGATCACGATGTACCACTCATGCCATTCTTGGAACACCTGGAAAATCCCATCATAGAACCAAGCCTCATACAGATATTGAAGGTGGATCTAGAGTAATGGATTTGCTCAGTAAAATGTTAGTTGTGGCAGCAAAGGAACCTGAGCCAGAGATGCCAAGAGAAATGTCAAAAGCAGTGGTTGTGGCCCCAAATGTGTAAGGGGAGCATATACATACCCCACATCTAGTCACTTGGATATACCTTGCTTTATCATATACTTACTCATATGCTACTGTATACCTTGGGACTAGGGCTGCACACTGTACCATATATGGCATACAGCCATATAGTTTACAGTTCTGACAGCAACAGGTTTGCTGTAACCATAACCATACACCCTTCAAAAACAAGCCTGATGGCATGGCCAATATGGCTGTTGACAGGCTAATATGGGTATATAGCTTACACATTTTATAAAAATGTCTATTACAGCTACTGTAATGCCCCATCTATCCTTATGCACTCAAGCCAAAGTTGGCATGTTGTAATCATGAGTGTTTATATGGGGTCTGGATTCAAACTGGCCTGTTGAAGGGATATTGTATCACAGCCACCAGAGAATATTTGTTTGACAGCAACTGCAGAGCCTAGAATGAAGGGGTCATCAAATTATTCAAAACCAGTAGACCATACATCATTTGACTTACCTGGAATAGAAAATATATCACAGACTAAGCACTACAGGTTGTGGGACTGAGCTTGTTATCATATCCACCACTTTAGAGGCTGGCAGGTTTTGTAGTCCTCTCTTTGAAGTGTGAGATACTCTTCAAGCTCATTGATGTGTTGTTTTTTTTCATAGCATGCAGTAAAATTGACAGCCTTAGGTGGCTGGTAATAGGTCAGGGTGGAGGCTGTGGGTGCATTGTGGGTGTTTTTGGAAGTTGAAGACTTGTTCACATAGTTGGTATTGTAAAATAATTGTAAGGGGAACACCCAATTCCATGCACATGGCTCCAACTTCACACATTGGACATTGGACATTGGCATTGTGATTGGCATTGGCATTTGTACTTGCACATCAGCACTTGCACTTACACATTGGTACTTGTGCTCACACAGCAGCACTCACAACTCACACATTAGATTCCAGTCAGAGTACATTGGGTTCCCATCAGAGCACATTGGTTTGCTTGTAGATAGTGTACACTATGACCCTGAGCCATGTGGCAACAATGGGACTCCATGACTATTATTTAGAATAGGTATATAGGATAGAGACCCCTGGCAGAGGAACCTCAGAGTATTCTCTTTGGGTTCCTCTGCTAGGTAAGTAGATAGCCTGTTACTTGACTTCTATAATATAACTTTGGATTCCTCTGCTAGATCACACATTGGCTGACTTGGGGTCAGTGCAGCACAATGTAGGGTTGCCCTTACAATAATTGAAGGTCTAACTTTGCTTCCTCAAGGTCCTTGAGAAGTGTTGCATCACTGGAGTAATCTGACCTCATGCCTTCATAGTTGATTTGGAGATCTAGGACTTTTGAGAACATCAGATTGACTTCTCAATATTGTATCTGTCTAACTCACAAGAGGCCCAGGTGTAATAAGAAGTTTCTCATATGCAGCAAAGAGTCCAGCTTTGATTTGATGTGCTGAGTCAGGAAGCTCATGCAGGATGTCCCAAATATGCTCTTGGAGTCTGTGAAATATTGCAAGAGTAGTTGAAAGCCTTAATTCCTTGGTGGATGACATCTGTGTTGTAGCAGATTGGAAGGCTAAAAGCCAACTGGACATGGAATTAATTGCATCCTGTTTGCCAGTGGAAAGTTCCAGTGAATGAAAACTTGGAACCAACCTACAAATACATCTAATTCATCTTGAAATTGTAGAGCATGGTCTATCAAATCAATCCTTTTATTTAGTATATTATTCACTGAGTGTGAGGGTCATAAATGTACCCATTATTTGGTGTATTGAGAACCACTTGGTCTTGGCATCAAGTATTACCATTAATGCATACTCACCACTCTCAGGGTTCTTCTCCTTGAGAGATGTACTGACTTGCTGAAGCCAGCTCCTTTTGCATTGTGGACTTGATTAAATAGCACAAATAATTTTGCAGAGCTGTATACTGAAATTAGTAAATATGGCTGGTTTAATATGATATAGATGAGAACCTTTTGTACCCCAGACAAAATCTTGTTGTTCACACACTCTTCTTCATTATCACTATTGTCTTCTTCATCATACCTAGCAGCTTTGTTGTCAAATGTAGAAATCATTGGGGTGGTTGTGGGCTGTTGGTAATTGCCACCTCTAGTTTCAGATTCTTTCCAATTAGTTTTAAAAATTGCCCAATCCTGTTATGGCTGTTTAGGCCTTATCCTCTAGATCAATCTGGTTCATTGTTCATTTGTTCTAAGACCATTGACTCTATAAGTCCAACATCTAATGACTCCTGCTAGAGGGCTAAGTCAGATTGTTTGTTCAATGCTGCACTACTCCCTTCATAAGGCAAGTAGGATTGAGTTCACATCAAGGAGTCAAGAATAGATGAATAAGGTGAATTCAGCTAGGTCAAGCTAAAGAACTAACTAAGCTAGAATATCCCTATATATATGTAGGAGTCCAATAAGCATAGATAAGCATGATTTACACTATTGGTTGTATAGATAGGAGGGATTAGTGCTATTGGTTATATAGATATGTAAAGGGGATGAGTAAGCATGGGAAATAGAATGCATATATGGGTTTTAAAAATAAGAGTTGGCTGATGTTAGTAAGCTTGTGTAATCAGTAATATGTAAGGGAAAAGAGTGAATAGAGCATGTGAATAGGGAATTTGTAACAAATCCCCTCAAGAAGCTACACTGGTGCATTAGCTATGCTCCATATAAGACATAATCACTGGAGATACCTTGATTGCAGCAAGGTGAATAGTGTGAAGCATACATTGCTGTAAGGGTCAGGTCCTCAGACCATGGTCTATTAGCACAATATGGTCTTTCTTAACTACTGAACATTTACTTACCTTTTCAATGGGCTCTGATGGACTCTCACTCACTCTCAAAATAATCAAATGGACACTGTTTGTATGTATTTACATCCAACCATATCTGGTGGCTGGTAGCATTTGTATGACTTCATTGAATCAACACCAGTTTTGGGTCTCGTTTCCTTCACAAACCCTCTCGCTCACTCATAACCACTCGCACTTGCTTGTTTAATGGCCTGGACCATGCCTTGCCCATTACAGTTTGATTCAACCAAAAAAACAACGCTTCTTGATCTTTTACCACCACCATCCGACCGTGGGAATTCGTCCCTCCTGCACTAGGTCGTCCCTAAACTACCTAACACCTCATCCCTAATTGACATTGCCTTTCATCAGACCACTCTTTCGGCCTGGGCCACCATCCTTTTATACCATATCCAAATTTTTAACTTATCAGAGCTGATCCTGACTATCTGCAGGGTCATCTCATCTTGCCTGTACCAGGGGCTTCACTAATCCATTCACATCCACCTCATCAACTACCAGGCCACATGAGGACACCACAACTCTAGTTCTCTGCTTCGCGCAGATCCTTAGGGAGCGTCACCGCCAACATTCTCGACGATTTATTCGTACTTGCTTAACCACTACACCCAAAATACAAAAGGAGGAAGGGGTCTGGCCCCCAATCAGCTACTGTCCCTGCACAGAGCACACCTCTTGGGGAGAATGCCAGTTTATTGACCAATGGTGGGATTTGGCGGCCTCATTTTGAGGGGAGTCATCGCTTTGGGAGAGCGGTGTGGAACAGGGGGGAAAGTAATAGGGGGGATTCAGGAGAGGGGGAGCAGGTTTGAGGTATGGGTCATTCATTTAGTTTGGACATTTATCTTTGACACTGGGGGGGAGTAATGGGTTTCCAGGGCACCCTGAAAATACCAGGGGGGGAGTGGAACAGGGTACCAATGTGAAGGGAGGGGACCATGCCCCAACAAGCAAAGGCAAACCTTTAAGGCATTGGGAGGTTCAGACATGGTACAGTACAATACCGTTGGACTGCAGGTATCCTCAGTCTAGACCAGTAATATGACCTGGAGAGCAACTTAGTGTACAGCTCCACCCTGATGGCTCATTACAGATTACTTAGTGGTAATAGGTGTCTATGCCCGCATGTAGCTGGGTCAAACCCACATGCGCTTAATATTATTTGACCCAAAAAAAAAAAAAAAAAAAAAAGATTCAACCAAAAACAAAAAAAAAACTCATAACTATTTTTGCTCTGCTTCTTTTTACTAATATTCTCCTTTTAGGTCCACTCTGGACAGATGTCACACAGCATGCAATCCAATGGAGAATCAACCCCATGGGAGTCTTCCCAGGGTCCCAACCCTGCATTAGGACAGGCAGATCAGGCAGATCAGCCCATCCACCAACCCTCCACAGCCACACCAACATAAGAGGATTTCAGGGGACTAGTGAAACAGTTCCACAACCTGTCTGAGGTCATTTGAGAGAGCCAACATGCCATCATGCAGTCCTCTCTTTTTTTTTTTTTTTTTTTTTTTATATCAACATTTTATATACCAACTGTACATAATACATGTGCTGGTCACTACAAGTAGTAATTGGGAAAAGGGGGGGGAGGGGGGGCAGGAGACAAAGTGCTGCAGGGCTAGGGTGCTTGCCCGACCGGGGTCAGACTAGTGAATGGAGCCAGAGCTCGTTGTACACAGGCCGGAAGGGCCAATCTACGCCAGGGGGTGGGCCCCCTGCTGCGGCGCTCCGCAGCAGGTGGTGGCTTCAAGTCCACCAATTATCCAGGTTCACATGTTCAGGCAGGGAGCACCCTATAGCCATCACTTAGAACACTGAGTACCGCCCCTAGCCTGTTTAGGACTAGGGAACATCGAACGCGAAAGCGCTTTTGTTCTCCGAGAGGAATTCAACCAGCCACGCATAGCACAGTTGGCGGCTGGGCTTGTCTTCCCGTCCGTGTCGCGGACAGTCGTATAGGATGTGTTGTACGGTTTCCAGGGGAGCACTGCACCTACAGGAGACAGATTCTTCCTTGAAGAATCGCGATTGGAACACCCCAATTGGAGCATGTCCGGTGATGCATCGCACCAAGCGGGCAGTCAGAGCATGGCTGTGACCAGTCTTGCGCATCCATGGCCCATTGTTTACATGGGTCGGAGTGAGCGGGGTGTCCTTTTTCGCATAGAGCATCAGGAAATTGGAGCCAATGTACTTCTTGGACTGGAAGAGGGACTTCCAGCCGTCAAGCATGCATGTAACTGCTTCGCGTTGTGCAAGGTCAGCAGATATAACTGGCGCTCCACCTGCCTCAACACGAGTTGAGACGGCGCTGATGTGTGCCAGTTGGTGGTCTTCAATCTCCACACCACTTGTAATGTGGTGGAGGTGAATCTTGTGGATGGCGCGGAGCTGCAGCCAAGGCAGCAGCACATTGCACACTTTGAGGGCTGATGCTTGACCTGAGTGGTGCGACACATCGAGGGAATGCCTGAGGGCATTGATGGAGTCGGAGAAGATATGGACATCATGGATGTCCTCTAGTCCAATGTCAGCTGCCTGTTGGGCGCCTTCCGCAATCGCTCGCAGTTCGGCATCATCAGATGTAGATAGGCCAGTAGCAAACCAGTCCTCATATAAGTCTCCATCGTGCCAGACGCAGTACACCGCAACTGACTGCATGGGAGGAGGGGGGGGTGGATGCATCAGTGATAATGCAGATGCTCCATGGGGAATGAGAGGCCTCATCGACAGCGCTCTTCAGCGATGTGGTGCGGTCTTTCATGAATTCCTCGCGGTGATCACTGCCCTTAGGTGGGGGGGTGACAATGTCATAGACAATGCGACCAGGGAACAGGTCCTTGGGGCGCATGCCTGGTTGATTGAGTGGGTGGACAGGGTCCAGATCCAGGGAAGAGAGGCCAAGGTTAGACCAGGCCTCTACAATGGGTGATACTAGTTTACTGAGCCTACAGCTTGGGTTGCAGGCATTTAGGGTCTTGACAGAGAATTTGTGGTTCCCATCGATGAGGCGTCGAAAGGCATGTGAGGCCTGGAGCGCACAGGAGCGGACATGACTCCTTTCCACCAGCTTTCTGACATGGAGGTGGATAGGGGGTATGCCTGCGAGGGTCTCGCCAGCCCTGTTTGGGGATGTCTTGAAGGCTCCAGTGATCCAAAGGCACGCTCGTCTTTGCATCTTCTGTCATGCAGTCCTCTCAACTGCTTGCTGCCCTCATGGAACAACTGGACTGGCCTACTTTCACCCTCCAGCTCCAGCACCAACTCTCCCCTCAACCCCAGCAATCATTGATCCACTGAACCCATGCGGCACAGCATGCTTTTGTGAGCCAAAGCCATTCAAGGGTAAAGCTGATGACATACCAACATTCCTTTTGGACATTGCTGATGCAATCAGCCTCTCATGAGGTATGCTTCCCACTGAAGAAGATCAATGCATTTACATGGCATCATTCTTTGATGAAGGAGTGGCAAAACAGTGGTACATATCTGTTCACATTTCCCAAACTCACCTCCTTTCAGATTTCAAGGATTTCTGCTCTGCTTTTGAGAGCAGCACTTTGGAAACCCAAACATTGCTACCTTGCCAAAAACAAGGTCAATGCCCTCCAGCAGACAGGTTCTGTTGTGGCTTATGCTGCATGGTACTTTGAGCTCATTGTTCATGTCAACTGGAGTGAACAAATGAAAATTGACACCTTCTACAAACGGCTCAAGCCCGCCGTGAAGGACATCATTTCCTACACCCTTGTCAACTCTCATCCCAATACTTTCAAGAAGCACACCCACTTTGCCATTGACATTGACAATCGTGTCCACAAGTGCAAAGTCAAACACTGCCTCCTCATATCCAACAAAAATTCCTCCACCACTCATCCAAACACCACTACGACCTACACCACTCCCTTCATGTCATCCCCAGGGCCCTCAATGTTGCCTGCCAGAGTACCTATGGAGATTGATGCAATAAAAACAGTCAAACCTTGTGGCCTGCTCACCAATGCTGAGAAGAAGTGCCAATGTAAACAAAACCTATATATGTATTGCAGCAGGGCAAATCACAAGGTCACCAAATGCCCCAATATGCCAGAGGTTGCAAAGAAGTGCTTTGCATTCACCAAGGCTGCTCCTTTAGGAAAAGCCTGACCAAAAGTTCTCCTGTCCCTGGGCTTTTGGTTGATGCTGGGACTCATCTAGCTGCTCTTTGCAAGCCAGAGCCCCGATTTGTCTGCACTACAGATGGGTCATATATACCCTCTCAATTTACTGTTCCTACTTACATTTTTTCCTCATCCTCTCATTTTTCAGCTAATCATTTCTTTATTTCTATAAAGCTTCATTTTACTTTTTTTTTTTTTTTTTTTGGTTTCAACATTTTATATACCAACTGTACATAATACATGTGCCGGTCACTACAAGTAGTAATTGGGCAAAAGGGGGGGGAGAGGGGGCAGGAGACAAAGCACTGCAAGGCTAGGGTGCTCTCCCGATCGGGGTCGGACTAGCGAATGGAGCCAGAGCTCGTTATACACAGGCCAGAAGGGCCAATCTACGCCAGGGGGTGGGCCCCCTGCTGCGGTGCTCCGCAGCAGGTGGTGGCTTCAAGTCCACCGATTATCCAGGTTCGCATGTTCAGGCAGGGAGCACCCTATAGCCATCACTTAGAACACTGAGTACCGCCCCTAGCCTGTTTAGGGCTAGGGAACGTCGAACGCAAATGCGTTTTCATTTTCTGAGAGGAATTCAACCAGCCACGCATAGCGCAGCTGGCGGCTGGGCTTGTCTTCCTGTCCGTGCCATGGACAGTCGAGTAGGACATGTTGTACGGTTTCCAAGGGAGCACCGCACCTACAGGAGACAGATTCTTCCTTGAAGAATCATGATCGGAACGCCCCAATTGGAGCATGTCCAGTGATGCATCGCACCAAGCGGGCAGTCAGAGCATGGCTGTGACCAGTCTTGCGCATCCACGGCCCACTGTTTAATGGGTCGGAGTGAGCAGGGTGTCCTTTTTTGCATAGAGCGTCAGGAAATTGGAGCCAATATACTTCTTGGACTGGAAGAGAGACTTCCAGCCATCAAGCATGCGTGTAACTGCTTCGCGTCGTGCATAGTCAGCAGATATAACTGGCACTCCACCTGCCTCAACACAAGTTGAGACGGTGCTGATGTGTGCCAGTTGGTGGTCTTCAATCTCCACACCACTTGTAATGTGGTGGAGGTGAATCTTGTGGATGGCGCGGAGCTGCAGCCAAGGCAGCAGCACATTGCACACTTTGAGGGCTGATGCTTGACCTGAGTGGTGCGACGCATTGAGGGAACGCCTGAGGGCATTGATGGAGTCGGAGAAGATATGGACATCATGGATGTCCTCTAGTCCAATGTCAGCTGCCTGTTGGGTGCCTTCCGCAATCGCTCGCAGCTCGGCGTCATCAGATGTAGATAGGCCAGTAGCAAACCAGTCCTCGTATAAGTCTCCATCATGCCAGACGCGGTAAACCGCAACTGACTGCATGGGGGGAGGGGGGGGTGGATGCATCAGTGATAATGCAGATGCTCCATGGGGAATGAGAGGCCTCATCGACAGCGCTCTTCAGCGATGTGATGCGGTCTTTCATGAATTCCTTGCGGCAATCACTGCCCTTAGGTGGGGGGGGTGACAATATCGTAGACAATGCGACCAGGGAACAGGTCCTTGGGGCGCATGCCTGGTTGGTTAAGTGGGTGGACGGGGTCCAGATCCAAGGAAGAGAGGCCAAGGTTAGACCAGGCCTCTACGATGGGTGATACGAGTTTACTGAGCCTACGGCTTGGGTTGCGGGCATTGAGGGTCTTGACAGAGAATTTGTGGTTCCCATCGATGAGGCGTCGAAAGGCGTGTGAGGCCTGGAGCGCACGGGAGCGGACATGACTCCTTTCCACCAGCTTTCTGACATGGAGGTGGATAGGGGGTATGCCTGCGAGGGTCTCGCCAGCCCCGTTTGGGGATGTCTTGAAGGCGCCAGTGATCCAAAGGCATGCTTGTCTTTGCATCTTCCGGAGGTTATCGAGAGGGCCTGCCATGCGGGCCCCTTCGTACATCCAAAGCCTGCTCCCATATGTAGCGATGGGAAGAACACAGGCTTGGTATAGCATTCGTTTGTGCTTGGGCCTAAGTCCATGCACCAAGTTGCCAAGGGAGAGCATAGCCTTTACAGAGGTGAGGGCTTTGTTCGTGTATCGTTTGACGTGCTCTCTGAATGTGAGGGGATGGTCAAAGAAGAATCCGAGGTAGCACCAAATGGTGCCAGGGTGGAGGGGGGTGTCCCCAGTATATGGGGCATAGCCAAGGTCGATGTCAGGGTTGACATCGCTGTGTTTTTGAGAAAAGTGGAATCCCTCTGACTTGCTGTGTTCAAGAACCAAACCCATAGCCTGGGTGAGCTCGAATACGACTTTGTAGGCCCCTTTGAGCTTAACAAGGTTCTGTTCAAATGTGTCTGACTGCACTATGATGGTGCCATTGTCCACATAGGAGATTAGTGAGGCTATGCGGACCCTCCGTTCAAATTCCTTGAGGAGGGGTGCGAGGCATAGGGCAGAGAGGATGGGGGACATGGCGGAGCCCTGTCCCAGACCCACGCTGGATGGGAAGAATGGGGACAATTTGTCGTCCCATGTGTATCTAGTATGACGATCAATGAGGTATGACCTGAAGAACGCAACCACTTCTGGCATGAATCCCTGTCTCTCGAGGATGTGTAGGAGAATCTCGTGGTTTATGGATGGGAAGAACTGAGCGAGGTCGAAAGCAACGACGCTCGTCTTGAGTTTGGCATGCCATCCTGAGTGGACAACGTGTGTGAGAAAGCAGCCAGCATCCTCAGTGGAGTTCTGACGGACTCCTCCAAACTGATTGGGGTGGAGTACACCATGTTGAGCAGCTTCAAACTGCATCCTGGTGGACAACATTTTCTCTAGAAGTTTGCCCAATGTGTTCAATAGAACTATTGGGCGAAACAACTTGGGGGTGTCATACGATGGTTTACCTGGCTTGGGTATGACCACCGTAATGGATGCTTTAAACTCGGCAGGCCAATGGCCTGACGAGAGGCAAGCGTTTGCAAGCCACAAGAGTAGTTTGCTGCACAGGTCATCTTGGGTGATCCGTTTAAGGTGACGCCATGAGATGTGATCCGGCCCAGGGGCGGATCAATTCGAGGTGCCTGAAAGGGCATCCGACATCTCAGCAGCAGAGTAGGGGACCCACACCCGCATTGTGGGTGAGGTCCAAGCGTTGCCCAGCTTGTCAAGGTCAATTGGCCTATCAATAGCTGAGTTGAAGGTGGAGTGCAATGCATTCCATAGCGACTCTGTGGTGCTGCATGGCACTCCTTGGTACAAGATAGCCTCAACTGGGGGTGTCTTGCGTGGGCCCACCCAGTCCATGAGATCCCATGGTCTGAGGTTAGTATTAGCAATTTTGTCGATGCGTTCGTCGAAGTGCTTTCGTTTCGCTCTATGCGTGGCGGCCTTGAAGGCTTTCCAGTCCTCTGGAAGATCAGAGCTCATTGCCTCAGACCTCATCCGGGCACAGTCCGAGTCCCACCAAGACTTAGACTGGGCGCAAGCCCAGTTAGTCTTAGCATGGTGGGACCACGCTGTTTCAAAGCCCTTAGCTATCACCTGAGCAACTAGTTGAGTTTGTTCCGCTGATGAGACGTCAGGAATTTGGATGAGCCTGAGAAGTGAACACACTTCTGTGAGGAAAGTGGTCTCTTCTTTGGAGTCGATTTTGATTGACATCTTCCCTTCGGGGAACTCGACCCTAAGGGGGATGTCTAGGAGTAGAGGAAAGTGATCAGGTTCACCCTTATCACCTATTGTCAGGTCAGCTGTGTAACCCCGGAATGCCGGGACAAACACAAGGTCAAGGACCGAGCCGCGCAGGGCCACATTATACGGCCGATGCGTGACCCGCCCCGAGGGGGGGGCAATCCGCTCAAGGCTGAGGGCAGCTGCGCACTCCATGAGCCTGTTGACCATGGGGTGCTCATGGTTGAGGGTAGCATCCCAATGCGCTGAGGGGCAATTAAAATCACCCCCCATATAGCTAACATCGGGGAACTCATCCAGGTGGTCTTCGAGGAATCGGATTGCTGATCCATTCTCATCTGAGTAGACATTCATCAAATGCACTGGGCCAAGGTGCCCTCGAACAGTGATGAGCATGACATCGCGGTGGTTAACAATGTCCGATCGGAGCTTAGGTTTCACTGAGCGGATGGCTCGGTTCACGTAGGCCATGACGTGCGGCCGATCTTTGGCAGCGTCGAACCCTTTGGGGAACATGGGAATCCAGTCCGGGTGGACGGGGGGTCCCCTGATGGGGACCCCGTCTTTTTCGGTCAAGGAGGCTGTATACCGTACAGTGGCCCATGGCGGCTCCTGCAGGAAGAGAATGTCAGTGACGTCCTTGCAGTGTTCTAACAGGTCAACTGTCCAGTGTCGTTTGTGCCCGACATTTTGGCAGTAGGTTCTGAGCGTATTAACATTACAAGTTGTACTAGACATTAATCAAGTAGCTTTTTGTCGAAACGCTCGAGTACCCTCCCTGCGTCCTCGGAGCCTGTCTCCTGTAACGGTGGGGAAGGGGGTATTAGCAGATGGTGCGAAGTGTAAAAGCTCGTCACCTACCTTCTGGGCAGTGTACTTGGCTGCTAGCCATTTGGCATCATAGCAGTGTTTCCAAAAGGAACACTTCCTGTCGTCAGACTCATGGGCAAGGCCACAGTTGACGCATCAGGAGGCGTGGGGGCACTTATGACCTGCCAGTGTTGCAAGTCTCGGTGGGGTGGCCTTGCAGCACGCCGCTAGGTCGCGGTGATTGCAGGCGTCATGAGGTCCGCCGCAGTAGGAGCACAGTTGAGCTCTGAAGGGACAGACCTCCTTGCAGTGGCCAAACCTCCAGCACTTTGTGCAGATAGGGACCCCTATCCGCTTGTCAGCAGGCAGGATGGTCAAAGACTGGGACCCGAGCATGAAGCTCTTGTTCCGAGGGCTGCGGAGGTGGGTGCCTCCACGAGAATCATAAATGTCGAAGAACACAGTGCATGAGTCTGACGTTTTGGAGTTTCTGACCACGCGGGGGAGCGCCCCTTGGTACAGATGGATCGCACCTTTCCATTTGCAGGTTTCAAGGATAGTCTTGACCTCCAACGGAGTGATGGGAATGGGCTTCCCGGTTTTGTCATATGTGACGGTCGTACCAAAGAAGGGAAAGTTGGGGATGCAGAGGAAGGTCTTGGAGGACCCGACCTCAACCCGTGTCTCTGTCTCAGCCCCTCGAGCCTCCTTTGCCTTGGCGTCAAAGAACTGGTAGAGGACCTGGAGGTCATCTTCGGAAGGCACAGAGTCCATGACAAGGGACAAACCCCCAAGATGGTTCCGTGTTTCCACGACGGCGCGGATGGTTCGGCGATTAGAACCAAGAGTACTGTTGATCGTTGGTACAACGGGAGCATTGTCCCAGTACACCAGCAGAGAACAGAAAACCACAACTTCTTTCTGAGAGGAGCCGTGGGTGGTGGAATGCTTCACGTTGGCGTGGGCTCGTTCAGCGTTTGTGCGGGAGATGGCAGCCCCACCCGCAACAATCTGTTGCACTTGGACAATGGATGCATTGGGAGCCGAGGGGAACAACTTGGCCATTTGGACTAGTCCCTCCGCCGTGGCAGCGGCACCCTTTCTCCTCTTAGAAGGGGGAGGTTGGGGGAGAGAGGCAGCAGCAGCTGCCATAGATGCAAACGAGGCCGGGGTCGGCCTAGGGGGGGGAGGCGGAGGCCGTCTGGATGACCAAGCCGGGATAAGCTTCCTTTGGGGCCTGCGGAGACCTGCAGGGTCAGAGGTAGCATTGGACGAGTGGGGGGGCCGCTGCCCTGATCCAGGGGGACTGTACTTAGGGGCGGGGGGAGCGTCAGGGGGGAGCTGGCTCCGAAGGCTGTCAATGACCTGTTGTAGGGCGGCGACTTGAGAGGTCCCATTGGCAACATGCCGGATGAGGCCGATTTCAGAGGCCGAGTATACGACCTGGAGGAGCTCAGTGGCAAAGGTGTCGGTGAGGTGTGCAGGGACGCGATATCCCTTTTCAGTCCAGAGGTTCATAAGCTCTGTTGTGTTGTGGAGCGATGAGGTAGCCGCCTGGACATCCACCTCCGCCGATTCTTTCGAACCAGTTGGGAGGAAGGCATCCGCAGGGTCGTCAAAGCTCTCCTGGAAGGAGTTCATCTCCACCCCCTCCAAGGTTTCCTCTCGGTCCTGGGGGGGTGGGGCTGGGGCTTTGCCTTTGGCGGACAACAGTGTAATGGTGTTGTCGTCTGCCGCAGTGTCCATTGGAGTGGAGGAATCTGCTTCCGATGCAGGTGCAGGCGTGGGTGGTCGAAAGAAGACCCATTGTGCAATAGTAGGGAGGCCCAGGGGTATCTGAGGAGTTGTGCTCCTGGATGGAGCAGGGGAGGAGGACCCATGAAGATAGTCGCGAATGTCCGGCGGTTTCGAGGCGCGTTCCGCCGATCGCTGGGATCAGCCAGGTGGATTGTCTTTGCCCATGTCAGAGGCACAGGGCTTGGTTGGTAGAGTGTTATCAGGGGTGATCTAGGGCAGCAGGGTGCGTAGAACGACGATGACGACTACGACGGTGGCTGTGCACGTCGTGGTAACAAGTCAAGAAGCAATGAAGCTTCATTTTACTAACAGGTCTTCTATTACAACATATGCCATGGTTGACTGTGGTGCTACCACATCTTGTATCTCCAAGCACTTTGCATCTTGTCATCTTAAGGACACACCTATACCTATTATGGTAGTTGATGACTCTCCTATTGCATCTAGATTGATCACCCAGGATGTCTTCACTAACATTTCTGTAGGCTTCCACTCAGAAACTCGGGCCCTTGCTGTTGTCGCAGTTGGATACCCAATTGTTTTGGGTCTTGACTGGCTTCAGGACCACAATCCCAACATCAACTGGGCTAAGTCTCATCTCATGCTCAACTGTTGTGGACTCTCTCCAGCCAACTCCTCCAAGGTGTATGCCAAGGGCTTTGGTCCTTTGCTACAGCCTGCCTTAGCTGCATTTTGCTCAATTTCAGATGTTGGTTTAGGCTTCAGTCTATCTAACCCAATTCTCTTGCCTTCTCATCTTGCACCACCCTCTGCTCCTTGAAACCACCCCAAACCTCCCTTGAAACCTCATACCTCATTCCTCTCTGCTTTTGTTGGGATGAATGGCTTCAGTCACTCTACCCCTCTCCTCTTGAACCCACTCCTACCCCTTCAACTCCCAATGTCAAGGTGGTTAGCCCCAAAAAATTCACTCACCTTGCAAAAGGCAAGGAGATATGCTATTTACACTTTCATAATTCCTCTTCCATTTTTATCAACTTGTTTGGCACTGACCCCCCTCTTCCTGCACCTGATGGGTTATCTATGGCTCCCTCCTCTTTGGAAAGTCAGACTGATCCTCAGGAGGATTTTTGCACTTTTGTTCCAGGTAAATATTGGCCTTGGGCTGATACTGTTTTCAATCCTTTGGAATTCAACAAACTCCCTGAGCATTGGCCATTTGACATTGACATCAAGCTCAAAGAAGGGAAGTCACCACCCTTTGGCCCCATCTATTGCCTCACATCAGCAGAACATGAAGCCATGGCTGAGTACATCAACTCAAACCTCAAGCATGGTCACATTTGTTGTTCCACCTCTTCAGCTGGTGCCCCAGTCCTTTTCATCAGGAAGAAAACTGGTAATATTTGACTTTGTGTTGATTTCTGTGGCTTAAACACCATCACATGGAAAAACAGGTATCCCCTTCCTCTCATTAATGATCTTCTCAATTGTGTTCAAGGCTGTAAAGTCTTCACAGTTATTGACTTGAAGTTGGCCTATAGTCACCTATGCATTTGCAATGGTGATGAATGGAAAACTGCTTTTTGTACCCACTTGGGTCTTTTTGAACATCTCATTGTTCCTTATGGACTCACTAATGCCCCAGCGGCATGGCAGTCCTATATTCAGGACATTCTTTGAGATCTGCTGGACACTATCTGTGTTGTCTACCTGGATGACATTCTCATTTTTTCCAAAATGCAGGAAGAGCATGATCAGCATGTTGGACTAGTCCTTGACCAACTTTGTGATGCTCAACTCTGTGCTAACACAGTGAAATGCAAATTTGATTGCTCTGAATTCAAATATTTGGGCTACATCATCAGTGCTGATGGCATTAAGATGAACCCAAAAAAACTCGAAACCATCACAGATTGGCCTAAACCAACAAAGGTCAAGGATCTTCAATCTTTTCTGGGTTTCACCAATTTCTATCATTGTTTCATTGACAGTTACTCTCATTTAACTCTTCCACTTACTGAACTTACCAAAAAATCTTTGAATTGGAATTTTGCAGGTACAGCTCAAGATGCTTTTCAGGCGTTGAAGGCTGAATTCATCAAATCCCCATTCAACAACCAGATAGTGATAGATTCCTCCACCCAGTTGCTTTCTACTCCTAGAAACTCTCACCAAGCAGAATCAACTACAATGTGCATGATAAAGAACTCCTTGCAGTTGTTGATTCATTCTGCAACATGCGTGCTTGGGTCCTTGGTTCACCATCTCCAATTTCAGTCATTTGTGACCACAAAAACCTTGAGTATATCATGTCTTCTCAAATTCTCAACCATCATCAAGCATGATGGGCTATGTCCCTCTCTGATTTTGATTTTGTCTAACTTGGGGTCTGGGTCATTCAAACATTGCTGATGCCCCATCATGACGCCTGGATTTTGTCCCTCAAAAGCAGGATGAGCACCTTGAAGCTCAACTTCAAGTGTTACTGACTAAGTCTCACACCAAGCAACTTTTTCCCTCAGATTCTACCACTTTGACACCTATCCCATTCCTCAGCTCCATTACCACACTCTCAATTGACAACTCTCACTTACTAGATTGCTTCAAGTGCACTTTCCAGGAAGACATGGAATGGTGCAAAGCAATAGTGAGAGGTGACTCAAGTTTCATGATGGAAGGTGGTCTGGTGTTTCACCAAGGCCATCTTTACATTCTGCCACCCCTTTGAGCTGATATCCTCTACACCCAACATGACTCCATCATTGGAGGTCACCCAGGTTGAAATCGCACAATGGGCCTGGTTTCATGCGACTACTCATGGCCTGGCATGAACATATACATTTGACATTATGTTGAAGCTTGCGAAACATGTCCAAGAATCAAAACCCCTTGTCACAAACCATTTGGCCTCCCCCAGCCCCTCAACATCCCTTCGCACTCATAGCAGTCCATTTCAATGGATTTCATTGTGAAACTTCCCAATTCACATGGATATGATTCCATCTGGGTCATTTGTGACCATCTAACACTTGAGGTAGAGGGCCATTACTGGCAGATATGAGTCCTTATGTTTTTTTTTTGATTAACTTTTCTTTATATTTCTAGAACCAGGTTGTTGCAATAGAACTAGCTATCCAGAATCTCTTCAACTTTATATTACTTTTTGTTGTTGATAAGTTTGGTTCTGGAACACTTGTCAGGCATTGTCCTAGAATTAGATTGTAGGGTACAGGGAGTAGCTTGACAACATGGAAGGCCTGATGGATACACAACATGAAGATGTAATATGACCACACATTTGAGCTTGCCAAATACTTGTTGCACTTCTGTAAGGGGTCATGTTGCCAAGAGTTTCAGACAGGGAGCAGTATACACAGTACAAACAACCATGCAGGGAAGGGATGAGCATAGAGCACTAGAGGCTTGACCATGGTAGAGAACCTAGCCCAACCCTATTACAAAGGTGCCCTTCCATGGAGAGGAAGGGGCACCTTATATATAGTACATTGTGCCTATGTCTCAAATAACAACAGAATCTGATATCAGTAACTCTACTGATGTAACAATACATCTGTGATATGTTAGTCCAGAGTAAACTACTATCTGTCAAGGGGTTAAAGCAGTGTGTGTCAGAATAATATGTATAACAGTGAGGCTATGCAAGCTGTGTAATAGTGATTCTGATGGCTAGATGTGGACAAACAAGTGATCCCCTTACAACTTCACCCATATCCATGGTGTATGGTATAAGCAACTGCATATGAATTGCCAATAGAAGTTGGCATTTATAGATCCTATACAAATATCCACCAATAAAAGGTAACAATATATATCTAGGCATTTTCCTTAAAAATAAGTCAGCTGGTAAAGTGGGGACTCAGACTCTCAGAGATGGACTGTGTGAAAAAATTAACAAACTTGAAAATGTAGATCCATATTTGTATATTCCAAATATACAACCAACTCAGTAGCTTCCCTGGGGACTTTACACTGAGCCACATGAGCCACACAGACCATACAGAAAAATGCAGATGTCTGCAGACTGAGCTCAGACCCTGTTTGGCAGGGAGCCCTGCTTAATTGGCAGTCTGCATCTGAGCCAAGTCAAAGCTAAGTCCATAAATCCATGCTGTTACTTAGATGCTCAGACCCAGCTTGGAACAACTCCTCATGAAATCCATGCAGACTGTCCAGATTGCTTACTTAATTATAGTTACCATTGCTTATTTAATGCACAAAAATGCAATATTTTGGAGAGTCAAATACAAGGCATCAAGGTTACATGTCATGTGCATAAAGCATGCAGATTAACCATTTAGCAATATGAGCTTGTCAGTCCAAGGTGCTTGTTTTTATAATGACCCCTGTTGCCTACTCTTGGCCATTACTGGCAATGGCTGAATATTGTTGATAGGTGCTACATCACCTGTCAGCCTTGTTGTCAACCTCCACCACTACATCCCCAGCTGCCCCCTCCCATCACCTTCCTGCTGTATGATTGTGCACAATACTGCCAAATACAACGCCAGGTCCCACTGCCATGGATACCACCACCCTCTCTCATACCCACCCCTCTTAGTGAAAATAACAACTGCAAAATCACAACAATAAGAGCTGCAGTAAGAACTACAGAGGCGCCTGCCACATTACCAGTGACTGCCTGCCCACATCTGCTAGTGAGTGGCTAGCATGGTGGACATGGG
The DNA here is from genome assembly GCA_013420905.1 of Collybia mongolica. Taxonomy (NCBI): domain Eukaryota; kingdom Fungi; phylum Basidiomycota; class Agaricomycetes; order Agaricales; family Clitocybaceae; genus Collybia; species Collybia mongolica. The sequence continues at coordinate 1,033,079 of JAAXNY010000017.1, forward strand.
TGGTGCAGTGGTGTATTCCATATGGTAGAACCATCACCTGGTGGCTGGGTGTGCACCCCTGGATGTGCTGTCTAGACCGAGTAGTGCCAATCACCCCTGTGCCCTAACCAGATGTATGTAAGGTGAGTGAATATGGGCCCCACATCTAGTTGCTCAGATATACCTTGTTCTATTGTATATGCACCTATATGCTGCTGGATACCTTGAGACTACCTTCGTGTAATTCTATCCACCTTGTGATATGTTCTTATTCCTTTTACAAATATTACTTTACTTCTATCCACCTTGTGATATGTTCTTATTCCTTTTGCAAATACTAGTTTACTTCTTACTGATACTTTAACCCTGTACTATTTGCACAGCTCTAGTCGGCTGATATAGACTTCTGGTACACCCACAGTATTTATCCAATGTACCTATTTATAGATTGGACTACCCAATTGTGAAACTTAAACTAATTGTTTAAATTTTAAGACAATTAATAAACAAAGAATATACCAAATAGCTAAATCACTAAGGAAGTAATATTGATCCAAATGCCTACTTGGGTGGAGTGGGCCAACACACTGTGTGGCAGGTACTTGTTCTTTATTTCTTTTCTTAGGAGAAATAAGTCCATTCCACATTCAGGAAGTTGTAAATGACTAGAAAAAATGTAAATGATAGTTTATAGAGGTCATGTGACCATGGGAAAATGTTACCAAGTAAACAAGCAATGCCTGTGCACAAAACCCGATGCCATAGCTTATCTGGTTATGGAGAAAACACAAAAACCATCAAAACTAACTTTTTCCCAGGATCATGGACACTAAATAAGCATTCAGATAGTTGTCATGTATTTGGTATACTTATGTGATGGAATAGATCATGTGACATGTGTCAATAAATAGAGAAATCAATCTTATTTGTATTTCAGGTAAATATAGTAGTAGTTGTTGATTATTCCAATGTTTGATGTAATTTCCCACAAGGGTCATGGTTGGTAAGGGTCATTGTTGTTATAAGATGTTTGTTTACCCCTGGCATAACACACAGACCTTCAAAACTAGCTGATCCTGGATATTTCTAATATTTCACTCAAAATGGACTATGGGAAAAATATGCTCAACAAGGAAATTGTAGAGCCATGTTTGTACATTCCAAATATATGAAAACAAAGTTAATAGCTTTACTGGTTATGGAGAAAAACACAAAATAAATTTTCAAATGTAACACTTTGAAATATTAGATATGCATAATTTTGATGGCATCATTAAAAGCATTATGTAAGCATCCCAAATACATGCAAATTATGTCACAATACTTTGTATTTGTGGAGAAATGCTGTAAAGAGCCACAAGAGAAGAAAAATCCCATTATGGAAATATTTTCCCATGGTGTTGAAATATACATGAATTGATCAACTTTTTGCCTGAAACCTAGGTTGATAAAGAACTTGTAATAATAATAGAAACAAGTTCCCACAGTATTGAAATGTATATCAACCATCCAACATTTAACAATTTATTTCTAGCCTTACATCCTAATCAAGAACTTATCAGATATGCTAAATATAGAAATATCATTATCAAAGACAAAGTTCAAACAAATGTACATATGCCTGTTAAGCGTTTTTTTCTTGTATTATCACATACTATATTTAACCATACTCATATAGCTAGCCATTGTCAAGATATTGAGCATTATACAGTAGATTCTAGGAGCATCCACATTGACTTGTTTGGCTATGCTTTTGGCCAAGTAATATATGAATGTGATATCAAAATAGATATAACAAGAGATTATAATCAAATTTGGAAAGGTACAAACAAATATAAATGTACATTTCCTGGTGTACCCCTTCCATAGGTCTAGGAGTAGTAGCAATTCCAATTGTGTCTGTTAGCCTTGTATTTGCTGAGATATGCATCATCTATATTGTGGGAACTTCATTAATATTGTTTGTTTGGCCAGATGTTGGCAAAGTGATATACAGATGATATTCATTTGTAACATGCAGTCAAAAAGCTGTTGTGAGTAATGTGATTTGGGAGGGTACAAACATCTACAAATACATATAAACATACACATAATGTAATCCTTCATGATGTCTAGTAGTAGCATGTCCATCAGCTTTGTATTTGCTGAGATAAGTATCATCTATATTGTGGGAAATTTCTTTAGTATTATTGTTTGTTTGGCCAGATGTGTGGTGAAATGATATGCAGACAGTATTCATTTACAATATGTAGCAAGAAATTTGTTGTTGATGAGGTTTAGAAAAATAAAGACAAATACAAACACTTACAAACATATACATGAGGTACAACACCAGCAATTTAAATTACATCCATAGGCCTTGTTGTTGTCGAGATATGCAATGGTTTATAGTGTGGGAACTTTGATGGTATTGTTTGTTTGGCTAGCTGTGTGGCTAACTCATACACAAACCTGATATTCATTTGTAACATGCTTGTAGTGAGAGAGCTGCTTTTGATCATGATGTTTGAAGGTGTACAAACAAATACAAATACATATAAATATCTACATTGGGTAGCCCCTCACCATGTCTAGTAGTAGCAATTTAAATTGCACCCATAGGTCTTGTCATTGTTGAGATATGCAATGTTTTGTATTGTAGGAAAAGTTTGACCCAAAGCGGAACAAGCCACTTGTAATCGTGCTTACGTTTGTCAACTACACTGTTAGCTCTAACAGCGTAGTTGACAAACGTAAGCATGATTATGCAGTGGACAGTTATTAATTAATTCTTGAGATATCCCAAGAAAAAGACCAATTAACTCGAATTTATATTATTAAATGCAGCCCATGTTAGCAGTTGCCTTTTTTGCTCGAAATCCGCGCGTCGGCTAATTTTGATTCCCACAGTTAGAAAAATATTTCCACGACTACAAAGTCTTACTGATGTACTTCAAAATGTTTACTGATCATATTCTAATGAAATCTCGGAACACTTCAAACTTACTAACCGTGGGAAAAACAACACTGGATCTTGTTGGGTACGCTGAATTTTCCCCGCAAACCCAGGATGATGAACGAGTTACTTATGTAAACATAAGGACTTGTAACATGCCGCCCATTTTGTGCCATGCAATGAGACACTTACCTCCCCCAACCTCACATGGTTATTCCTCAATTGCATTTTTTGTCTTCATGGATTGCCCCACTCAATAATTTCTGAGTGTGGTTCTGTCTTTGTTTTGCACTTTTGGCAAGCTCTCACCTCTCATTTGAATATTGACACTTGTACTTCCACAGCTTACCACCCACAAATGGACAGTCTCACCAAGCATACCAACCAGATGCTTGAGACTTACCTTCATGCATACTGTTTGTACCAGCAGGATTACCTCCCTCTTGCAGAGTTTGCATTCAACAACTTTGAGAATGCATCCACTTGACAAACTCCATTGCTTGGGCCCCTACCACATTGTCAAGAAAATTGGCTCCTCCTCCTATCATCTCAACCTTCCTTCCTACCTCTCTCATTTACACCCTGTTGAAAGGGGGCTCCTGGGCTATAAGTGTGCTGATGCTATGAAATGTAATCTCTTACACACACACACACCAAACCTAACAATCAACACACAAACAGTAGGAATTGCCTGTTTTGAGTTCGGGTTCAAGTGCTTAGAAGCACTAAGCTTTGAATAGTACTAGTCAAGGCTCTTTCCAATGATCTCCCAATGGGTTTGATTCAGACAAAGCTTCAACACAAGTTTAAAGCTTGCTAGGTATATTTATAATATCTCTCGATCCAATAGACTGAGTACCAAGTGTACGTTCAATTATTAATGATCCCAAGCGGATCTATAAGTCCAAGCGACTTATCAAACAAACAGTGCCAAGTGCACTAAGGCCAAGTGCCTAGTAATTCCAATGGACAATGCAGTACTAAGTTCCAAGTGAACTAAGACTCTTCAATTCTGTGATCTCTTCAAACAATTCCAATCAAGACAACTTTGAAGCAATCTGAGCCTTAATTTGGGCACACAATAGTGTTTTAACAAATGTGATTTGTATACTCTATAGTAGCACAAAGTGGGGGCAAGATTCCTTACCTTTGCACTACTCATCTACAGTCTATTTATAGTGTACAAACTAAATATCATACAGAATTGTAAATGTTTATATGGAACCACGCTCCCCCGCACCAAGGATCTGTATTTAATGCTGACACGTCCTCTATGACTTGGCGCGTGCACCATGCGTGCCAATTATGTCGTTACTTGTTACTTATCAAATATTGAAAGAGCTGGCTAAACTCTTATCCAGTCCCAACCGTGCGCTTTGTTATTTAAAACAGCGCGGCACTGTCATTTACTTCTCCTGATTGTCCCGGTTGTTATTCACAGTGTCCCATCTCTTCCGGTAGTTAACACCAAGTGCCCCTGACTAGGATCGGGTTGTGCAAGTCCTGAATTTACAATTACTTCTCCTATTAATGATGATCCCCAGACTAATGATATCATACTACAATGGTTACTTATGGATTAAGATACCAAGGTTGTAACCAGGCATGGTGAATAGGACTAATAATAGACCATACTCATAGTCCTCTGTACTGATAGTGTATTATCCATTAGACTAGTTCACTCTGATTAGCCGTCTTGGAGCTCAACTCTAATCCTTTATTACTGTTTACTTGGTTATTAGAAATGATACTAATAGCCTTACTTGTTGACTTTATAAGTGCAAACAATTTTGGGCCCTATCACCATATTCCACAGTTCCCTCCTCAAACCCTATCACAATCCCTCCTTATTCCACCCTCACACTTCCCCTGAACCATTCAACCTTGCTGACAATCCCATGCTCACCATCCAATCCATTCACAATGCTTGCAAGATTGGTCACTGCTATGAATATTTCATACAATGGAAAAACCTTCCAGAGTCCAAAAATTCATGGGTTCCCCTCTCTGACATCCCTACATTGAGCAACAAACTTGTTGACCAGTTCCATTGTTGAAATCCTCATGCACCGTATCCTCATACTGTACACTTGTTATGAACCAAAACCTTTCCATTCCTATGTCTACCAACATTCCTTTCATTTTTACTGAACTAACTCCTTGTCCCTCTTCTCCTCACACAGATCCTGTGCCCATTGTACCTCTGAATGCTCCAACACCACTTGCTGCCCAGCCCTTGCCCAGCCTCATGCCCCCCACTGTTCCACTCATTCCTGTAATCCCAGTTGCTGCCACTCACCCCGCTTCTCCTCCAATCATACATCAGAGGATGAGATCTGAGTATGAATCGCCTGCGCAGACCACAATGCAATCTGGTCATGTGTCAAAAACTGCTGAGTGCTATGACCCCAGGATACCTGGTTGGTAATCTGAGTGCACATTTCCACCTAAAAAGGGGGATAATGTAAGGGTCAGGTCCTTGGACCATGGTCTATTAGCACAATACGGTCTTTTTTAACTACTAAATGTTTGCTTACCTTTTCAATGGGCTCTGATGGACTCTCGCTTGCTCTTGATGTAGTCAAACGGATGCTGTTTTTATGTATTTACAGTGGCTCAAAAAACTGCCCCAATGTTTGTACATTTTTGAAAGATCAATATGGTATGAAGTGCTGACATAAGCAGGGGACCTGGGGTAATTATGTAAGATACTATGACATCGTGGCTTTCCAATGGACCCTGGATCATGTGATTTGGATCAAAACCCATTAAGCTATAGGCCAAACAAAATGATTACTCATTGGGGCAGTTTTTTGACCCTCTATTAATTTTCTATCTAATACTTTGTATGACCACCTTTTGCCTTTATAACTGCTTGTATCCGCCTGGGCATACTTTCTATCAGGTTTTGGCATACCTCTGGTGGAATTTCACCCCACTCTTCAGCCAATCTATCCCACAACTCATGTACTCCTTTGGGTGGTGTCGGATATTCTTTAAGACGGCACTTGAGATGTTCCCAAAGGTGTTCTATTGGATTCATGTCAGGGGATTGGGCAGGCCAGCCAAGGACTTGAATGTTGTTGTCTTCAAACCACTGTGTGGCCAGTCCAGATGTGTGTTTGGGGTCGTTATCTTGCTGAAAGTAGCGCTCGCCATCCACCATTTCCAACTTCTCAAAACTTTCCTGAACTCCACTCTCCAAAATTTCACAGTATTGAACCTTGTCCATGTTCCCCTGCACCTCTATGAGCTTTCCCACTCCATTCCACCCCATACAACCCCATACCATGAGGTTTCCTCCTCCTCCATGTTTGACAGTAGGTGATGTTGTTCTATCAGATGGTGGTTCTCCCCTTTGTTTCCAGACATAAACCTTTCCATCTGACCCAATCCTATTGATTTTGGTCTCATCTGTCCATAGAACCCTTTTCCAGTCCTCCACAGTCCAGCTTTCATGATATTTTGCAAACTGGAGACGCCGGATGCGATGGGCTCGTTTGAGAAGAGGAGCTTTCCTCTTTGTAGCAGCATAAAATTGATTTTCCTTGAGTGCATTTCTGACTGTCTGGGGTGTGACAGGATTGGGGATGATGCCATTGATGAATTGGGTAGCCTGAACTGCATTATCAAGCTTCCCTGACTTGATTTGACGAATAATTGACTGTTTGTCACGAACAGACAGCTTGGAGGGGCGGCCACCAAGGTTGTTTTCTTTGTTTCCATCCACATCTTTGCTGATCCTACTGATGGTACCCTTCCCTAGACCAGTTTTCTCCTTGATTTGATGCTGAGAATAGCCCTCATTGAGGAGAGAAACAACAGTATTGTGCTGAGCAGTAGAAATGGCTTTCATGATGGTGGTAAGAGGTCAAGAAGATGATTGAACCAATTCCAACATGTCAAATTGATACAAATAAAGTCACATGACATTGTTTATTCTTCCCACAGTCCATAATGTTCTTGCATTGGATCATAAATGCCAGAATAATGGAAAATAAGATAAGGGTCAAAAAACTGCCCCAATGAGTAACCATTTTGTTTGGCTTATAGCTTAATGGATATTGATCCAAATCACATGATCCAGGGTCCATTGGAAAGCCACGATGTCATAGTATCTTACATAATTACCCCAGGTCCCCTGCTTATGTCAGCACTTCATACCATATTGATCTTTCAAAAATGTACAAACATTGGGGCAGTTTTTTGAGCCACTGTACATCTGACCATATCTGGTGGCTGGTTAGCATTTGTATGACTTCATTGAATCAACACCAGTTTTGGGTCTTGTTTCCTTTGCAAACCCTCTTGCTTGCTTGTAACCACTCGCACTTGCTCATTTAACAGCCTGGACCATGCCTTGCCCATTACAATTGCAGGCAAGCCCAGGTTGGGTCAAAGGCTATACCAGCTTCATCACAGTGCCTTTTTATTCCTGCAAGAAGTGCATCATTGTTGGTGGCATTGTCCATCTAAACACAGCCTCTGCCATGTTTTCTCCTGAGTGTTCTCTCAAAAGTCAATCAGAATCTCCTCTATACATAGAACAATCAGACTATTAGCCTGTGAATTAATTTGAATACCTTACCAAGTTCCCCATTTTTGTTGAAACAATGAAGAATTATTGCTAGAAAGGCAATTAAGTTTCCTGAAGTCCATGCATCAAGTGAAATGCTGAACATAGATTGAATCTCCTATGATACAGCACAATAGTTAATATGAAGAGGTTATATAAAATTATTACAAAATATCAAAAGCATTTTTTGGTTGCCTCAATGGAATCCTTTCCCATTTTCATAACATGCTGCTTCACTCCATTACAACCTGGGATAATGAGATCAGGTGATTCACAATGGACATAGTTCAAAAACATTTGAAACTCCAGTTTTTCAACTTCATCAAATGGCTGGTTGCAAGCAATAATCCATTCTGTCAGGAGCCTTTCAAATTTCCCTTTACTTTGTATATCTTTCTGACATTGGATAGCTTGTCTGATATAGATCCTGCCTTAATGTACAAAGGGATCATGAACAGACAATACATTGAAGAAGATCCATGATGTATGGTTTGTTGCTCAGCTTGTTTATTGAAGGCAGCCGGGATGTTTGCTGTCTGTGCTTCCAGTTTTTTGACATACTTTGAAGCCTTCCCTGGTTCAAGGACCTTCTTTCCAGATGCAATTTTATGTTCTTCTACTATTTTTGATAATGTGATGAACAGCACACTTGGAATACTCTGATTGCTTCCAAGGGCTGTCATTTCCCTCAACCTCTTCAATAATTACAGTAGTCTTGTGAGCACTTGGCTGTTGTGTCACATTTCTGCTTCTTGCCTCAAGGAACAGTTTTTGATGGCAGAATATCTGCAACCTACAATAACACAATAAATATTGACACTCTCTATGTACATGATGAATCAGGACATGTACCTCTGCATTTAAAAAATGTGATTTAGTAGAAGTGTGTCATTGTCATTGTCAGAATTGGTTGAACTTGAGTCAGATCCACTGGCATCAGAAATCATGAATTCACTGTCAACCTCATCCTTGCCCTTCCCCTTGTCTTCATCTAATGACTGTAGAGAGGATTACCTTGTTCTTAGCCTTTTGGGGGCAGACTTTGTTGCATGAGATAATTGTGAACACCATGCTTTGATGAGATTTCTATGCTGATTAACTTGCTGTTCTGCAGCAATTGATTCCTGTATTCAGCCAGTGTTCTTGACTCGCTGTCCATGCCCCAGGTCTGGCTTCAACATTAAGTATCAATCAATAAGATAATAACTGGACACATACAAATTGCCTTGCTTGGGCAAGGAAGAGGTACTTCATCATTCTCTGAACCATAGAAAGTGATAGCTGCCACATCTTTGAGGTTTCCCAATGCATCAAGCACACATTGTTCACCTGAGGCCATGATGGGGTGACTGGTGGGACAGAAGTTCAGGAAAGTTTTGAGAAGTTGGAAATGGTGGATGGCGAGCGCTACTTTCAGCAAGATAACGACCCCAAACACACATCTGGACTGGCCACACAGTGGTTTGAAGACAACAACATTCAAGTCCTTGGCTGGCCTGCCCAATCCCCTGACATGAATCCAATAGAACACCTTTGGGAACATCTCAAGCGCCGTCTTAAAGAATATCCGACACCACCCAAAGGAGTACATGAGTTGTGGGATAGATTGGCTGAAGAGTGGGGTGAAATTCCACCAGAGGTATGCCAAAACCTGATAGAAAGTATGCCCAGGCGGATACAAGCAGTTATAAAGGCAAAAGGTGGTCATACAAAGTATTAGATAGAAAATTAATAGAGGGTCAAAAAACTGCCCCAATGAGTAATCATTTTGTTTGGCCTATAGCTTAATGGGTTTTGATCCAAATCACATGATCCAGGGTCCATTGGAAAGCCACGATGTCATAGTATCTTACATAATTACCCCAGGTCCCCTGCTTATGTCAGCACTTCATACCATATTGATCTTTCAAAAATGTACAAACATTGGGGCAGTTTTTTGAGCCACTGTATGGCTGCTGTAATACAGTTACCATATCACTGTAAATATGGATACAGTGTGCAGCCCTACTTGAGACACCTTGGCATGACTCTATCTACTCTGTGACACATCCCTTACCCCCTTTTGCAGCTATTAGTTTACTTCCTACTGATGCTTTATACCAGTTGCACAGCCCTAGCAGGCTGATTTGGGCTTCCAACATATTTCCACAGTATTTCTTTGATGTACCTATATAGATATGGCTATCCATTTGTAGTTGGCACCTTTGTAATAACCTAAGCCTGGATCCCCTTCTTGCAACGAAGCCTGCTTAGTCCATCAGTGCCCCCTTCCCTGTGCAGCTGAGTATCACCATTCATATCACTTTCCCCCCTTGGACACTTGGTGCAATGCAGCCCCTTACACCTTGATGTTATTAAGGAGGGTAAGCTTCAAAGGGTCACCAAGGTAAGTTCCTTCTTGTGATATGCAGATTGTATTGATTAATGTGAGCATTGTAACTATGACTCTCAGTAAAAAATAAAGTCATGCTTAGTCAGTGTGAAGTCAGCAGTAATGACAAAGTCAACAAAAAGTCATACAAGAGTCAACAAAAATGGTAATTCAAACTCATGATTTTGTCAGCTTTCAATATGGATTTGGCCATTTGGGAGGAAATGAATGATTTTTGACTACTTTGGGCTGGCCCTTGACCATTAGATTTGGGTGATGTTGAAACTTGCAACTAAAGTTTGACTTTATTTTTTACTGAGTATGACTTTGCAATTGGTGCCTACAAGTTCCACTCCCAAAAGTACCAACAATAGTTGTTGCTGCTCGTTCCGGACCTCTGGCGGAGTTTGAACTCACCTTGTGCACGGACAAGAAAGCGGAGTTTCAACAGCTGCCCCTTGCCTTCGACATTGCTTTTCCCTCGGCGATGATAAACTGAACCAGAGGTGTGTCTCATCTATAGTGCAGATTATGTGGCTAATCTTGTCGCAGATGTCGGGCTCGAACCTTTTTTTTTTTATCAAAGGCTATAAGGTCGATCGCGCCAAAATCGAATAGACTTATGGCGCACGAGAGGACGATCCGAAGAATACAAGATTTTTGTCCATTTGGAAGCAATCACCCCTCGATTACAAGTACATTGAAGCTGGAGAAGAGCCGGATGGGCATATTGCCTTGGACGTTGACCTTGCAGATGAATATGATAGAAAGAGACCAGAGGGGCTCGATATGCCGTATCTGAGTGGTGTATACGAGAAAGTTTTTACTCCGGGGATCTGGACCCGTTATTAAGGAAGGTCAAGAGGTTTGTAACAATTATTCTCGTACGCTTGACTAATAATGACGCAGGCGTCCGCGTCAGCAAAGAGTGAACGTGCCAGCGACAGCTATCCGATGTCAGTGTATGGTGTTCGGAGCACGCAAACCGAGCGATATGATATAAATGGAAGCAAAGAGAAGGGAGAGGTGGGCACGGTACCGTATTCGGCGACTTGCAGAACAGTCTTTGAAGAGCAAAGCGACACATTTGGAAGGTGCAAACCTTGTTTGCCACAAATTATCCCTACGGTTATCCCATCTCTCCGCTTTTCTCCATACCGCCCGTCATTCAGGATCATACGATGATCTTTCATCGTCATCCTTTATATATCACCCTGCCAGCCTCTGGTGACTCTGAGGCATTCGGAGGAAAGAGAAAAAGCCATTTGTCCCACTGAACGGTAAATTACTGTATATAAGGTGAAATTAATTCAAAATCTTCAGGAAATCGTGGGACTTCCTGGGAACAGGTGTAGGAGCCGGAGGAACTTCAACTTGAGGGATGCCGAACATGTCTGCCAACCTGTCCGGATCATATACACCCCGAGACCTACTTTTAACAATCTAAGGGTCCTAAGTTTCTAGAAAGAGATACAGTAAAAGGTTCGACATACGTTTACTATGTGCGGCATTTTGTAATGCTATCAACGGGAGCAGGTGAATGTCATCAGAAAACTCGGAGAATTAAACTATGGAGAGTGAAATCACCTACTCGCATCTGGGGTATGACAAAAGTCCTTGTTACATGAGAAGTACGTACAACGGAGGCAAGTTGCATCTTTTCACATCTTAGCCAAGGAGGAAAATACGCTGAAGCCACTCCCAGCGACTGCCGCTGTAGCTCCAGCGTCCACGGGAAGAGCCACCCCCGTTATCCACCTTGCTTGTTCACTAGCCAGGAATCTCACTGCCGTGCCGCAATCCCACCCAGTTCCTTCCGTCTTCAATAAGCTACGATTCTTGCGCGCTTCCCGTATTTCGGGAGGCATTCCGCCCTTATACATCCTCGGCGTATGCAACGTGCCTATCCGGAACATTATGTGGTGTATTTTTAGCGCCCAAAAACTGGCCAGAGAGGAATGGATGTCACACCTGGGCAGACACAATTGACCCGGATTCCCATCGGTGCATGGTGAACCGCCATCGCTCTGGTCATATTCACGACCGCACCTTTGCTCGTTGGATACAATAGTTTGGGGGCACCACCCTTCAATCCTGAGACACTCGAGATGTTAACGATACTTCCTCGCCCACTGATACTATGAAGCGTATTCTTCTCCATTGCGGGTACGGCATATTTCGCCATCAACATCATGCCCGTTACGTTGATCTCTAAGCCCCTCGCCCACTGCTTTGGATCTACGTTCACAGCCGTCCCATCAGGTCCTCCAATGCCGACATTATTAACAAGGATGTCCAAGCGGCCAAATTTTTCCAAGGCAATCTCGACCGTGCGCTTACAGTCATCCTTATTTGTCACGTCGGCCTGTATTCCTATCGCCTTCCCCGCACCGAATTCTTCATCAATCATCGATACCGTAAGATTTACCCAGCCAAGATTGACATCAGAGCAGATAACTAGAGCTCCAGCCTCGACAAGTAAGATGGACGCAGCGCGTCCGTTTCCAATTCCTGTTCCTTGTGAACCAGCTCCTGTGACAATAGCGACCTTGCCCGTGAGCGACTGGGAGGGCCGAGGAGGGATTTCGTGTACTAAGGGAGTTGATGTCGTGGTTGACATTGTGTGGAACGATACTAGTTCTTCCCAGAGGTCAGTTCTCAACAAGCAATTGGAGCTTCAGTGCTTTTAATGGCATCGATTGGGATTGGATGCGACCACGAGAAGCCTGGTGACACGTGCTGTCAATTCAAAGGCATGAGAAAACGGGAGAAAACAAGCTACCGGGCTTACCCCAGCAATGACGTTTCAGATTCATAAAATTAATGGGCGTCGGAGAGCTCTGGAATGCAGGAGTGGCCAACCTGCGAACCCGTTATTGACCGGTTTCGAGTTAGAACCTTGCAAAATATGACCTATTAATCTTTCATTCTAGGTTAAGGTGAGATAAATCCCTCATGCTTATTCCAATGGAGTAAACTCTGTAAATGTACCCGCGGTTGTACAAGATGGTAGTCCTTTATGCATCGATTTCGGGGCCGACGGAGCAAGTCCCACCTTATTGGCGTACCCTTTCCATGTTAGCATGTGGGCGTAAGTGCTATGCCCACATAACGGTTGAACCTTGAAGGCGACGATAGCACTAGACGCATTGAGCAATTGATCTTGATGTTTTATCGCAAGTGGTGGAGGATGCGGGACCACGTGGAATTCATTATTTGGTCTGAAGGTAACAGCGTAACGTACGCACAGCCACCCAGCTTCCTTCAACTCGAAAACATCCCTGGCTCTCTTTGCTCCAGTCTTGGTCGCAATCTGTCTGCTAGGTGCTCAACCATTCTAACCCAAATTAGTTGCGAAAATTAAGCCATCAGAAATCCTCCAGCCGTGGCTTACGGTCATGCTGGTCATACTTGTTCTTATTCGGGAGCTCGTTTCCCAGTTCATTCCCACTCCGAAATCTCAATCTTCAGCATCTCTCATCCGCATGCTATCCTGAGATCTAGCGTGTGCTCGTGGAACCTGACGAGCTCTTACCCCGGGAATGACAGGATCATATGTCCCTCCGACAGGGCTTCTTCCTATTTTTATCAGCATTCTATCTTACATCGCGTTTTCCAATCTGGTGCCCTTTCTCCTTTCTGGCTTTTCCCCCCAATGACTTCTATCCAACGGGAGGCCCTACGGCATTATGATCATGTGTAGACCCGATTGATTTCACATTAAAGACTGAGCTCTTACCTTACTTGCTGTAACAACGGTCTCCCACGAGTTCGTTCTTCCTGTGCCATGTCTTTGTTAGGAGCGAACCGCAAAGATGACCCAACAAAGACACCTATCGAGGAGAAGAAAGCTCTTGGGGAGGTTGTGGCTGTCACCCGTGCAAGCTCCTCATTTGATGAGAAGAATTGTTTTGAGAATGAAAGCTCAGGCGACTCCGGCGTTGGAGAGGTCTATGCCGAAGGTCCACGTCTAATTGACCTTGGAGAGGATGGCAAAGAGCGACCGATTGGTAAGCTATATACTGACAAGATGATGAACACAACTAAAAACTCTCCTAGAAACTGATGCCGATTATTCAACACGACTTTTGTCCCTCGAGGACGACCCAACGCTCCCAATTTTCACTTTTCGCATGTGGTTTCTATCGCTCGGACTCTCGTGCTTTGCCGCTGTGCTTGGCCAAATTTTCGTAAGTAGGCTAACGAGCTCGCGACAAGGACATGTTACTAAGCTAAAATTATTCTTCAGTACTTCCGTCCACAGACGGTTAGTGTCCATGCGAATATATCTCAATCTCACGCGACTTATGGGGATTGATATAGGTCAAAGTTAGCCAACTGTTTCTCTTGGTAAGTTCATGACTGCGCTTGCGGTCGTTTATTTTTCCCATAACATATCATTCCAACAGATTATTTCGTACTTGATGGGCAAGGTACATCGAACTCCGTTCATCCTAACAACCTACTCATGACCTTGAAGGCAATGGAAGAAATCATTCCTGGTCCCGGGGCAACGGCAAAAATTCAAACCCGCGATACCCGATTCTGGAGGTATGGAGATACAACTTGAACGGCGAGCTCTTGCTAATTGATCTATACATAGGTTCATGAACCCAGGCCCGTTCAGTTAGTTCATCCAGCGTTAGATACCTAGAAACGGTTTTTGATTACACCGCACACAGATATCAAAGAACATGTGGCTATCACTATTATGTCGACCACCGCATCATCATCTGCCCTCGCTATCAGTATATTTGCTGCGCAAGATTTGTACTACAACGTGCGCCCAAACGCCGCCGTTGGGATTTTTACGTGCGCTCCTGTCATTATTTCTCTTACTCGCATCTTCTGACCTGACGTCTTATGTCGTCAGATTGATAGGATCTCAGCTAATTGGATACGGAGTTGCAGGTTTGTTCGCCCTATTGCCCGCGCCCACCAACACGACTGACAATCTCTAGGGATCATGCGAAGCTTCCTTGTTTATCCGACGTTCGCGGTTTACCCACAGCTCATGCCGCAAGTCCAGTTGTTTGATGCACTACACCGTGGTCACAAAGCTGTCATGCAGAAACGACGCCTCAGATTCTTTTGGATCGTCTTTATTGCGATATTCGTGTGGGAGTGGTTCCCGGTACGCCGGCCTCCTTATATGTTTATCCGCAATCGTTCCTAACCTATATCCTTCATCCCTTAAAGGAGTATATCGCACCGTCAGCTGAAATACTTTGAATCTTCATTTACTCAACTGATCAGCATCATATCACAGGACCCTCACTGGCATCAGCATCTTCTGCCTCGCCAACCAGGATAGTGCTTGGTTCACGCGTATTTTTGGTACGAGTGATTTCTCCATTAGTAGACCTTGGCACAATCGGTCTGATGCTGATCGTAGGTGGGGCCGCCGGGAATGAAGGCCTTGGCGCTTTCTCAATATCTTTGGACTGGGCATATGTCGGTGCTGGAGGAGGCACAATCGGTGCATTGTTCACACCACTATCAACGCAGTTGTCCTTGTACGCGGGCTGCGCCGTCTGCATGTAAGTGATCACCCTGATTACTCCTCTTATCGATGTCTCATTCTCTCTAGGATTGCATTCTCCGCTTGCTACTCCTTAGATGTTTGGCATGCGAAGAGTTTCCCCTTCTTGACACAGCTACTGTATTCGCAGAATGGTTCGCTTTCCTGCCGCCCTGCAATCTCAGATGTTTACGACCCGTCTCCGGTTTAGGCACGGAATATGACCAGTTGTCCATTTTGAACCCCGATTTCACGTTAAATATGGACAAATTGGAACAACAAGTATGTCTTATTGTCGCCATACTTGTTCGCAGCTGATGGTGCCACCTATTTCACACGTAGGGTCTTCCTTGGTACGCTGCCTCTCAGATGCTGTACAAAGTCAGCAGGACATTATATATTGGAGGTAGGCATTCCAGTATTGACACTCAAAGTACCGTGAGCTCACAGGTCACGAAATAATAGCTGCTGTCACACATTTCCTCCTTTGGCACGCTAAGACGGTGTATAAAATCATACGAGACAGCAGGGTAAATTCTTTCGATTCCAATCTCGTTTTCCTTGTGAACTTATGGTCCGCAAATAGACTCAGGAATGCACGGATCCGCACTATCAGAAAATGAAGGTTCGCGAACGCTTCTTTTGATACTCTGATAGTACTCAAAGAGGACACTGGCCAGATATACAAGGAGATGTCGAATTGGTGGTATTTGGCGGTCTTTGTTGCTACAATTGGGATAGCTTTAGGAACCACATATGGGGCAAAATCAGGGCTTCCGTGGTGGGCCTTGTTCGTTGCTTTGATATTCACCATAATTTTCGTTCCTATTATTGGAACAGTGAGCGACTTCCCATAAATCCTATTCACCTAACTAACGCATGCATCAGCTCAATGCTACTGTCGGTTACGCTCCGAGCATAGAAAACATGGTACAAGTACGTCGAATTCCATTTTCTGTTCGTTCAATTCATACCAAACACATAATTAGATGTTAGGAGGGGCTCTAGTTCCGGGAAAGCCTGTCGCAAATATGTATTTTGATATGTATGGGTACGGTTCTTCCGTTCAGGCCCTAGCACTCCTTAGTGATTTGAAATTGGTATGTTCTTATCTTATCGAACCTGGGATGTTCTTCACTCACTACGTTCACAGGGACAATATACCAAGCTCCCACCCCGAGTTACGTTCACGGTTCAAAGCATAGGGTCGATCATCGTAAATTTTTTTTTTTCCATCCTTACCCCACGCTAAAATATTGATAGGGTGGATTATTGAGTTTTGTTATAATGAAAGTTGGTGCCTTCCTCCCTTCCCTACGTACTCATTTCGACGATTTCTATTTATCCAGACAGTGCTTAATGCTCAGCGATCCGTTTTACGAGACGTTCAAGGAACGAACGTATGGTCAGGCCAGCAGGTTTGATAGTCTCATATATATCTCGCACTACGTGGATATTCACCCAACATGTAACAGGTTCAAACATATAATAGTGCTGCTATCGCTTGGGGTGCACTCGGAAAGCCCCTTTACGCGACGGGAACTCGCTATGGAGTGAGTACACAAACGTTGTTAAAATTGCGTTCGTTGTGTTAACAAAGTATCTTCAGTTTGTGCCCTACATGCTTTTCGCAGGCCTCGGGTTCCCTATCCCATTTTGGTGGTTACACAAGAAGTACCCGAAATTTGGCTTTAACTACGTTTTCACCCCCATTCTCGTTGGTGAGTGGCTCTGCAATGGCACTTTTTGGCTTGCTTTTACAATTCATGTTCAGCGGAACTCGGTTTTTTGAGCGTTGGAATTAATTCCAGTATCTTCTCGTCTTTCTTGCTTGCAGTATTCTCCCAATATTACCTCAGGAAGTATGTCTTGCGTGAAAAGACTTTGATCGGTTATGAAATATCTAACGCTTTCCTTCCACCAGATATCGCGCAACATGGTTCAGGAAGTATAAGTGAGTGACTTAGATGCATTCAGTACTTCTGATACTCAAATTCAACTGGTAGTTTCTTGATGAGCGCTGCACTTGATGGAGGAACCTCAGTAAGGGCTGAACCTTTCTGTCCAATTTTCTTTTTCACATTTTTTAAATAGGTCATGGTGTTCATCTACACATTCGCCGTGGGCGGAGGCAGCGGGACGGTAAGGCCTTTCCCAAACTGGGCGTTGGTAAGTTGTTAAGGAGGCATTTTAAATCACTTATTGACGACTCCGAACAGAATCCGAAAGGAAACCCGGATTATTGCAAGCGTTTGACTTGAATACCACAATTCTTAATTCGTACTTCTCGATCGTGTAAGCACTCGTATATTCTGGAGTCTTATAGGCTGGAACAAGGGAAATTAGTAGTTCGGTAGTTGTACTTCTATCGATGAGTAGTGTATGTAGTAAATATTGAAGTTAGGACGTTAACGTACTATAACGCATGTATGCAACGACTAGTCGCGAATGAGGTTTATCATATGGTAAAGAGTGGTTGTGGATTATCAGGCATCAACTCTGTCCATTGACGTCAGGAACCGACCTCAGGTGTTTGCTTTGTGTTCCAGTAAAAGTATTCGAGGTTCTCCTCGAACCATTCCCTGTCGTTTGCGGAGAGAAGGCCACCTTTTCCTGTCACCCTGAGGGTACATCGTTCAGGTTGGCTGATCGTATTGGCTTTATGACGTATTTTGATCATTTCCTTCAACGCGTTGGCAGATACATTGGGACAGTCGCAGATTGTGAAGTGGCAGCGTTCATAGGATATATTTGCAGTCGTTGCAGGATGCTTGACCCCGAGTGCCTCCACCGCATGATCGTCAAAGCCCTCACATCCTGAGACGTCTAAGTCCATGCCGCGCCATTGTCGGAGGAAGGACGAGATGTCTTCGTCTGGTAGTATATCTTCCAAAGTCACTTCTCTGGCGTAAAGTGCAGTTCCGCGACGTGGGAGAGAGGAATGCATAATATGCAAATAGTGCATTTCCGATAGGATGAATTCCAAGAAGTTGTCAAGAAACATCTGGGGAACGTCGGTGAGAGAGAGATCCATCACTTCTAGATCCAGCTCGTCGACATCCCAGTCTTCGACGTTGACTCCCCGGAACTCGACATTGTTAAGGGAAAGCGTTCGGATATCATAGATGCATGAAAGGGCTGCGGCGACATGGCCCACACTGCAAAGGTGATCCACATTATTTAGGATCGGCCTAAAGTTGGAGAGGATGACATGAAGCTTCTTAGGTATGGCTAGAGCTTTACCCCAGGTGGGCTTGTGTATGCAAGCGTCAGCGAAATTCCTCCCATCCACATCAAGCATGTCGAGAGCGGGGAAGTAGAACGGTTTGACAGGGCGTCTATGGGGGCGACATATATACTGTAGACCATCATCCAAGCGGCATTTTAGTTGAAGAGTGACGAGATGGACAGCCTTTCCACGAAAATCGTGGACTATGGACGGGAGCGAGGAATTATGGATTACATTGAAGGAAATGATTCTGCAACGCCGGAAGTGAGGTTGAAGAATATCGATGACAGCTCCACAGCGAACATGCTCTTCGGGATCTGCTTGATCGTACGTACCTTCTCTCCGCAAGACGTAAAGGTCAAGGGGAAGTTTGCCAGAAAGGGCCAAGTACTCCCGAAGCTTCGCAAGTGGCGTAGGGTTCGCGTCCACGAAGACAATAATGCGTGTCCAGAATATAGGGACCGTTCCCATGAGACTACGCCACTGGTTGCAGACGAGCGACGTGGCGTAGGGAAAAATATACGGATTCCGACGGTCCTCCTTCTCAACCCATGTGGTTTTGAACGGCTTTTCATGACAGTCACAGGGTGTTCGAAGTTTGGGGTGGGTGCAGGAGCATGGTGGCCAGAGTCTGAATGTTCCAGCCCGCGATCCCATAAAGACGAGTTTGAATATAATGAGCAGGATCTCAGCTGGGAGGTCCTCGATCGATGCTTTGGGCGCATACTGGTTCATTTGGTGTGGCGGTTTTAATACTTCTGTTGGCTGGGGGAGGGAGGTTGCCTGAAGGAGGTGAGACATACATAACGTCGTTTTGAGGAAAAACTTAGGGAAAAAATAAAAACGCACAATATGATTGGAATTCGACTTGCCGTGTGAGAGAACTTGAGAACAAGTACACACTCTATGCGGTAGGTTATATCAAGAAAGAGAAATCCGTAAAAGAAGAAGCTCAGCAATTTCTTCAAAAATTTTTCTCAACGAC
The DNA here is from genome assembly GCA_013420905.1 of Collybia mongolica. Classification (NCBI taxonomy): domain Eukaryota; kingdom Fungi; phylum Basidiomycota; class Agaricomycetes; order Agaricales; family Clitocybaceae; genus Collybia; species Collybia mongolica. The sequence goes on from JAAXNY010000017.1 coordinate 1,052,675, forward strand.
GTTTGGTGAAGGAAATGTCGTTTTAAGTTTGAGCTGGCGTCTGTAAGTGTGTCACGCTCGCGATGTTATTTTATGTCACGGGGGTGTGACCACATGGGCACCATGCCTGTGACGGATCTGAGTTGGCCGTGAATAACACATTCGAGTTGAACAGCCTACGATGAGATTCACAGAATGACCATAACCAGGCCAAAATTATGCCCCTCCAGCTCCGACCCTAAGGTTACGCTTCCAGTAGTGACACTTTACAACTACCCATTACATTCCACTTAATCTACCAACTCCAACCAAAACAACCCCAATACATAACTAATAGACACGTTAGATTATTGTATATACTCAACTACTTTCACCTTGAATTAATAGCAATCCTGTATTTCCAATTTCCATTAATACCAATATATCCTACCACGCACACCAACCTCCGTCACGCCACGAACACTCCGCCCACCAGTGCAGGATTTTCAGCATCCTAGCGAGCTGGCCTTGGCACTGGTTTGATCGGGGGTGGTGCGGGGGTTCGTGGCCGCGGTAGCTGGAGAACCTTGGAGAGCAGCGGTTCCTTGGGCATGCGCGTTCTCTCTCTCGCTCAAGCTAGGGTTCCACCCACGGACGACCAGTGTGCCTGGTGCGGACGCTTCGGGCCGTGACGGGAGCGAGAGGGAGGAGGTTGGAGGTAGTGAAGAGCCCAGCGCTGACGCTAAGCGTGGTTCCGTCTCAGTCGACATCTGCAGGTATCCAGAGGTCGGCGGCGACGGAGCCGTGGGCGTTTCCATGTTTGGAAGCATTGCCTTGGGAGTTGGAGCGATGGTTGACGACGTGAAAGGAAATGGCAGACTCGTTAGAGGCGTTGAGGAGGCCTGGGATGCGGGAGGTGACAAGGATGATGACGACGAGGATGACGTGCGCCGTATCCGATGCGGGAGTCGCGTTAAAGGTAACGGCGGGTCACAAATATAAGGCTGTGAGGGAGATAAACCAGGAAGTAGTGTGTGTTGAGGCGCAGTAGTTACCCCTGATACGGACAGCGCGATGGAGCCCTGCATTGGGTCTGTGGGTGGATGAGGAACTCCTAGTAGGAGCGCATTAGGCGGGAGTCTGGGGAAGGTGGGTACGGCTGGTGGGGGGATGGGTTGTGTAGATGAAGTGGTGGGAGACGGGATGGAGGATGCTGAGCTGGAGGAGTTTATTGTCCTCGGCGTAGGTGAGGAGTACGTAATGAAAGCAGGGGCTTTCGAAGGGGTAGCTGGGGTCGCTACCGAGCTAAACAGCGATGTGTCTCGCAGCAACGACATGTTTTGTGATTGAGACGTCGACAATCGTACTCCCGACGCTGACATTGAGCTTCGTGTCGAACCATCTGTCCCAATCGTGGTGGATTGCGCAACTTCGGCCCCACCATTTATATCCTCCCAAACGCCGTCATCCTCGCCCTCATTGTCCACCATCCCATCATCCCCAGCCATCGACTTCCGTATCCTCCGCTTCCCCCTCCTCACCCCCGCCCTTTTACCCCTTCCTCTCTCATGCCCCACGCCGCAACTTGATGACTCACACTCCATATCGCTCTCAACATCACTCCCTCCTCGGACCGTTCTATCACAATCCGATTCATAGCCTGTCGCATGAAAGGAAGGAGTAATTTCAATATCACTCGCCCTCCGGCTTTCATTATGACGAGTGGTACGGTTTGGCGAATACCCTGGAAAGTGATTGTTCACAGGAGAGCGCGAATTTGCAGGGGACCCGACCCGTGACCCCCTACTGAGATTAGGGGAAGAATGTGACGGAAACCGGGGCCGGGGGCGGGCAGCAGAGGCTCGTATGGTGTCCTCAGGCGAAAAAGAGGCCAGGTCTGCATTCGTGAGGATAACGAACGCATGGCTAGGTGGCGTAGGCGAGCCAGGGCTTTTCGGGTGCTGCAACAAAAAGTACGTCGCATTTAGGAGCTGATCATCACGAAAAGGGGCATAATTAGCGTACCGGAGTGCCCTGACGCCTGCGTAAAGCGGAATGAGTCCATTTCAGACCATCAAGATCGCTAAACTCGACTTTCACGGATGTGAATGACCGCAGTAGGATCTCGCGCTGCTCCTGTGGGTGATTGAGCAGTCATTTCACGGTGTGAATTGTATCGAACATACCTCAGTCATCTTGAGAGCTTCTGCCTCCTCTATCCGCTGCTCCCTCTCAATCTGCAGCAGGCGCTCTTTCCGTTGTGCGGCACGCGACATGCTCGCTAAATCACTCGAGGTGCGCCTAATTATGGTAGTCATCCTGACAGGGCTTGATGTCGCAATTTATATCGATTTGAAGAGCTTTGAAAGCAAAACGAAAGCAGTAGATGAAAGCAAGGAGAGTTTTCTAGTGAACGTGAGCCGTAGGATCTAACACTTAGTGAAGTGGCTAACAATTAGGGTATAAGTGACAATCAGGCCGCTTGGAATGGAAGCCACCTCTTAAGCTGCACGTGATTACAAATTTCTCGGTATTCTGCGTGATGATTGATCGGGGTTATAGATTTCTCTCAGAGCCGTCGCCTCACAATACGTTTTTGAAAGGTACACACATGTTCAACAGTGCATACGAAACTCAAATGCCGCAAACTCGCTCACAATCATCTCAAGTGCGCCCTCAACACCCGTTCTTCGTCATTTGAAGAGGCGTTCCTTCAGCATCCACGAGGCCGAGTCCTTTAAGTTTTATATGCCGGAGATCATGATGCCACGCGGATTCTACGCAGTACATGCAACTCCTGTTTTTCACTACTTTTCTGCAAAATTGAACCCCCATTTCCTCACCAAAGATAGCTTTTGCAAAACAACAACTTTCATGTCCAATCGCAGCACATTTAAAATGACAAAAGCATCATTACCAATACCACCTCCCATGCGCCGAAAACCGAAATGGCGCAAATGTGAGTCAATAATGATGACTCTAAAGGTGTATTTATCAGACTACGGCTTGAAAAACTTACGAGGCCTTGTTCCTCCCGAATGCTTACTGTACTGAATTTCCCAAGGCCGTAAGCCTGCACCCCCCTGTTACTCGGCACCCTGAAGGATATCCCGGATGATATCGATGAATATACGACGGGTATCCCATTCCCGTACGGCATTGCTAGCACTGGAAAGTCTGCCGTTCCACAGACTGTTGTAACAAGCTGTGAAGAGAGGAGTTAACCATCAACTCACTTGAGACCAGAGTCTCCCGAATAGCTTTAAACGCACGGTTGCAGGATACCAATGAAGTTGTTCATACATTCGAATGTATTTCCACTCAGGGCGTCGATGCCTTTTTTTTTTTTTTCGAAAGGACATGCCGCAACCATGACCTTGACGGTTTTTACTACATAAATTTCTTTGAAGAAATTCTACACTGTGAGAAGCGTTTGTGGGCCCAAGCATTTTCTGCGGATTGTGACCATTCCTGTGCTAGAGGACTAGACTCTGCAATTATGTGCTTTCAGGCAAGCCTGATTTTATGAACTTTCCAACGGACCACATATGGATGTATAGTGTCACAATACAAAATGTTCCATCAGTATTCTTTTATCTGAGCTGACTTCTGTGAGGCAAAACCTGACGTTGAACTACTGTAGCATGGGAATCCCTAACATTCTTACAACCCTACACTTGCACATATTTGAGGACTGGTGAAACAATATCTTCAACTTTGTGGAGGATTACCTTGTTATTCTTGAGCAACGTTATGGAACTCCGAAGGCACTAAAACTCAAATACCATAATGTCTATTGTCCGGCAGGACTGGGCACGTCGGCATCTCCGCCGACTTCTCTTGTCACTGCGATTTGTGGGTAAAATCTGGGCTCTATTCGGTTTATTCGCGGAGGGTCAGATTAACGGTGGACATTCGTGGTGCTCAACGCGCCAGCAAGTATTGAGCAGAACATCTTTTGTTTAGGCAGGCAGATCCCACACTCTTGTATGGATTATGACGAATGTGGCAGCAAGCTATCATGCGTAGCGAAACAGTCATGCATGTAGATACAATCGTGGCGATATATACAGTGGTTACAAGTATGGATCCTTCCTCTGAAAATCTCATCAATGGTTCACTCAATTTCATCAATAGAAAAATTCAGCATAGAAATTTCTACTTTCCTGTGTGGAATTCACTTCTGAGTCTTTGATTTGTCGGATCTTGACATGGTAGACCCCCCTGAAGGTGAATATGACGGATTCAGATATGAATTACCTGTTTCCTTACTTATTGAATCCTACCCTTGATGAGCCGCCAATTGCAAACCCTCTCATTTTGTAATTATATAGAGTTTGAGCTCCGATGATGATCACGGGAGTCACGCTGTGACGTGACATGCGTGAATCACAGCTCCGCTTCAATTCTTGACGCGTCGCCAAAATCCTTTCTCCAACGCGTCTGCTCTTACTCCACCTGCATCTCATTGTTCCATCATCCATCATGCTTGAAGCAAAGCTAGCAGAAGCCGGTACGCTCAAGAAGCTCCTTGATGGTAAGCGCTCGAATTTCTTCCATGTAGAGGATACACACTGAGAATACGACGAAAAAAATTAACAGCCATCAAAGAGCTAGTCACCGATGCCAACTTCGAGTGCAATGAAGAGGGCATCAATCTTCAAGCAATGGACAACTCGCACGTAGCTCTCGTCGCCGTCCTACTCGAAGCTACTGGCTTCAAACGGTACCGCTGCGACCGACCGATGCCTCTAGGCGTCAACCTCACCAGTCTGACCAAGGTGCTAAAGTGCGCTAAGGATGACGATGAATGCACCCTCAAAGCCGCCGACGAGGCAGACGTGCTTAATCTCGTCTACGAGGCAAAACGTGAGTCTCCTACCCCCATATCCCCGCACGCTGCGCGACTGACCCGCCTGTAGATTCCGACCGGATCGCCGAGTACGACATGAAGCTGATGGATATTGACTCTGACACGCTCGGTATCCCGGACACGGACTACGACGCACGGGTGACGATGCCCTCGTCCGAGTTCACGCGGATCGTGCGCGATTTGTCTCAGCTGGGTGAGAGCGTGCGGATCGAGGTCAGCAAAGAGGGCGTGCGATTCGCAAGTGAGGGCGAGGCGGCGAATGGAAGCGTGCTTCTCAAAGGCTCCGACGGTGCTGTGGGCAAAGTGTCCAAATCTGTGAAGAAAGAAGACGATGACGATAACGAGATCGTTGATGTGGATGCGGAGGACGGTGAGGACGATAGCCCTAAGAAATCCAAGAAGAAGGGAAAGAACGTCAAAAAAGAAACGGACGGCGACGTGGATATGGATGGTGATGAGGAGAAGGCCGAAGAGGAGTTCAGGCCTGAATCTGACGAGGAAGGCGAGGAGGAGAAGGATGCTGATGATGACGGCGAAGAGGACGGCGAAGAAAGTAACGGTAAGCGGAAGAAGTCGGTTCGTATGCTTATTTATCTTCCTGAATCCTTCGCTTACTGCCATCACAGTCTTCTTCCTCGAAGCCCTCCAAAAAGGCCAAGACATCGTCTTCCAAATCCAAGAAATCGAAGAAAGGCGATGATGAAGACGCAGACAACGTCAAGATTGAGATGAACCAGCACGTCTCGCTGACGTTCTCCCTCAAGTATCTCGTCAACTTCTCCAAGAGCGCAAGCTTGACGAGCCGCGTGCAATTGATGATGAGCAACGACGTGCCGCTCCTCGTGAGTCACTTCTTTCTATCTCGCCCGTCATAATGAGCGCTAATATTTCTTCCGCAGGTTTCGTATGACTTCGGCCAAGGCCACATCCGATATTACCTTGCGCCCAAGATTGGAGACGACTAGTCTAGTAGAAGGGAAGGAGGATATGGACGAAAAGTTAAATCTCAAACGCTTTCCCTGTGCTATTTTACATTTTATCCTTGTTTTCATCATCTCATATTACTTCAGTTGTTTTTTATTGAACATGGCGCCCAGTGACAGGAATAGTGTCCACTAATGTTTAACGAGAACGAACAAGTGGAACAGAACCCCAAGGTACCGCACGGACCAGGCGTCTTGTCACCCTGCACGTGAGCTCACACGTGAAGGGTAACGTCGCGAGCGTGACGTTGACGCGATTGCATCCACTTTGATCTTCATACTATAATGAGCTATTACAGCCACGAGAAAAATATGAATCGACGCAGAGGTTCGAGTTTTAGGGAAATTAAAATCACTTCAGACCATGATAACTCTAGTCAACAAAGTTTCAACGAAATATCTCTATCGTCAACAAACTCCCTCAAGGGAATTTAGTAGTGAGTTCGTCTCCATTATCTCTTTAATTGTTGTATTTAACTCATAATAATTTGGGAACAACTAGAATTAAGTGTAGACTTGATCGTATACATAACACAGCTTGCCACCTCGAATGTCCATCATGTCGCCAATTTTGACGTCGGCTGCGTTTACCCCAAGTGTGAGCAGGAAGTCAAGCGTAACATTCCCACCAATAACGTTGTCATAATCGAGAATGTCAATAGGACCAGAAATATCCGCCAACCGAGCGGGGAGGTCTTTCTTTTGCCATGACCACCAAACGCGATCCAAGTTCGTGTGGTGCATGTAAAACAAGGGATCTGTACGGAGGGTCAACGCTATCAGCATCGCTGCCCCGTGAAAACAAACAACCCAACGATGACTTACCAGTCGGACTAACATGTAGATCTCCCATCTCTCCCCGATTGCCTCCAATTGCATAGTGACCACCTCCATGAATCGACGAGCGGTCAGGGTTGGTGCCTCCGTCCAATGTTCTATAGAACCAGCCATAATCCGGCTGTGACATGACCAGAGACGTCACGTTCATCCCAAGGTACCGACCCGCGAAATACGGGCTCATATCGCGGTGAAGACAACGAAGATTTCCCTTCAGGTCATCTCCAGGCCCCAAGCGCACCTCCATGTTCTTGAACGGCCCTGTGGTCACGCACCCGCCACCCGTGCGTCCGGGGATCACGTAGTCCGGGTGTGTGGCAGTCGGGGTGGGGAGGTAGGGCCCGCTGCCTCCAAAACCGAAGATCGGGTGAAATAGCGGCGAGTCGAGGAACTTGCTCGCGGGCACGTCGAGTGTCCAGTCCCAATACCTATGGGGTAGAATGAATGATTAAACGGAGATGAAATGAACGTGAGAGTCCCACTCATGGTTGCGCGCCGTGATATCCACATTCATCTCGAAGCGCCTTCTCGTACGCGGCCATCATGAACCGATGCCAGGGTAGGAGGTGGCCCTATGATGGCTCGTGAGTCAAGGCAGTGTCAAGTTGAGTAAACGAAGCGGACTGACGACGAGATGGACCGTGTATGTCTGTTGGACGTGAGTGACGATCAAGTCGTCGTACCGAGATCCGGCTCCCGGTGCAACGCCCGTCGGTGTGAGCGGCGGCTTCGCCTGCAAACATTTGACGGCTCTGATGTAGTCCAATTGCTGCAACTTCCCCAGACTTATCCTGCGTACGACATGTTATTGACGACAAGACTAGGAGCCAAGAGGCGACGGACACACCATTCCCTCCGCACGATCGGATGTCTACATGTGCCACGCGCCTCTGCTGGTGAAGCATTCGTACTGGCAGCAAAGAAGAGGCGAAGAAGGATGATAAGATGAGGTATTAGTTTCATGGTTGAGATGGATGTCAGAGCTCGACAAATAGTTTGACCAAGTTCGCTGAACTCTTAAGAGAAGTCGTTCGTCACGAGACGCGACATGGAGGAAGAAACAGGGTCCACAACCAACTATATAGGGAGACTCTCTGGGCCTCTGACTCTGAGTACCTCACCTAACCGACCATGTGATGTTCTCCAATGTCCCCTCAAAGCTCGGAAGGCAAAGCCAGGCACGGAACCCCCAACAATTACTCAACCGCCGCCCCTGGCCGAGCTTCGCAAGCACAGTTTAAGCTTGAAAGAAAATGCCAGGAAAATCTTGTCGAGGGTTCCCCGACGATCGGCCTCATCTCGCGTGATGGACGTGTCTGCCCTTTCAGGTTCGGAGACTCATGTGGTTCAATTTGTGTGTTGTTGGTTCGCAGACTGCAATTGAGAGGGATGCCGGAGAGCCATCGGATTTACCCCATGCGCAATAAATGTGAGAAGACCTTGGCGATGGTAAAGAGGTCTTAGGCAAGCCTGAGCTTTGTACTTGCCGGATCTGAACTAGATGCTCCAAAGAATTCCTCACTTCGAACGGGTGCGACATTTGCATCAAAATCTCACAATGCGGCAATCAAACTTACTTGCTACAGATATCGTCTGTGCCGCCATCTCTCTAGCCTAGTTTCATTCTTGAACCCGTTGATTATACGAAATAAAGGGCCCACAGGCCTCATCTGAACCGATGATATCTGAAAGAGAAACGGTGGATTTGAAAGTATTAAAAGCCGGGGCCGCAATATTCTGATTTTTTCCCTTTTGCATTTTGGGGGCTAGGTGAAGGACAATGATGGGCGGGAACTGGTGAGTTTTCTGTCGATAGGGCTTGGAGGTATGAGTGACTCACTTATTATGATTCATTTGGGAGTTTCGTGCGATCGTCGATCTCGGTGGATCCTAATCCTGCAGGCGTTCAAATGGCTGAGATCAACTACTAGAAGACCTTGTATCAACACAGTTGTTGTAACTCGAGTAACTGTTACTATTAGGCCCCGAAGGACGATCATGCGTTGCGGCTCAGCTTACCCTTGGCGTTCTGCAAAGGGCGTGATCGAAGACCCGAGGCACTCTTGCTAACGCCTTCATCCACGAGCATCCTTTTTGACCCCATGATTCTCATCATCTGTGCCAAGTTGATACTACGATCTTAGTGTGCGCAGTCAACGATCAGAACCATTACATACTGATCAATGAATTAGCGTCTCCATTCCCCACAACTCATCCAACGGTGAGCGGCAAATAAACATAGAATGGTCGTAAGCACAACGAGATAACCCGACCCAGGCCTGAACCACATAACCAACGACCACTGACAAAGGTTAAGGTCATCCCGAAAAAACGGCGATACCCCCTGCGTAGCCCCTCGTTCAACTTGTCAAGTCGGCGGCGACTTGACCAATGCCAACAATCTGCCTAACGCCCCCTCATTTTTAGATGAAGCGTGCGAAGTTCACGTGGCGCGTGACCAGATGCGTGGCGGCGAGTGACCCAATGCGGTGACTCGATAATAACTGCCATCCCTTCACCACGCCCTGAATTGATACATCAATGTAAAGAACTTGATCATTGATCACCGAAAAGAAATGATCCTATCATGCCCATAACAAATAATATAATAACTTCCTCCTGCCACCATGTCAAACTGGAAGGACATCTGCTCAGCTCGTAAAAGTACACAACTTGCTTCGATCTCTCGAGAATGGATCATTCAACTTCCCCCGGAGACGCAGACAAACGTCATGGACATCCCTCGGGAATGCAGCTTGCTAACTGCGCAAGAGTTGCAGATAACTGAAACTACTGATGTTGAGATGTTGTTGAGCAAATTACACTCTTCTGAATGGTCTTCGGAGGAAGTTACGACGGCATTCTACAAGCGCAGCATTATCGCTCAACAATTGGTGCGTTTTTTCTTTTCTGATACTGCTTTGACGATATATTGGTGATATGGACGTCAAGACGAACTGCCTGACCGAAATCTTTGTCGAACGCGCTCTTCAAAATGCTCGAGAATTAGACGTTATCTTAAATCAGACAGGTAAGATCGTCGGGCCCTTGCATGGGTTGCCCATCTCCTTGAAAGGTAGGACAATCCACGATAATGATGATGGTCCCGCATCGTGTCTATCTATATATATTATTGATAAGGATCTTCAGATCAATTTGCGATGAAGGGGCTGGAGACAATCATGGGTAGGTCAGCTAAACTATCCATAATACTCGCGTGCCTAACTACGCCTTTTTCGCAGGCTTTGTGGCTAGTGTTGGAAAATACGCGCATTCGGACTGTGTCCTCGTCGAAATACTGTACGAATGCGGCGCTGTCCCATTCGTGCGGACCAACGTTCCACAAGCTCTCATGGTATGCCATTCCCTGGACAAGCTGAGGGTTTGATCCATTCTAACCCTTTAATATAGTGGTGGGAGACATATAATCACGTTTTTGGCCGCACAACCAACCCTTATAACCGGAAGTTGGCGCCTGGTGGGTCGTCAGGGGGCGAAGCGGCCTTGATTGCGATGAAAGGCAGCCCATTAGGAGTCGGGACTGACGTTGGGGGGTATGTTATTGAATCATGTTTAATTAGACCCACACCCAGTTTGTGGCTAGGTCATTACGCGTCCCAAGTGCCTTCTGTAACCTATATACCCTGCGGCCATCCTATGTACGTCTGCCCTACTATGGTATTTTCAACCCCCAGGACGGGCAGGAAACAATCTCGTCAGTCTTGGGTCCGATGGCGAACTCGATGGCAGGGATCAAGGTTTTCACCAAAGCAATTATTGATGCAAAGCCCTGGACAAAGGATCCCTTGGCCCTAAAGAAGGAGTGGTCGGAGAAGGAGTATCGCCTTTTGGAGCATGGGGAGGGGAAGGCGCTGTGCTTCGGCATGCTGTGGGACAACGGACCGCCCGCACCCCCCATTACAACGCGCGATGAGGATCACGAAAGCGGCGGGCCATAAAGGTCGGTTTTGGCTCTGGGTAATATTGAGTATTGTAACGCTGATATTTATTTTCTAACGGTCGTTAACTAGGAACCTCACCAGCTCATTAAGCTTTATGGAAATTCGGTACGCTTCCCCATGATCCATTTTTGAGGATTGGAGATTCATGGATAGCGTCAGGAAAATATATTCTGGGCTGATGATGACCATGATCGCCGCTCACAATGTAAACTATCCGGGGAGCCCATCATCCAGACGATGATCATGAGTCCCACAGAAGGCACACAAGAGCATGATGCAGTTGAGTCCTTTAGCAGTTCTCTTGTGGACAAAGTGGGGCACCGCAGCGCTTATGACGTGGGGCAATGGCATCTTTCTATTGGGATACAAACCACTGACGGTCAACCCCCGCATATTCTCACAGCTATGGCAACTACACAAGAAAAAGCGCGAACTGAGGAAGTCCCACCTCGAGCACTGGAACAGAACTAGCGAAAAGACTGGGACAGGCCGCCCTGTGGATGCGATTATATCCCCCACAATCCCATACACCGCCGCGCCTCATGGTCTGAATACGTCGTCAGTCCTTTGGGTTATTCAATTTCGAAGCAATCACCTTCAGTGATTCCTTCTATTCAACTTTTTCAAACGCGCTGGATTACACCTCCTGTGGCTTTCCCGTAACATTCGTCGATGCCGAACTCGATAAGCAGCAACCACCACACGCCTTTTACAACGCCGAAGACGAGGCGATTTTCAGGAGGTGTACGTTTGATGTATCTTACTGGAGCTCTCAGCTTAGTCGTTATCCGACAGATTCCCCTGATGTGTATGCTGGCGGCCCGGTTGGTTTACAGCTAATCGGTGGGCCGCAAGAGGAAGAAGCCGTCATTGCTATGACTGAAATCGTCGATGATGCGTTGAAGGCGTACAGGGTGTAGCCTGTGGGAAGGTACGTACACAGCCATTACCTGTTGCCAACCCAGTCATCTGGTTAGGGTTGAGTTTGTGTTGATGTCGCGACTCAGCAGGACGCCAAAGGAGATAAATACATCAGCAAACCCTGATTTTTCCCACAAATAGCCGACAGGAACCGCAGCGTCTCTCAAATTCATTGGTGTCTTCACAGTGCTATGCAGAGCTGGACTTTGACTTCACAGTTCTGTGCAGAGTTGGATAGAGTACATTTGGCCTGTACAGATTGGGCCTTCTCTGTGCAGCTTTGTTTGGATGTTTCGGGCCTGTACATCATCATAAAGGAGCCCTTATTTCTATACAGATCATGTCAGATTAGCCACTAAGTCCATGTTGTTGAACAAGTAGCTTGATAAAAAAAACTGTAATGGGAACTAATAAGATGCATAAAATAGCTCCTCATCTATGTATTTATTCAGGAAGGATATGTTACTGTATTCCAATGTAGTTTCCTTCAACAATCTTGGATTGGCCTTTGTGCCGAACCAAGGGATTAAACCTGCAAGCATTTGTACTCATGCCAATGCTACCACATCTCCCTTGATGGTGTTGTTGCTTCTCCATGCCTGCTCCAAGAAGTACATATTTGGGTGGGTATGTGCATGCATTATGGTCGAAACCCACACCCGTTTGAGTGGTGTGCGGGTTTCTCAGGCTGAGTTTCAAAATACTTAGTGCTTTTGTTCGAAGGTAGCTCGTGCAAACAACCACCCACCTTCATCACCATCGACAATGACTGAACAACAGCCCCCCTCTCCACCTCCCTCAATCTCTGGCCATCCCTAGTGCCACATCATGCTAACTGCCTGTCCCATGTCAGGAAGTACCCACCAGGTATGTTCACCCACCCTCGTACACCTGCCACATCACACTTATGCTTATGGCCCCAAACTTGGAACTACCCCCAACAATGGCACAACAATGCAGCAAGGGACCTCCCTATCCCTCGACGACCCCAGTATGATTGCCACATTGCACTAATGGCCTGATGGATATGCAGAAATACACGGGGTGGTCATGGGTCTTATTGGTGGTCTTGGGGGGGATCGTTATCATGGTATGAGGTTTGGTGATATGTTGGAGGGCGTCGGCAGGGTTGGAAGGCAAGTGCTCATGTATCCTTAGTACTTGAACCAACTCATGTTTATTCCAGGATGCAATTGAAGAAAGGGAAGCTGACCCCGGATGACATGAATCTCGACATCATTCTCAACTAATTAGTAACCCATCCTTAATCTACCATATGCTTCCCATCTGCCATATATTTTCAGCTTATATTTACGCTTATACCCATGCTGGTGAATATATTTATTGCCACCTCATTTTGTGAACCTGTGTGATCCTCTAATGTTGAACATTCCTTGCCTGAATTCATTGCATTACCCAAACAATACAGAGGATAGGTATGACTGGAAAGCTCTATAGGGAATCCCCCTGTCCTGTGCAGTTATACACAGTGAAAATGATAGCTTACACAGTGATTCACAGAAGATCTGTGTCACCATACAGAGCTGCCACTATAGGGACGTGTACTGTGGACTCTGTGGTACTGTAGGTCTCTGCACAGTGCTGTCACACTAGGCACCAGACTGATCAGGATTTGCTGATGTAACGGAGTGCATCAGTAGAGAATGACAGGGGTATGGTAAACCCCGGGGGTAAGGTCGAGGGGTAGAGGAGGGTAGGGGTTAGGGTATGGAAGTTGCTACCCCTGACATACCCCTACCCTTGTGGAGGGTAGGCAGGGGTATGGGAGGGTAGTGAAATGCATATTCAGGTTTAAAAATAGAATTGGTTCGTAGATGAAATACAATTAGTCATGTACGGCGGGTGCATACGGGGCCAGTGCATTGGCAATACAACTCGGGAGAAAGGAAAAAGATTGTCCACCCAATCCCTCACTCCATCTAAGCTCATGGCAGACCCAGAACTAATTGTTTCAGGCCCTCGCAAGAGAAAAGAGACTAGCCGTGTGACCGACAATGCAGACCCATTGTTGAAGAAGAAGGCGAGACTGGCCCCAAAAGCCAATGCCAAGAAAAGTGATCCAAAAACTCCACGCCGGCGCCCATCCGTAGAAATACAAGAGGTTGACGATGACACCAACACTATCCAGCATGAATCCCCCAAAAATCCAAGTCACATCATCAAGGCGGCTGATGGTAGCGATGATGAAGAACTCAACGAGAGCCCTGCACCTGATCTGACAGATGTCGATGACGAAGATGAGGATGACCATGAGGAGAGTGCTGAGGACGAACTTCGTGAGTCAATACCATGAATTAGGCCTTTTCTCATTATAGAATCTGTAGAGCGGCTGTTGCAACAATGGAACACACCAATCTATGCTTTTTTTAAGCCAACTCCAATGATTGACCACATTGATGGCTGCCGTGCTCATGTTTTCGAGTGTAGCGCCAAGGTTTGCAAGGGGAAGGGTAAGAATGGCCGACACGTTTGGCGGTATCTGGGCACCGCAGATGCGACGTCCACAAGCAACTTGAGGCGGCATGCTAAGATTTGTTGGAGTGCGGAAACTGTGGCGGCAGCGGATAACACGCATGATGTCTGCGCTGCTCATGGTGTGCTCGCGAAGGCTATTCAGAGGGATGGGTCGATCACTGCTGCGTTTGAGAGAGTAGGGAAAGAAAAAGTGACCTTCTCGCATCGGCAACACACCAAAGCCGAATCGCGGTGAGAATCACGATCCATAACCCCATTCATAAGCTCAAAAAATCCCTGATAGTGCGGAGATTGTTCGATGGGTGGCTGAGAGCATGCGTCCCTTCAAAATTGTTGAAGACCGTGGGTTTCAGTGCTTAATGAAGACAGGCCGTCCAGACTATTACATACCTTCAGCTCGAACGGTCTCCTGTGATGTCAAGAAAGTCTTCACGCAATGCCGAGAGAGAATTGCGAAAATGTTGCATGTATGTGAACAAGATAAAATGCGTGTTGAATGCCTGAATATGAATGAACCTGTCAGGAACACGATGGACTGTTGAACTTTGCAACCGACGCGTGGACATCACCAAATCACAAAGCGTACATTGCGATCACTGTCCACTTCCAGAAGGATGGTGTTCTCGTTGCGATGTTGCTCAATCTCGTTGAGGTTGCAGAGAGCCATTCGGGCTTGAATCTTGCAGCCGCGTTTGCAAAAGTCCTTAATGACTTCACAATCGCTCACAAAGTGAGTGGAAGATCACATTAGTTCCACTGAAGTTCTTACTGTGTGGCCCAGATCAACAGCGTCACCTGCGATAATGCATCCAACAACGATACAATGGTTGCGGCTCTCAAAGATCTCTTGGTTGTATTTCCGGGTGAATCAAACCGAACTCGGTGCTTTGACCACATTGTCAACCTCATAGCAAGGAGCATAATTCAACATTTTGATGTCTCCAAGCCAAAAGGGAGTGAGTTGTTTGACGAGGAGCTGGAAGAGTTGATGGAAGAGTTGATGGCATTGGCTGAAGATCTTGACAAAGAGGAGCTTGAAACGAGGCAGGGCAAAGGAGATGATACTGATGATGATGACACAGATGGCTGGGTGGACGAGCGGGAGGAATTGTCAGAAACAGAGAAGAAGGTATTTGACAAAAATGTACAGCCTGTTCGGCGGGTGTTGGTAAAGGTGAGTTTGGCGCTCCATCAATGACGTCACCTATGTTGATGCTGACTCGGATGGGCCGACTAGCTCTGCAAGATGGCATATGCCATTAAAAACTCAACAACCATCATCCTGCCCCGCTGGTATGCTGTGCTTGATGAACTTGAGCTGAAGGATCAGATGATGCCACGCGACGTCACCACTTGATGGAATTCAACATACGACATGCTTGAATTTGCCCTTGCATTTCGAGAGGCGCTTGACACCATCACTGGTGAAAAAGAGATGAAGCTCCAAAAATACAAGATGGATGAGGAGGAGTGGGAGATAGCCTGTCAATTGTGGGAGGTGCTGAAGGTGAGCCCCTGTCTCGTTCAGCATCATTCACCTTGTCCCATATGTAACCCATCAGGTCTTCAAGGATGCAACTTTGTTTTTCTCGCGTGATGGAATCCCAAACCTGGCGACCGTTATTCCTGCCATGGACTGCATCAACAATGTTCTCACAGCCAATTCCATCGATCAACAGTTCTCTGCGCCAATTCGGGCAGCTCTAACACTTGGAAAGCGTACATTAAACCGTTACTACAGTACATGAAGACTGATCTTTCGGATGTTTATCGGATTGCGATGGGTATTTGGCTTTTGTTACTGTCTGACAGTGGCTTTTCTAATGCTTTCCAGTTCTCCACCCTCATCATAAACTCAAATACTTCAAGAACACTGGATGGTCCGAGAAGCAGTGCAAGGCGGCGTATGACGACGTATGTGATGTCTTTGAGGTCTGTTACAAGCCGCGTTCGAAGGAGCAGCTGTCCGAGTTGGGTGACAAAGTATGCTTTCCAAGTTCTGTCGTCCAAAGTTAGTATTCACGGTGACCCCATCCTAGCCACTCATGAAATCGTCATCAAAAAATATGTTTGATCAACTTCCTGCGCTCTCTGCACCCAAGCCATCAGATCTTCGTGACGAACTCGAGCGGTACCTCAGTAGTGACCCCGAGCATGTTGTCGATGTTCTTTCATGGTGGTTTGAGAGGCGGCATATGTACCCCCGCCTCTCCCGTATGGCGATGGATTATCTCACCATCCCTGGTGCGTCACCTGTTGGTGAAATCTGTTCACCAGAAGATGTAATGTTGGTTTTTTAGCTACCTCCGTCAACGTTGAACGGATCTTCAGCAAGGGTCGCATTTTATTATCGCACCTGCGTAGCCGCCTGTCAGTGCAGTCAACTCGTGCGCTGATGTGTGTCGGGGCATGGAGTTTGATGGGTTTCGTCAAAGACACTGATATTAGAGCAGTAGTGGCTCTTCCGGAGGTTGACAAGGAAGAGGACCTCAAAAATGATTGGGATGCGATTAATATTTAGTTGCGCCGTAAATATATGCCATACCCCTAGGTAAAACCCTGGGGGTTCTGCCTACCCCCCATACCCCTTGAGACCCCTACCCCCAGCCCCTGAAAACCCTACCCTTGTGAAGGGGTGAGGGTATTGGGGGGTACGGGTACAGGTAGAAAATATTTACCCGGGGGTTACCCCTGTCATTCTCTATGCATCAGCAAATCCTGATTGGTCTGCTGCCTGGTGTGACGGCACTGTGCAGAGACCTACAGTACCACAGAGTCCACAGTACATGTCCCTATAGTGGCAGCTCTGCATGGTGACACAGGTCTTCTGTGGATCACTGTGTAAGCTATCATTTTCACTATGCATTACTGCACAGGACAGGGGAATTCCCTGGAGAGCTTTCCAGTCATGCCTATCTGCTGTATTGTTCTGGGTAATGCAATGGATTCCAGTGAGGATTGTTCAACATTGGGGGATCACACAGGTTCTCGAAATGAGGTGGCAATATATTTATTCATTAACATGGGTATAAGCATAAATATAAGCTGTAAATTTATGTGGTTCAAAAGTGGCAGACAGGAAGCATATGATAGATTAAGGATGGGTTACTAGTCAAGAATGATGTCAAGATTCATGTCATCTGGGGTCGGCTTCCCTTTCTTCGATTGCATCCTGGAATAGACATGAGTGGGTTTGAGTACCAAGAATATATGAGCACTTGCCTTCCAACCCTGCCAACTTCCTTTAGCATTTCATCAAACTTTGCACCATGATAATGATTCTCCTCAAGATGACTAATAAGATCCATGATTGCTTTGTGTATTTCTGCATATCCATCACCATCAAATTTCAGTGTTGTCTGTGTTCCGTCGGCATATTCATCAATGCAATTGGCAATCTGAAAATTTCATTTTTGGTTTGGACAAAGATATTGCAGGATTGGACCTACACAGGCGCACACCATCGCCAAACTCTTTTTGGGCAGTGTGACGAAATCCTTTGGGAAGATGTGACTCAAGCAAGATTTCTTTTTGCTATAATAAAATGCTTGACAGACCGTCGCAATGAGTGGGTTCCCAAAATTCGAAGTTTTACCCTAAAGTTCGAGGTGTGAGGAGCAATCAAAAGTCGCAGAAAAGTCTCAAACCCTTTCATCAAGATCACCTTGCAAAAAGAACCCTTTTTTGCATAAACGCTCAGCATTTCTCTTCACTGTTTCGGAGTAGTCTTCTTGGTTAGGGCAATCAGGCTGGAGCTCCTTGGAATAGTGAAGGGCTGTGAGGAGACGGCAGAGAGTCTTCAGCTGCCCTCGATATGATGCACCATCTTCGAAAATCTAGTGTAACATGTGAATATAAGTCTAATAATCCAGGTCTAGTATAACATACCAAAATTGACATTGAATGAAGATCATAGTAACCTATACATGGGTAAGTTAGTCTAGAGAATACCATTCAATGGATTTGAGGGTCATTACTGTCATCAAGTAGCTCTGTATTACGTGGGTCATCTTCGTATGCAGCCATCATTTCAAGGACACAGTCCCCAGCGCGTTGAAGAGTAGCTTTGGTACGTTCTGGAAAGGGATCCTGTGTGTGTATATAGAGGCGGTACTCGTTCTTGGCATTTTCGAGGATATCTGTCCATGCAGCACTGTCTTTATAATATTGCATCTGTGTGGGAAGTGTCTTTGAATCTTGTGTACTGTGGTTTGCATGTTGCTTTTGCAGTGGTTCGTCAATGTCACCAGCCCGGGCCTCGGATTCATTGTCAGCATCATTATTGTCAGTGGTCTTGTCTGCACTCATATGGCGGGGTCTGGTGGGAGGTACCTGTTTGGTCACAGTATGTGCCTTGGTTGATGATTCTGACTGCCGATGGCAAGCTTGGGTCAAGCGCTCGCTATTGGGGGCACGAACCCTACGATTGGTTCTGTGATGGGCAGCAAGGACAGAATATGGAGCTTCTTCATCCTCTTAAGTGCTATGCAGTGAATGTCAAGATTAAAATGAGCCAACAAAGACCATACCTCTACCACTACCCTCAAATCTCCCATTTAGTGCATTTGTAGCAACTCGTTCATCTTCGTCTGGTGAATTTTCGTCAATAATCATGGGATCTATGATTTTTTTTAGCACTGGATTTGTTGTCTTCAAGCTCATTGCCGAAAGGATTGAGTGCCATCTCTGCGAGGTCTTTGGGGCTTAGTTTGGAGCCTATGTGTTCTTCATCTCCACTTTTGTTGTCCTCCACCCCACTGTCACCACCACCTTCATCTTCATCATCTTCATCACTTTCACACTCATCTTTGTATTCATCATCACTGGCATCAGCTTTGTTGGCATCAGCTTTGTCAGTGTCTTCATCCTCAATTTCCAACAGCCTACGAGTACCACCCCCCATATCCACATCCTCTTGGTCACTCTCATTGTAGTCCAAGTCTTTATCATGGCTTTTGTTATTGTTGCGAGTATGCTCAAGTTCGGAATCGGGGGCAATATCTTGCAGAACCAGTTTCGGCTTGACAGGCTTGTGGGTCAGGGCACGATCAGTGATCCTCGCTTTTGCTGGTGGTAGGGGCGTCGATCACTGATCTTTTCTTGTTTTCAACGCATGGGTTACTATGACTCTTTGGTTAGTTTGTGATGGGCCAGCCCTGATAGTCGGTGGCTTTTTGTGCTCTGATGAGTTTGTTTTATGAAAGCCAAAAACTGTACCATGTGCTATGATTTTTTGCTGTGATGGTTTCGATGCACCATGTCCTAAGGGAGGATCTTTCTTGTGTTTGGAATTGATACCTTCTGGAGAAAATTTGTCAAGATTGATCAAGGCTTAAAGATTGTGCTTACTTGGACTGGGGCCGAGTGTTTTTTAACCTGTTTGGGATGTTCCTGTGGTGCCATGTCATTCATGGGAACTCCATTGGGAATGACAACTGCTGTTTTCGACTGTCTTGTTCCATCAAGGTCAGGCCGAAGTTTTTTCTCAAGCTGTGCGAGCTGGTAACCGACCCCGCCTTGGCCTTGGTTTGAACGTTGGGGCCGCTTCTTAATGGCTGGAAAAAAATCATTTATATCTGAAAAACACAAGAGCTAAACTAATCATACTTTCTATATCTTTTTAAGTCAGAATCCTTGAACCTGAATATATAACATGAGGTGAGGGCCGTGGTTATAATGAAAATCAAATGTCCTAGATGGGGACATACCTGCGTTTGACACATCACCATCACAAGCCCTTAATGACTTTGCCGGCCTTGGAGGGTCGCCTTCATCATTTGTTAATGTGCGCTTCTTTGGTGGCATTGCGGTCAGGAATATCAGAAAAGTCTAGGAAAGGTTACGGTAAGCAAATGAAGGGGGGAAAATGCTTGAAACAGGTTTGGTTTGACGTGGCTAGGTGATTTTATTTGAGTCATCACGTGAGAACCAGGGAAGTAAAATAGTATCCAGCTACCCTGGAGAATCGGGTTCCTAGAATGAAGGAAGAGAAAAATGGTACAATTTTTCTAGTACATCATTCGAGGGATAAGATTTCTGCAAAATTAAGCCTAATATTCAGTGCTAGCACAGGTTTACACGTCGTGTGGGGCAGGGTTCCTGGTGGGGGCTCAAGTGGGCAGGGGTCGTGTCTGGGTCCTGGGCCGTGAAGATAGTGCCACTGACTCCACCTGTGCACTGGATAACCTGCTCGAGGTGAGATCTTCTCAGAACCTTTGCTTGTTGGCGATGACACAATCTAAGTTGCGATGACAGAGACAAGTGAATCTAGGTTGGAGGTTAGATGACTGTGATCGTTTATAGAAAGGATATGAGCATACATTGCATGTAGAAGAGCTGATTCAATACAGAAATGGCTATCACAGAGAAAATACCCAAGTACAACCTATGCGCATGTATTAGTAGCTGCTATCAAACAAAAGAATGGAACTTACATTCAAAAGTATTTGCAGGCATCGATAGATCATTCATACTTGAGACGGTGGCATGAACCTTGTAATACAGGGACTCACTAGGATGGGATTATAATAATGTGGAGGGTGAGCAAAGAATAAATGTGCTTTCTCATCAAAGTCGAGCTCCAAGGACTCAGCATGCGATGTGAATAGCAATTTGGTTCATATTTAGTTTGGCATCAATTTCAGATTGTTCAGATGGCAACACTCCAGGCCACCTACACCCAGTACACAGGTGGGGTACTTGAAGTCAGTCTATGTAGTAGACCAGTAGGTGGTAGGCATGTTGGCAGTGAGGTGGAGGGCAATCCGAGTGTGGGAGGTGAAGAGGAAAGTGGTAATGACAATGAAGTAATTGCCAACCGGATTGAATGAGTGGTGAACAATATTATAAGGGTAGTTTGGCTGAAATCTCGACTGACTTACCTGCAAGTAAGGCCTTGTTCACCCAAAGGAATGACAATAAGATGACTTGCTTTTGGACTCACTCAGACAACTCTTTTCTTGTGTGCAGGAAGAAAGTACGGGTGAGGAACATCATGTCCAGATTGAACAGGTGAGTTGGGTGAGGAAAAGGTGAGGACAGGATGTTAATGTCTTGGTTAGCTGGTTGGTTAGTTTCGGTGAAAGGCATTGTGGACATGTACATAGTCAATCAATAGCTGCCAATCACTAATCAGGTGCATGTGTTGCATTACCAAGAGCCGAAATCTCTTCATCAACCCAAAGTAACGTCCAATTTATGGACATCGGAAAGTATCATTCAGAGAGTAATGCCTTCACAACCCCTAGTCATCCTTTGACACTACATTGAACTCGATAGACACCCCACTGTCACCTACCGAACCATTTGCTGGCACTCACACATACAACCCCCTTGTAAGGGCAACTCCGGCGGAGTGCGCGCGAACTTAGTAGAGCGGGCCAACGCTGGTGGAGGGGATCCTAAGTTGATGTATTCACTTGTACGACATATGTGCTACTCACCTGGTGGAGGGGATCCTAAGAGAATTCTCTGAGGAGCCTCCATCAGGGGGGGTGTGCTATATACCTAGTACTACATTAAATACACGTTCCCGGTGCGGTACGACGACACGCGTTGGGCTAGCGAAGGTCACGTGACCGTGCCCTTGATAGTCCGAACAAGTGTGAAGTCCGGCGGCGAACTGCGCGCGAAGTAGAGAGTGGGGGTGCGTGTGGGCGTAGGTAATGAACGTGCGATGTAGTGAATGTAATTGAGTGAGCGCAAAGTAAGCAGAGAAATTGTATCGTAAGTCGGCGGGATGACTGAGTCGCGAATCGGCGAAGTAGAAGTCGGCGGAGTGAGATTCGGCGAAGTAAGGCTAGATCGGCGAAGTAAGGCAGAAATGGAGTTCCCCTTACATTACCCCCCTTCTAGGTTCGCGTGTCTTCACGCCGGCGTTGGAACGGGATCTGTGCGAATTGGACGCGTTGTACGAGTCGCGGTGCTCCGGGGTTGCGTCTGTAGAATTCGGCGACCAACTCGTCCGCATTCACCTTGTCGGCGGGTTCCCAGGTGTTCTGTTCGTAGCTGTAGCCCTTCCAGGCGACCAGGTACTGCAGCTTGTTCCTGTAAATCCGGCTGTCCATGATCTCCTGAACCTCATAATGTACCTCGCCATCTATGAGAGTGGGTTCAGGGACTTCGGTGACTGTTCTACCGGGTATTGGGTCGTGCGGCGCGGGTAGGAGTTTGACAACATGGAAGACCGGGTGGATGCGCGATAGCGCCGGCGGAAGTTTGAGGCAGTAGGCGTGCGATCCAACCTTGGCTTTGATGGGGTAGGGCCCGATGTAGCGGTGAGCCAGTTTCTGCGACGGTCGAGTGATACGAATGTCGCGCGAATCCAAATACATCCGGTCTCCAACCTGGTAGTCGGGTGTTGGGTTTCGGCGGCGATTGTAGTACATCGCCATCTCGTCCTTGGCTTTGGCTAATGCGGCGCGGGCTTCCTCGAGGGTGTCCTTCATTTGGTCGCGGAATTCGTTCGCGGTTTCCAGCCGGGATGGTGCGGTCTGTGGTTCGAAGCCCATGCGTGGATGTCGACCGGTGTCCAGGAAGAACGGCGAGTGCTGTGTCGAGGAGTGGACGTGGTTATTGTACTGGAATTCGGCGAGCGGTAAAAGGTCGACCCAGTTGTCCTGTCGCTCGCTGACGAATAACCGGAGATACTGCTCCAGTTCCTGGTTCACTCGCTCGGTCTGTCCGTCTGTCTGTGGGTGGTACGCCGTAGACGCTGTGAGTTTAATATCAAGCATGCGATATAACTCCCTTGTGAATTCCGCCACGAACTGTACCCCTCGGTCGGAGACCATAGCCTTCGGTAAGCCATGCAACTTCCACACATGCTGGAGGTAAAGCCTCGCCGATCCAAGCGCGGTAATTGTCGTCGTGGTTGGGATGAAGTGCGCGCGTTTACCCACCGTGTCCACCACTACCATGATCGCATCATGCCCTTGCGACTCAGGGAGTTCCACGATGAAATCCACGCTTGCGACGTCCCAGCAACCTTCCGGAATCGGCAGCGGTTTAAGTTCGCCGCTTGGAAGTTGACGCTGAGCCTTCGTTCGGAGACAGAGGTCGCATGTCTTGCAGTATTCGCTGATGTAGCGCAACATTTGAGGCCACCAGTAATTGCGCGATACGAGTTCCAACGTCTTCCATCTTCTGGCGTGTCCCGCAATTCGCGAATCGTGATGTTGCGCAACTATACGTCTGCGAAGGTCAGCGTGTTTTGGGACGTAGATGCGATCGCGGAAATACAGCAACTCCTGCGCTTCCCTCCACTCTGCGCTCCGAACCGATTTTCCTGCGGACTTCTTCAACTCCTGCGCTGCCTTCACCACCGCTTCCTCCTGATGTCCCTCGCAATTGCCTCTCCGAATATCCCGCAGAATGTCCCTTTCCTCTCCTTCCACGACCATTCCTTCCAGCGCGCGGATTGTGAACAACTCCGGTTTGAGGAGGACTAGATCGTGGTTATCCTCGCTTCCATCGCTGTGGTCCGCTCGGCGAGATAGCGCGTCTGGCTTACCCATACTTTGTCCGGGCTTGTGGTGCAGCGAGAAGTTGAATCGGGAGAGGTACAGTGACCACCTGGCCTGTCTCCGATTTAGCTTCTGGGACGTCCGGAAGTACTCTAGATTTTTGTGGTCTGTCCAGATCTCGAAGTCGTGTCGCGCGCCTTCAAGGAAGTGTCGCCATTCTTCGAGTGCGCGAATGATGGCGAGCATTTCCTTGTCGTGTATCTCGTAATTCCGCTCGACCGCGTTGAGGCTCTTTGACGAAAACGCGATCGGGTGCCACTTGTTGTCCTCCGGGCTGAGTTGCGAAAGTACTGCGCCGGTCGCGAAATCCGAACTATCTGCCTCCACCCTAAACGGCCGGTTGTCGTCTGCGAACATCAGTACCGGTTTAGACGACACTGCTTCCTTCAACCCTTCGAATGCCTCCTGCTCTGACTCACCCCACTTCCAAGGCACGTCTTTACCGGTGAGATCAAACAATGGCTGCGCAATATGGGAGAAGTCGCGAATGAACCGCCGATAGAAGTTCGTGAAGCCCAAGAAGGACTGCACTTGCTTCTTGTTCGTGGGCGTTGGCCATTCCGCTACTCCGGCAACCTTGACCGGGTCCATCTCCGCCTGCCCCTCCGAGATAATGAGCCCCAGATACTCGATTCGGGTCTTCTCGAATTTGCATTTGTCCAGTCGCAGGTACAGTTTATGTTCGCGGAGTTGCTAGAGAACTAACCTCGTAATTCGGCGGTGTTCGGCGAGTGTCTTTGTGTAGATTAGAATATCATCGATGTAGACACATACCACTCCTTCCATGATGAGATCATGGAATATCTCGTTCATCATGGTTTGGAATGTTGCCGGCGAGTTAGTGAGACCAAAGAACATTACCAGGGGCTCAAACATTCCGCGGTTTGTGCGAAATGCGGCCTTCCACTCATCACCTTCCTTAATTCGGACGTTGTTGTATCCCCAGCGAACATCGAATTTGGAGAAGTATTTCGCTCCCCGAAGATTGTTGACGAGGTCGGAGATGAGTGGGAGTGGGTATTTGTTCTTGATTGTCAGCGAATTGAGAACACGGTAGTCCTGTACCGGGCGTAGCAAACCGTCCTTCTTCTTGATAAAGAAGAACGGCGAAGCCATTGGCGATTTGGAGGGGCGGATCCGACCAGAGGTGAGGTTCTCCTCGAGGAACTTGTCCAACTCCGCTTGTTCGGCGACTGAGAGCGGGTAGACCTTGCAGGATTTCCCTTCTGCGTCGCGGACGAGTTCGATCGCGTGGTCCCACGGTCGGCGATCTGGGAGAGCGTCGAAGGACGTCTTGGAGAACACATCCTCAAATTCGTGGACGTGCGCCGGTGCTAGATCGAAAAACGTCTTGGGTTGCGCATTACGATCAAAGGAGTCTGCGATCTGCTGGGACGCGTTCTTCCGGGCTTCCGTTTGGATCTTTTCCGCTAGTCGCTGCGAGATGGTTTGGGTTGTCCGAATCTCTTCCGGTGCCTTCTGAAACTGTCCTGGTTCGCCGATGTTGACCACAAAGATATGGTCGCCCTCTTCGATGCAATCTTCAAGGGCGATATCTCCTTCGTGCTCAGAGTCGGGAACCTCTCCAATTTCGGTTTCTGGTTCGGGCATGGGTCCTGCGCGACAGGCGTTGATGCGGGCCTCCAATTTACACTTCTCCGCCTTTTCCGATTTAACCTCGTTCGCGCAGGTCCGACATTTGTTGGGACAGCGACTCATCTTCACCCCGTTGGTCTGCCAGTTGATCTCCGGGTTGTGCTCCTGCAACCAAGTGTAGCCCAGTATGAGATCCTGCTTCCCTAGGCTGGTGACCGCGAAGTGGGTGCGTTCTGAGTGACCGTTGTACCGGAGGATGAGGTCTACGATCTCCGAAATAGACCCGTTCTCGTTCGGAGTGCCGTTGACGTTGAACACCGGAATAGTGCGAACTAGCTTGCGCGAGGTCAACCTGTTCCTCCGCACGAATTCAGAATCGATGAAAAGGCCCGTTGCTCCCGAGTCTACCAAGCTGTTTGTCGCGAATGTCTCGCCTGTGTCGGTTGTCTGAAGTTCAATCTTGAGCTTCAGCGAGCGAGTGCTGGGGGTGGCGGCGACTACGAATCGCTTGGGTAGAGCTCGTTCCCATCGGGGGAGTCTCTGGCGCGGCGGTTTAGGGACGGGGATGGTATCTTGTACGGCTTCTGTAGTAGTTTCGGGTGTTTGGGAAATTTCAATTGTATTCTCAACTTCTAAACACGCGAACCTATTTACAGATGACAGCGAGGGCATACTGTTCGCTCGCTGTCTGCTACAAAACCCTCTTGAGTGGTTGCGAACGTTTCCCCTTCTTCCGCCGGCGGTTCGACTTGTGCGTCTATCATCGCGAAGATGTGCTGCGCGAACTCATGCTGCTCCTCCATTGACATGAACCGCGTGTCGTAGCGGAGGGGGCAGTCCTTCCGGAAATGGCCCGGCTGCTTACATCGGTGGCAGGTCTCGATGTTCGTTCGAGCCCTCCGCATCGCGTCTACATCCATCGGAACCGGTGGAGGGAGAGCAGGGGGCGGCAGAGGTGGTGGTGGCGCCATCCGTTGCAGCGTCGGGGCTGAGAAGTGCGGCGGTGCGCGAAACGCCGAGGTAGTGCGTGCGGGAGGTGCGCGAGCCGCCGGTTTAGTGCTCAGGAAGGCCTCGTTGGTGAGGCGGTTTTCATCGCACTTCATCGCCGCTACATACCACTGTTCCGGCTGATCGTCCGCTGGTCGTCCCACTGCCATTGTCGCAATCTGCGACTGAATCTCCCCGCTCAGTCCCTTCCAGTACTTCACCACAATCGTCAACCCCTCCTTGTATCCCGACTTGTCAATGAGATCCCTGAACTCATCCGTGTAGTCGTCCACCGATCGCGATCCTTGGTGGTAGCTGCTTGTTTCCAACCTCGTAATCGCCCGCTGCGCTTCGCTCTGCACGAAGAAGTTGACCGCGAAGTCGGCGCGGAATAGGGCCCATGTCGCGTACTTCGGGTTCCCGGTAGCGGTCTGGTATCGCATGGCCCGGTCCGCGAACAGATACGCTCGGCCTTTCTTCATGAAGGTGTACGCCCACCGTACCTGCGTCACTTCATCCGCGAACTGGTGTGGTACAAGATTTATATACAGTTCGCATGCGTTAATGAACGCACGCCCTCATTCGCGCGATCCGTCGAAGTCATCGGGAAGCGATGGCCGGAGTGCCGAAGGTCGTCCCGAATTAATGTGGGTCGCGGGGGGAGGTGTTGATACATTATTTACAGGGGCGCTGGGTGCAGGGGTATTGACCGGGGGTGGGGGAGCCGCGGTTTGGAGCGCGATCAGCGCGTTGATGCTGTCGGTGAGCTTCTTAAGCTGCTCGGCTTGTTCCTCCGCCTTCCTATTGAGATCTCCTACGTCTCGTTCGATGTTATCCATCCTCGTTTCGGCGTCCATTGGCCGGAGTAGGAGTTCCACTTCTAGTTCGGAGGAGGGTGGAGAGGGCGATTCTCGCGCGGTCTTGACGGATTCTGTATCGGAGCTGACAGTTTCTGCCGATCGGAATTTGGCAATGGCTGTGGTGAGGTCGCGGTCTCTGCTGGTGAGAGTATTCTACTGTAAGGGCAACTCCGGCGGAGTGCGCGCGAACTTAGTAGAGCGGGCCGACGCTGAGGAGGGGATCCTAAGAGAATACTCTGAGGAGCCTCCATCAGGGGGGGTGTGCTATATACCTAGTACTACATTAAATACACGTTCCTGGTGCAGTACGACGACACGCGTTGGGCTAGCGAAGGTCACGTGACTGTGCCCTTGATAGTCCGAACAAGTGCGAAGTCCGGCGGCGAACTGCGCGCGAAGTAGAGAGTGGGGGTGCGTGTGGGCGTAGGTAATGAACGTGCGATGTAGTGAATGTAATTGAGTGAGCGCAAAGTAAGCAGAGAAATTGTATCGTAAGTCGGCGGGATGACTGAGTCGCGAATCGGCGAAGTAGAAGTCGGCGGAGTGAGATTCGGCGAAGTAAGGCTAGATCGGCGAAGTAAGGCGGAAATGGAGTTCCCCTTACAGTGAGGCATCACGGAACGCGGCTCAACCAAAGGTCCTCTCTGAATCAGTGATATCGATGATGCTCAACACTTACAAGTAATAGCTTTTCATCACGTTTCTACCCTTCCAACTCTCATTATCACCGAATCCATATCCCGATGCAAGCTCGAGTTCGATTTTGTATGTTTTTTTCCGTGATTTATACGCAAGGTTTTTTTTAACGGAGGTACACAGGTACCAGCTTATGTAGGTATGTAGACGGAGAATCTACACTTACGATTTCGAAAATAATGTCCACAAAACTTATGATATGACGAAAACATATTGAACGGAGAGGATCATATCAGCCAAAGCAGAAGGGACGGAGGTATTTGATACCCAAAACGAAAGAGGAACCATCACGGTCTAGATTTGAACGAACCAAGATAATGGGTGTGTCAATCGTCTGATGATCTGTTGATGGGCGCAAAGAAAGGCGGGACGAAGGGCGGGGCGAGACAACGGCGCGAAAGCGGAATTGTAGTACCAAGGCACCCCAACGGCGAGCGGCACCAAACCCTGCACCCACGTGAGATTTCTGAGTCATGTGATATTTCCCACCACCGTGATATATCACGACCCTCGCTCAGTTCAATGGATTATATATCACCGGTTTGCTGTCAGTACAGCACCATGATATATCAATTTGACGTCTACGCCTGCCCACACGATTGAGTTTGATGTTTCGTAGGTGTGTTTCTTTGGATACAGAGTTGTGCATTGGTGAGTTTAGCTTATGGCCGCTTTTCTTCGTTTGTTTTATATCACATCCGTGACATCGAGGTACGAAAGCGTGGCATGGTTCCCAAACGTCGTCGCTTTTATTACCATTCTCGCTGTGGGTGGGAAGCACCTGCAGCCTTCCAAGGTCCCTGTGTCCCCAATACCCCCAGCGTCCACGGTCATCTCGTTTGCCACATTTATTGCATCCAGCGTGATCAGTTGGTGCACTATGGTCCCCGATTATGGCGTCTATCACAAGTTGATTCACAACGCAAAAGCCTCCAGGTAAGAAAATTTTCCCATTGAACACCTATGCACTCATGGTACCTGACACACGTTTATAGCATTAGAATCTTTATCTATACTTATTTAGGGTTTTTTGCAGCCAGTGTACGTGTAAGGTAGTATGTCCCAGGCCTGGAACATAATCTGTTATTATAGATTACAGGTCGTGTGCTTGGCGCTGCTTTTGCAGCAGCGTCTCCTGCTGTACCCTCATGGAGTGAAGGCTTTGGTAATGGTAACAACGTTGGCGGTCTTTTCGCTGCCATCCTATTGCCTGTGGGCGGCTTTGGGAAGTTCCTGGTGGTTCTGGTGGCTCTATCTGTACCCGCGGCCTGTACTCCTACGATGTATACGTTTGGTGAGGGGAAAGTCATAGAACTTTATAAGGTGTTTTAATGCGACGCACGGTTTTTCAGGAACAAGCTTCATGGCCATCGCACCCATTTTTGCGAAAGTACCACGATACTTATTCGTCATTGTTTCAGAGGCCATGTATGCCCATATACATAAATTCTATCGTGTACTCATAGCCTTTTCAAGACTGATCCCTGTCGCTGTTGTGGGTGCGACCCGCTTTTACACAGTGTTGGTCAACGTCCTCAGTAAGCAAGGTCGTGCAACCTAAATGTCCGAGCTGACAATCACATTCCAGGTGTCATCGGCTACTGGTCAACGGCCTTCGCAGGGATCATACTGGCCGAACACTTTATCTTCCGAAGTCACAGGTTTTCCAATCATAACACCGATGACTGGAACAACGCGAAATTACTCCCTACTGGCATTGCAGCAGTCTTCGCGTTTTTAGGAGCATTTGGAATCATCGAACCGTCGATGTCCCAGACCTGGTAAATTGGGCCAATAGCCAATGCAGGAACTGGCGACATCGGTGTAATAACGGGTTTCATCGTGGCGGTGGGACTCTATAGCATCCTGAGAAAAATCGAATTGCAGGTTCTACAGCTGATGGATGAAAAGAGGGTATCAAAGGGGTTCGATGTCACTGGGGTACAGAACATCAGGCCGTCCGAGACGGATTCTGAGGGCTAAGTCAGAGACTTTGAAGCAATTGCTATCTGCTGTGTATAATATTTGGCGCGGTATTGAAATGGTGCGGTTGCTTGGTTATTCATCACCCCGGGTGCTCTTGGATACTCCGAGGGCCCTTTTGCCCACTCACCTCTTTTGGAATCTGAACGAATTTACGAACACCGGGGTGATATTTTTCTTCCCTGGGATTAATTCTCAGTGAACGGCCTCGATGGGGATCCATGTCTAGTGTACAATGTCTGATTACCAATTGCCATGGACCAACTCAGGTTCTGGACAAGTGAAGCTTATGGGAATTTATGACCGAATATGTAATGTTACAGCAGGGGATGAACTTGGACAGGTAAACTGCATTTCACATTTTAGCCAATGAGGAAAATACGCTGAAACCACTCCCAGCAACCGCCGCCGTGGCGCCAGCATCCACTGCAAGCACAGCCCCCGTCACCCACCTTGCTTGTTCGCTGACCAGGAATCTAACCGCGGCACCACAGTCCCAGCCGTTACCCTCCGTCTTCAATAAACTGCGTTGTCTGCGGGCCTCACGTACTTCGGGAGGCATCCCACCCTTGTACAGCATGGGGGTGTACAGTAGACCTAATACGGATACAACGTGGATGATTAATGAATTTCAACATAGGGCCAGAAGTCCTACCTGGACAGACGCAATTGACTCGAATTCCCATCGGCGCGTGGTGAACCGCCATCGCCCTAGTCATGTTAACAATAGCACCTTTGCTTGTCGGGTACAATAGTGCTGGTGCACCGCCCATCAACCCTGCGACGCTCGCAATGTT
Organism: Collybia mongolica; assembly: GCA_013420905.1. Lineage (NCBI taxonomy): Eukaryota > Fungi > Basidiomycota > Agaricomycetes > Agaricales > Clitocybaceae > Collybia > Collybia mongolica. The sequence goes on from JAAXNY010000017.1 coordinate 1,083,148, forward strand.
GACGATACTTCCTTGTCCACTGATACCGTCAAGCGCATTCTTCTCCATTGCAGGTACTGCATATTTTGCCATCAACATCATACTCGAGACATTGATCTCCATCCCTCTGGCCCACTGTTTCGTATCCACATTAACAGCTGTCCCTTCGGGCCCCCCAACGCCAACATTATTGACGAGGATATCCAAACGGCCGAACTTTTCTATAGCCAGATCGACCGTGCGCTTACAATCACCCTCGTTCGTCACATCAGCCTGTACCGCTACCGCTTTCCCGACCCCGAACTCCTTGTCAATCATCGAGACCGTAAGATTCACCCAGTCGGAGTTGATATCAGAACAGATAACGGCTGCGCCTGCCTCGGCAAGTAAAATCGCTGCAGCACGTCCATTTCCGATTCCTGCTGATTGTGAACCAGCACCTGTAATGATGGCAACTTTGCCTGAAAGTGACTGGGAGGGACGGGGAGGGATTTCATTTCCTGCAAGAGAGGTACTTGAAGATGGCATCGTGTGGGATGATATTTGTTTTCTTTGGAGGCCGGTTCTCAAAAAGCCGCCTGAACCTTTGAGGCTTTTAATAATGATGGGAATTGGACCCGACCATGGGAAGCCCCGCAGAATGCGCAAACCAACCCGTATCAGGTCGCAGCTCATTATATTTCGTCCTCTGGGCCAGTCACAATGGGCGAATCCTTTCCGGGTTAAGGGCGCATGCGAATGTCATGCCCCCAAGGGACTTGCGGTGACGGCAATAGTAGGTAAAGTGTACTGAGCAGTCTGTTTCGAAGTTTTATCACGAGTGATGTTGAGAAATAATTTAAGTGAGAAGAATTGTGACCAGATCGAGCTTCACGTGACGCCGTTGAGCTCGACGCGGTTAGTGGCTGTGTTGACCTTTTATATGCCTGGGGTTGGCGAACAATATCACAATCTGATCATTGTGTCAGGCACAAACGAAAGGAGTTATGGATCACCAAAACCAACCCGCACAAACAGATGTCTTCTAAGAGGTCATATTTTGATATTTCTTTGAAAAGAGCTATGCCCCCCAACATGCTGGGAATCACTAGCCTAAGTATCTGCTAGCATACTGAAATATATAGGTCTTGTCGTATCATACCCTATATGCTCCAGTAGCCCAGAGCGTGGATTAAGAGACCGCCCCTGTTAAGTTTTCCAATAAATTGGCCGTACTGCCCAACCGCCCCCTTTTGATCCGACTGTTTAGTAGTTCCCCAGTCCGGGAGAAAGTCCCTACTATTGGCACCACTCCGTGCAGTGCGTGCCTTTCGAGCACCAGCAGGTGTCACCCAAGCGCGCATAGATTCACGCAACACTTGGGGGATCTCCAATCATGGCGCAGGGGAGTACAAGAGGTCGCAGAAACCCGGGGGCATTTTTCGTCATAACCTCCAGAGTAACAAGGAAAGGAGGATGGATGGGAGTTGTGATATACCTCCCCGTAATTGTTGTTTCGTCGAATATCCATGTTTTGATATACAGAAAGGACAAGCGCTGAGCACACGTGCAGCAAACCATGAACAGTTTGGGCTAGGCCATGATGGAACATAGCTAGGTGTGTCAATTGGGACCAAGGAAAAGGATTCGCTCGCCATTCGAAAAACATCTCGCTTTGGATACGTTGAAGATGGTGGGCATTGCGATATGCTGAAGACGGTGGATAGGTCCAACCGATATTGTCGTTTGCGAGGTGGAGGTATTCCAAATAATCAAATCAAATTGGCTCCAACCTCAGATTTTTTTCGAGGGGTTGTCCTGATACTCGAGTATGAGCGATTTGAGACGATAGAAATGTGGCGCCATCATGTCTAACATAAGGAGCCACATATCATTGTCCGAGAACAGCCTAGAAGAACTGGCAAGTTTATTGGGATATACTTGCTGTTCGAGAGGATGGACTTAACAGCCCAAGTTTACTCTTTCATGTTTCATTGTCTTCTTCCTCCTACTCTCTGATAAAGGACATGAACGTGATTCCAGAGGTACGGCGTTCCCAGGGCGATGTCTCCACACCTCTTGAAACAAGCAAAACCCAAGGAAATTCGTTATTCGAATGACACCAAGAGCGATAAATGGTTTCTGCATTGGTAGATTGAGGATCTCTGTTAAAAGTTCGTTTCAAGGAAGTTTCCTATCAGGAGCGGCACTAATTTCTGCGGGAAATGGAAGGATATATTTTCGTTCATATGCTTCCTCCATAAGATTTGCCGTGGGTTGAGTTGGTTGATAGCGACAGATCTATATTGAGTATAAGAGGTCTGATTGTGGAGTGCCGCTATACGACGCACAGGAAAAATTGCGTTGTTTGGATTGTGATGTCGATGGAGATTGTGTTTATATACAGATTGGTAGCACCAAGTAACAGATGAATAGACTTGGACTATTTTGTGCCTAATTCTAATGGTTCTGGTTGGATGAGGAAGGGATCAAGGTACGTTTTTTTAGTAGCGTGGTTCGGGATGACAGGTGGATACTAACTAGTGGTAAGCATCAAACTTGGTTCGAACAAGCAGTTTTTCCCACGACTGTTTTCGTCTTTTTCCTTTTCGACGCATAAACGTTGAAAGTTTGGATGGCCATTGCGCTGACCTTGGATACATCAATTTCTCGAATTCGTGAGTAAGCACGAATCTTAAATGTACACTTAGTATATGAACTTTCTTGTTCGGATTACGGCTGCTGACTCAAAAGCCGGTGAACAACAGGTATTCAGCGATTTCTGTCTCATCACGAGAAGCAGCCCTCGCCAAGTTTATTCAACGGTCCTGTATACCATCTGATTGTTGTATGACTCGTATACGGTACCTGAACCTCCCATATCCGGCCAACAGCTGCTAATAAATCTTCCCCACAATCAATCGGATGTGTAACACTCACAATCCCGAAAACATAACTACAACTTGCGCATCGCCCAAATCTTATTCGTACCGTGGACTGAATGAATGGTTCAAACAAGCTTCAGAGTTCCGATGGAGAAACCTTTGGAAGACCCCATGCTTAGCGGAGCTCGACGTTCCACCCGCCCTGCACTATGGTGTTCTCTGAACGTTCGTTTGAATCTCAAATATCTCACTTAATTTCTCCGGTGCGACGCAGTCATGGGGTGGCGGACCTGGCGGGCCGCCAACTAGTTGGGTTTGTGGGACCCGAGCGTCCTCCGGTCGGGCGTTACGTATCCTATATATTCATCAGGGATGATGGAAGCTACCAGAACTCGCATCTGGTCTACTTTTAGAAATCTTCACTTCGACATGAAGTGGATCGTCTCTCTCTTTGTTCTCTCCGCCCTCTGGCCGGTTTCATATGTGAGCATTTGTAACCCTAACTAACGGCCTAGGGAGCTTCTAATCAACTTTCGGACAAAAAAAAGTCCACCGCCATCGAGAAACGCGAATCCAGAAATGACGTTTACGACATCGGATATGTCACTATTAACGGAGGGTGAGTCCGTCGTAACCATTCCGTCACGCTTTTCATGTCTAGAAATAGGACAACGGGCGGGAGTGGGGGTGTTCTGATCACTGTTACATCGCTGGCTGCACTCACCGCTGCAGTTGCTGGTCCTTCCAAAAAGACCATTATCGTTTCTGGTAAGCAATTGTTTCATATAATGCGCAGAAATTTACACCACTATTTAGGGACTATCGTCGGCAACGCAGTAATTGATGTAGGCTCTAACACGTCTCTACTTGGAGCCAGGAACTCTGGTAAGCACTGTCCGTTGATCGGTTACTGCGCTTTTTTAATGGGTATCAAAAGCTCTGCTTGGTGTTGGACTTCGTCTGCTTAGTGCGAAGAATGTGATCATCCGTAATGTCAGAGTTTCGAAGGTCCTTGCACTGGCCGGTGACGCTGTCAGCGTCCAAGCATCTTCCCAGGTGTGGCTTGATCATCTCGACCTCTCGAGCGATAGGGACCACGATAAAGTAAGCTGTGATACTTCACGAAATCAATACTTTACGTATTGAAAATGCCCTTTCCATCTTAGGAATTGTTAGTCCTATTCTCTGCCCCCTTGAAATTAATTAACCTGTCAAAATTAGCTATGGCAGTCTCCTCAGCGTCACCCATGGCTCCACTGGCGTAACGGCCTCAAACAGTAAATTCTACAATCATTGGAGAGCCTCCCTTGTTAGCCATTCCGCCAGTAATGGAGCTGAAGACTCTCAAATCACTGTTACATTTGCATACAACTACTGGACTAATCTTGACTCCGCGATTTCTCCAATCCGCTTTGGCCGTGGCCACATCTTTAACAACGTCTTCGAGAACGTCAAAGATGGTATCAATGCCAGCGATGGTTGGTTTTATCCTACCTTAGATGATCGCCATTAACAAATTCTTGCCAATAGGTGCTCAGCTGCTTGTGGAGAATAATGTGGGCATTGGTATAGTCATTCTTTGTTCAGAGTTTCCAAACAAACTTTCATCGTTTCATGTAGGTATGAGCAGGGCTATCTATCCTACAAATGGTGGATTTGTCGTTGCTCGAGGAAACGACTTTGGTGGCGCCCCTAATACGGCCCCTACCGGAACATTTATCAGCGCACCATATCCGTACATCCTGATCGCTACCTCCCTCGTCAGGTCCTCAGTCATTCCGAAGGCTGGCCAAACTTTATTCTTCTGAGGAACTCGTTTGGGCGTCAGGCTCAAGGCACTGCTCAATAATCCCGAGGACGTTTCTCAGCCTTTCCAGTAAACATTAAACAATGAAATGTATTCTTCTGATTATTTCCTCCGAAACAGAAGTTTCTTATCGTGATTTGGCTTCCCGGTCCGTGAAGCTGGTGCCCCTAGAGCTTGATGGATCTGTTCACTGGCGAAAAATCGTTTGTCAGGCGGTCCGAGGTAGATGGGTCGGAATATAATGCTTCGACCCCAGGTCCATTCTGCTCAAACTAGGGGCGCTGAATTGTCTAAGGTCCGACGTCCTGGTAATGCTACTTCCCTACGTTAAATTCCTATCGTAAGAATGTGCCTTCAAATAAGGAACATTATCTCTCTTCGTAGAGTCCATAGTCGAGTATATGGGGATGGTTGGAAATAGAGGCAGGCCACGGGAAAGGGATTCCTCGCTTCGTTTTGGAGACGGTAGTTGCGATACGAACCCGAACCCAGGACGCATGGTGGAAATATGAAGTCGACGCCAGCGCGGGACGGCTACCATCAAGCTATGTTCGGGTTTCCAGTTTTGCATTCACAACTTTCAAATCCAATACATCGATGGCTACATATTCTATATAGCGCCCCAGATATGTAACTAGGGCCTTCGTAGCATGAGATATTGAAACTATAGAGCAGTTACAGGACGGTGTCTGAATAACGCGAGAATTAATGAAGTCGAGGAAACCCTCCATCCTCTGTACGTACGAGATACCGGCGACGGTGAGCCTGCCCAATTCGTCTCGTATCTTTTTTCAGAGGCGAAAAGTGGGATGGTCCAGGGAAATTGATGCTCGTAAGAGATGGAGGGCCCTCAAGCATCAAGGCAATTCTTGTATCTTCAGTAGCACTGCGATCGCTGCATATTGTTAGCAGTAATCGCTCCGGCGAGGGTTTGAAACGGATAATAATGGATAGGATGTCGAGATGAGGTGTGTGGGTGATAAAAGCGGAAATGTTTCGAAGGAAATAAACATTATTGACAAGAGAATTCCTCCTAGTTGAGATCGTGGGTCATTTCAAGCTCGAGCTGTTTGATTCTGAGGGCTTCTGTTGTGCCATTGAACAGGGATAATGTCCTCGTTATTGATCATAAGGAACAGTCTCACATGAGATCTGAAGAACCCAAAAGCCCCATAGATAGTCCCGGGAGGGACATGCATAAGGTCGATGTGTACTCAAAATTCCAGTCCAAGGGATCAGAGAGTCTCAAGTAAATGCGCCGCTGAATAAATATGATAGTAGATGTTATAAAACTTGGACATACTTTCAGTTGATAAGATAGCATCGGCGCAGAGGTCTGTTCCGTTGTAGTGATATGTTTCCCGAAATACCTCCTAAACATTTTGCGAACATTCGAGGAAGAATAGGTGGCAGCGACGAAAGGAACTGCTGAGATGAAAATTAACGTGTTGAGTTGTATAAATTTACGGTGTGCGAGAGGACAATGGCCGATACCTGACCAGCAGCATGACTGAGCGTCCAAGGGTATGTAAGGTTCTGCGGGGGAAGCGTTACTGATTCATCCAAAGTGTGTCAGAAATTGCAGCCGCCGAAATTCCCTTGGGGTTAACACATAGGCCTGGACTGGCCGACGACGGGAGGGACCCACTTCGCATTTCGATCGAAGATCGGGTGAAACGTGGTTGAGGATGAATCGGCTCGAAGGATGGGGGATCTTCCAGCAATTGTCTAACGTTTAGGAGTATGAGTCATAATGCACAAAAGTTGAGAATAGAGGTCTTAGTATCTACATCCGTAACGTAAAATGTATAAATTTTCCAGGCGGGGTTCTAGAACCTGAACGGCCTTCAAAAGGTGGACCAGTCGAAAATGTGGGGGCTTCAAGGGTAGGCCTTTCGAAATTCAAAATAGTGATTTGGGCCTCGGCAGGCGTAGACGTCAAATTGATATATCATGGTGCTGTACTGACAGCAAACCGGTGATATATAATCCATTGAACTGAGCGAGGGTCGTGATATATCACGGTGGTGGGAAATATCACATGACTCAGAAATCTCACGTGGGTGCAGGGTTTGGTGCCGCTCGCCGTTGGGGTGCCTTGGTACTACAATTCCGCTTTCGCGCCGTTGTCTCGCCCCGCCCTTCGTCCCGCCTTTCTTTGCGCCCATCAACAGATCATCAGACGATTGACACACCCATTATCTTGGTTCGTTCAAATCTAGACCGTGATGGTTCCTCTTTCGTTTTGGGTATCAAATACCTCCGTCCCTTCTGCTTTGGCTGATATGATCCTCTCCGTTCAATATGTTTTCGTCATATCATAAGTTTTGTGGACATTATTTTCGAAATCGTAAGTGTAGATTCTCCGTCTACATACCTACATAAGCTGGTACCTGTGTACCTCCGTTAAAAAAAACCTTGCGTATAAATCACGGAAAAAAACATACAAAATCGAACTCGAGCTTGCATCGGGATATGGATTCGGTGATAATGAGAGTCGGAAGGGTAGAAACGTGATGAAAAGCTATTACTTGTAAGTGTTGAGCATCATCGATATCACTGATTCAGAGAGGACCTTTGGTTGAGCCGCGTTCCATGATGCCTCACACACTAAGGATATTTACAATAATTGAGCCGCGACACACTGCGCTCAGTCCCAATCAAGAATGTTCACTATCATTACAACTGCTACAGGCACAAACGTTACAAGAAATTAGATACAGGATAAACGATGCTCTGCAAGACACTACAAAAAACTCGAGCAGTACAAAATTAGATACAAGATATACGACTCTCTGCAAGACACTACCAAAAACTCGAGCAGTACAAGAAACATATACATTTAATGATTTTGCCTCCTCTTCGGCGCCCTGCAAATATAACATAGTTATGTATTAGTAAAACCCTACCTAATCACGAACAAGACATACGTACCTTTCACCTTCTTTTGCATTCCGGTGCTGATTATCAGTTAACGGTACAACCTCCTTCGAAACTGTCACCTTCCAAATTCGCTGACCCCGTCCAGTCTGCAAACCCACAGGTACCTCGGCTTGTTGGTCCTTGTTTGGGCGGCCGATCGACTCGACGGTCAGAGTCGGGACTGTCGTAGATGCCTCGACATTGGGAGCCTTTGTCGATGTTGCTTTGACAGAAGGTTTCTTCCCTGGTTTCTTCTTGGGCACCACTGGACGCTTCTTCTCCTTTGGGGCTGGACGAATTAGGAGCGACGTCACTGATGCTGGCTCCACACTTGGTGGCACGGGAGGTGTCGGTGTAGTGTTGAATGGACCTTGGGGTGGAACCGGAAGTAACGGGCTAGCAGGAATGGGTGATGATACGACAGGTACAAGGGGCAGTGGTATATGTAACGCAGTCCCGATACTATCCTGTGGCGCAAAGCTGATCATCGAAGGAAAAATGAACGGTTGTCCATTAGCAGTCGGGGAAGTGAAGGGCGGTATATCCATCAGGGCTGTAGTATTGACAAGCGGTACTGGAGGCGCATGCAGGTCCGTCGTGAGGTTTGGAGAAGCTGTCTCTGAAGCAGGTGCTTGATTTGCTGCTGAGACTGCACTCGGCGAGGTGGCAGGATGGAGTGTGGGGTCAATAAGCGCCAAAGCATCAGGAGGTATGCCCGAGCCACCCATTGTTGAAGCGGCAGGTGCTGAGGGTGCATGGGGACAGAGCGTGTCCGTGACTAGTGGGGCGATGGGGAGAGGCTGCGGATCTGGCTGTAGGTCACATTGTTGACAGACATCTGCGCTCTCTGGTAAAGCACGAGCGGTACATTTGCCTGGTGCTAAGCACAATGTTCAACAATGTCTGCAAGCCGATCAGAAAGATGACTTACTATAGACTTGCCCAAGAAACTCCACGTAGGGTTTTAGGACGCTTTGTTCGAACAAGATGTGTGACTTCTTGAACGATGCACCAAGAAAGTTTTTACCCTCATGAAAACTAACAAGTTTGGAGGATTAGAAGGCAATTGATACAGAAAGCAATTCTCACGCACCTAATGGTTTGAATCCGCCCACCATTCGCAGGGTCTGGGCCTCCGCACAACACGGAGAATGCCCAACCAGTTCTGAGCGCCAAGTCCCTGAAGAAGACATCAAGGATATCCGGCATGGACTCTATAGCACTGTAGTCGATGGGTCAGGGAAAGTGATGCTTGGCTGTTATGTAGACAATAAACTCACGCTGCATAAGCTTCAGGCGAAGTATCTGGTTCGGCTTTTCGCGCTTGAGCTTTGCATTTTGCGCTCTCAGCCTTGAGAGCCGCGGCTTGTGCAAATATTTCCTGGCGCACTTCTTCCGGCTCCATATTGAACACATCTTGCGTGAGTTTTTTGACAATATTCAGGCGGTCTTCCTTCTTGATTCCTCGCTCTTCGATCTCTGTCTTGACAAGTGGCTGGACCTTCTCCTTGTAGAAAAGTTTTGAGTAAACTTCCACAGGCTGATGGGAACGCGTTGGTGGCATAAGTGGCTCAATTTTAATTGAAGCTTTTTTCTTGTTCAAATTTCGATTATTAAACCAATTCTTGAGTTGCTGGGAAACTGTCAGTGTGAGAATTCTATGAATAGCCAGGGTCAACTTACAAGTTTCCGTTGCCGTAATGCTTCCGCCGCTAGGTCGCGAGAAGGGTGACCTGGAGGCTCACATTCGGCCTCGGCTACTCCTGCTTCAGGCCAGCGTGTAAACCAATCACGATCAAGCTCCACCCAAAATTCGGCCACTTTTTTCGCTTTCTGGTACTCTGAGAATTTTGAAAGGTGCCCAGTCAACCACACTTGCTGTTCAGGGGTTGTTTTCTGTGGAGGCGCCATGTTTGTTTCACGCCCAATACAGATTGATAGACCCCATGTGGTTCGAAGATCTTACCGGACATCTCCAATAAACTGTACAGTACACCAAACCCTATTCAATTGTACCCACTAACCCAATGGAGTCAACGGAGCTTTTTGCACTCGATCACCCCACCTTGATCAACCCAACCTTTGGCTCGCACACCCAACACCACTGTATCCAATGCCCTGGACCTTCCGCAGGTCCGCACTTATCTCGCTCAGCTGGGCGTCACCATCGGTAAGTTGTTTTTCTTGTTTGGTTATCTTATGGGGCTAACCCGGGCATCAGATGACAATGAGTTGAACCAAATCAGGGCGTTAGGCCACGGTCAGGTTTTGCCGCTCTACACTCCACATTGTGAGTCATTCCTTAACTGTAACACCCACCACCTTACGAAAAGCCTCTCACCAGCGAACAACACCAACCGCCGCAACACAAACCCAGCTGCAATCCCAACTGCAATCGTGATCGCAGCACACGAGTCTGATGTTGAGGCCGATGTAATTGTGATTGAGTCTGATGATGAGGCCACTCCCTCGAATGCTCCAACCGCTGCACCTGCTGTAGCACCCGTTGCGGCACCTGCTCCGCCTGCTCCTGCCGCTGCTCCTGTTGTGGCACCCGTTGCACCCATTCTTGCTGCTGCACCCATTGCGGCACCCTTTGCTTCACCTACCGCTGCTCCTGCCACTCAGGCCGCTCTCTCAGCTCTTGCTGCCCATATCCCCCCTCATCCTCCTGCTGTGCAGGAATCAACACCGGCAATCATTTGCCCCACCTGCCATACTGGTTATGGCCTGACAGCTATCAAGCTGCCCGATCCCTGGTATGTCGTGTTTACGGGACGTATGGTTGGCCTATTCGCGACTGCGTGAGTCCTCTTTGTCATAACTTAAAGTCCTCCTGATTAATGGAATGTCATTAGCCATGAAGCCAATGAGCAGGTCATCTATGTTAGAGGTGGCGCGCGTAAGCAGTACGACACCTATGATCAAGCCCTGGAGGCGTTCTGTAACGCAACACTCCTGGGCAAGGTCACGGTGCGCCTTGGGAAGAACGACCAGGCTCTGCTGGATGCCAAGCAGGCAGAAGAACAAGCTGCTGCCGCTCGTGGTGCCGGAGCTGCTTAGGGAACGGGCTCGGCGACAGGGCGAGGGGCTATTTTTTGGACATTTCTTGTATTGTAAAACCACCTGTCGTATCATCTATACAGTGCTATCATGTATCATAACATCTATACAGTGCTATTTTTTGTTAACATTACACGGCGCGCATTATTAAGAACAGGGTAATGACAGATATACAAGTAATTTTTGAGAATGACTTACAACGAGTTCATCAGCCATGGCAACACACAAGATATCCTCCAAGGCCTTGATAACAGCAGAAATTCGCAGTGAAATTTCCTTACATCGCTTCAACTGTGTCCCTACCCCAGCAATTTGAAGAATTGCATCCTCATATCGTCGAATCGACTTTTGAAGCTGTGAAACAAGGATGATTTCGTCGCAAAACATGTTGTAGTCAAGACTGACGAGGTAGCAGTGGTAGAGGTTGTCGATGTAATGGAACGGTGAAATCCCAATGAGTGCGGAAAATTTCGAGTCAATACATTCGGCCAGTCTGCACCAGGTGTCAAGGTTGTCAAGTTTCCTGGATTGAACGTCAGTATATAGATGATGATCTATACCCTAACTCACAATGCCAATACATTTCCTTTGGGTGTCGATAACGGCACCTCTTCCGCATGTGTGCGCGGATACATTTCAAATGTACTATGACAACATGTGAGCGGATAAACCACACTTGGTTAGATCTACTTACCGTCGAGCGTTCTCCCTCTCTTTTACACTTCGCCACGCTCGAATAACCTTCTTCGCTCTAGCCACAACGTTATCAGTGCTTTGACTTCAAGAAAACAGGAACCACTTACTTGTCATAGTGACGTTTACTCTTTGCCCGGTTTGCTTGCCGTTTCTCTTCAGGGGTGTGGTAAAGTTTTGGTCGTCCCATTTGGAGTCTAAGAGTGAGCGGCGTTACATCCAAGTTAAGCCTGGATGATTGAACTGTCTGACCTTTACTAACTTTCTGACTTTTACTTCTGGAGTGTCATTTCACTGTCAATTTACAGATATAAATTCATATTGCTTTGAGTCAATACTTCGAAGAATTTCCAAGATTTTCTACTGCATGCTACAGCTGTTCTACAACATTTATTAGTGAGTTTTGTCGGTCTGTAGAAAGTTATGGAAAGTTTGTACCTTGTTTGGTACCTTCCTTGGCCTTCTATTCGAACCCAACCAACCATCCACCCCCTTCTTTCCCCCTGCTTTTTCCACCCATCCAATCCATTTTGCTTTGCACTACTGGAAGAAATTATTCTAAGTTTAACTGTAAGCGTCTTATGTCTCCATTCAGCATTGATCGATTGCTAACCGTGGACCCTAGATCTATGATGACATCTCTTTTTCACAAGCCTCCTGCGGGCCGAAACATCTTTCCAAAAGGCTGGGTCACAACTCAGGAGCAGGGAAATTTCGTCACGTTCCTTGCCCCTTTCTACAGAGCCGCATGCCAAACAGGGTTGTGTGGAGAGTTCCTTGACCAAGTGTATAGACTCTGGTTTGATAGGTTTCCTGTCACAGTCAAGAGCGAGGATCCAGATGACTTGGAATATGCTATCGCAGCTCAAAAAAAGGTGACGACTTCCAGTCTGACCATCATCTATGCTAATGCTGTCTTTTAGTTTGTCTCGAACAAACTGCTCTGGGCCGGGGCATGTATGAAAGCAAACCTTGATGAGCGCTGGGAGGATCTCTTGATGCTTGAGGCTGATCGCGCACGCAGGGTAAGTTCATTTTATGAACGTAATCTTGGTGGTTGCCTTACCTCTTCTCATAGCGCGATCATTACTATGCATGTCGAGAATTGGGATACCATCTCATGGGGCATCAGTACATGGTGACGATTGATAATGAGGAAGACAAGCTACCCATCCCTGCAGAAGAGTTCCTACGAAGGTGGGATGAGTTGATGACCGATGATGCCAATATTTACAAGCCATTTTAGAACTTGATATCTACTCCTGTAACATTTATTTTCCAACATGTATTATTTGTTGTCGTGGCGCGTCACATTGCCTGTATCACATGAACAGGTCACGTTACATCCCGATCCGTGTTTAATGCTCTAGGCATTTACGTTGAATCTTCTCATGCCCAACTTGTCCTCCTGTTATCAACCCTCCTATCTGAATGCCTTCCTGCGCGCGCCTTATTACATTCTGGTTTCTCTTCCCGCTCAGCTTCTGATAACAAGCAACCCCTGTTGACGGCCACCCAACACAGTCGAAGGGGTTTGGTGGTGGTTAAATAGCACAAGGTATGCCCCTCATCTTGCTAGCTCACAATGCCTGCGAATAAAAGACGACGTCCTGAGATAGATATCTACCATAGCTCTGGACCATCGGAATCGGAACATGCGCCAGAAATCATTCATCGCCACACTGCCATCGAACCCACCACAGGTACAGACCGGGGTGTATCTCAAGCACGCAGCTATTTTGCGGTACCCAACATACAGCCTGCAAAATTAACTGCACCTTCAGTCCAGTCTTTTCTTCACGAGATGGATTGCAGTAACTATTCTTTTGGTGATGGCGAGACGGATGGGGGTATGGACAACAACGACAATGACGACGACGACGACAGCGCTGGCGAATATCCATACAACTGGTTAGACCCAAATTTTGTCCACGGAAGGGTTGACGAAAACGAGGAACGTACAAAGAGAAAAAGAACTGCTGCAATGGTACGTCTAATTCAGAATGACAGGAGCTCTAGTTTAACATTCCGCAGGATACACCGCTTCTTCTCTTCATACCAGAGATCGACACTTACCTCAAGGAACTCATTCGTCTTGAAGCGTGTCATGCTCCGCGTACTGGAGATGTTTTCGAATGTTCCCGATGCACTGTTGGGGCTCTCAAATTATATCGTTGCTCTGACTGCTTTGAGCTCCACACCATGTGTTCTGTCTGTATTGTCAGTACTCATGTGGCATCTCCTTTTCACCAGATTAAGGTTGTTGTGTTTCCTGATCTGCGAAACTGTTCAAAGCTGACATTGACCTAGGAATGGACAGGAACATTCTGGGCTACCATGTCGCTGAAAGCCTTGGGTCTGCGGATTCAGCTCAACCACCCGCCAGGCCAGCGCTGCCTCAAGCCTATCAAAGCCTTTAATGATGACTTTGTGGTCATTGACATCGACGGAATTCATAGCGTTGGAGTTGACTACTGCGACTGTCATCATGTACGCCCTCGTCTGATCCAACTCTTACGTGCGCGCCTGTACCCAGCCACAACAAAGAATCCCAAGACGGCTGCAACCTTCCGTGTCTTAGAGCATTTTCATATACTATCATTCATGTCGAAGATCTCAGGGTTCGAATTTTACGCTACATTGTCGTGCTGTGTTGATAACACAGGCACCTCCCCTCCTCCAGTAAGTGTATTATAAATTAAAAGACCAGATTCTCGTGCTAATTATTGTGTAATAGTATTGATATGTTGCATTCATGAGAATGGTACGAGAGTGGCGGCACTTGAAGCTGCTCAAATGTTCTGGACGAGGCCATGATCCTTCAGGAGTAAAGGGGACAACAGTGGGCGAGTGTGCGGTTCTTTGCCCGGCCTGTCCACAGCCGGGAAAGAATCTTCCGGAAGGTTGGAGGGATGCTCCAGAGCACAAACAGTACGTAACATATCCTATCGCGTTCACTAGCCATAACTGACTGAACATTCAGGTGGCTCTATACACTTTTTTTGGGGATCAACGCGAACTTCCGTTTGAAACGTCTTGACATTTCTAATGACCAACGGGACCCAGGCTTCAATCACAGTTATGCATATGTTGTTGAGGAGACCAAGTTCAAATCTCACCTCGAGGAATATGGCAAAAAAATTCCTGTCGAGCCAGCGAGCACATGTAATAATTATGATGCTATCAAATCTGCTAACTCTCGTGGTGGAAAAGGCCTTGCGTCGAGCGGTGCAGGGACGATTGACTGCAGCCGGCATGACATGAAGCGGCCTGTGTCGGTTGGAGATTTGCAGAAAGGCGAGCGGTCGGCTACATTCCCTCCCGAATGATAATTGAGTTGCTGATTTTTGTATATAGCTACGTTAACATGGACTATATTTTCTTGTCAAGCCTTGCTCAAAATGCCCCGAAACATATTCTTGTCTCATACGATATCGTGTGCCAGTGGATGCGCAACCTCCTCACCCAGTGCTCAATATACCCTGACCCAGACCTCATTGAACGATTCATTATCAATTACCTGATTCCAAAATTTCACATCCCTGCGCACCAACCCATTTGCCACATTATGTACTCATTCAACTACACCCCGAATGTCGGGCACACTGACGGTGAAGCACCGGAACGTGGTTGGGCAGCGATGAACCCTGTCGCTAATAGTACAAAGGAGATGGGGCCTGGCTCTCGACGTGACACACTCGATGATCATTTTGGTGATATCAACTGGAGAAAGATCACAGGAATGGGTATGTTGCTCACTTCCAATGCAATATTAAATACTCATAGGTTTTATAGCTGCTGCTTTTCTCCGTAAGGTCAAGGAGGCTGTCGACGAGCGTTCTGAACAGGTTGAGGCTTTCCAAGAATTTGACTCGTCGCTTCCTTCAGAGTCTACTCGGTCGTGGACTCTGATGGTGCAAGCATGGGAGCGAGATTGGACGCAACCCAATCCTTTTGAAAGCAAACAGCGCCGTGAGTTAAACATTTTTACCCTGCCCAAAATATAACTAACGAATATACCAGGTATCACAGAGAACCAAGTTCGCCTTGAATTGGCCCAAGATGATGCATCGTCAATTCGAAATTCCTCTCACGTGGTTCACGAGCATCTACCAGCGAGTGTTCTTATTACCCAGCACTAGAGGCTGGCCGTCTGATACATCAAGCCCTGTAATTAGCATTTATACGTGATGTATGTAAAGCTGAAATTACAGGTCTTTTTGATACATGGATCAACGCTACTTACATTGGGTTCAGAGGCTGCCATATGCCCAAGGGCGGGGGGCGGGAGTTGGTTTGTTGTTGGTTTGTTGTTGGTTTGTAGTTCACCGCCCTGCGCCCTTCATCTATTTCTGGCTTCGATCGATTATTCTGTTTGACAGATCTGCGTTGTGTCTGTGCAATTGATGGTTCCGTTTGACAGATCCGCGTTGCCCTCCGTCTTGTCTTCTGTCTTCCGTCGTTTATGCCTGTCCCCATATCTTCCGTCTTCCGTCTTTCATGTTTGTCCTTATGTTTTTCCTGGAAATGACATAAAATTTTTATTGCATTGAAATCATCAATATACAGCATTGAGACAGGCAAATATGCTAAGATCTGCGTGATCGTTCCTCTACAACCGAGCCCTCAATCCTGTGATGAATCAATGGCTGTCAGTGCCACAGATCGCATGATACAGGCAGCGTACCGCTCGTGAGACCATTGACAGCTGATGTCGTACAGTATGAAAAGAGTTGGAGCATTATCGCGCCCAGTGGATGCGAGAGCGGACAATCTACCATCGTTGCGTCAGAAAGGAACAAAGTGGCGAAAGGAGTGGAGGCGTACTGTCTTTCCTCCTGTGGAATGCAAGCCTGAGTTGGGGCGTCAATGGGCAGTTGAGAGCCGGCCCGTTCATCACTGCAGTGTTCAGCAAGTGATAACGTATGGGAGACGCCAGATGAGAAATCGGCTATGGAAGGTAGGTGAAGCTACAGATGATGAGTTAGGCGATGCAGGAAAACGTACCCGTCATTAGGAAGGGGAGCGTTAGGAAGGGGAGCGATAGGAAGTTGGGAGGATAAGAACAGGAGCGCGCACGTTGAAATTTTTCAACCAGCTCACATGATCCACAACACCAGGAACGTGACTCGGGCGCGACGTTTGTGTTGAAAAATTTTCAACCAGCTCACATGATTCACCGCAGTAGGAACGTGACTCAAACGCGACTGCTCTTTTCACCCTTGCATATGCACTTGCTCACAAAAATATATATTGATCGACTGTCTTATTCCCCATCGACACTATTTCCACGCAGAAGTGCATATGCGTCAGCCCACACGTGTCTACAGTGTGCCAACATGGACACGCGAACGTCAGCCTGCCGAAACGCGTATGCAGCCTGTCCATCCTGGTTCCCGTCATTACGGCTCTGCGCCGCGCTAGCCCGTCCCCTCCACATGTCGATCTCCCAACCAAACGAGGCTTCCACACGCCGCATCTCTTCTTCCAGCAAAATACATTCCTCTTGCCAACGATGGGCACGAGCGCGAGCCTTGCACCATTCTAGGCGGAGAGCTAAGCAATGAGGCCTCGGTTAGATTTGTCACCAACATCAATGTGTGATATCAGCTTACCTTCTTGCATTCCAGCACTACTATCCCCCACACCTGTTGTCCGCCAAATCCAGGACATCGTACGTCGACCTTCACTCACACCCTCGACCTGAGCTGCAGTGAGTGTGCGGACATCCTCATCGAGCAAGGGCTGCAAATTCTCTTCCCATGTTGACTCCAAAAGTGGGTCGGCCAGCTTCGCAAGTGCCGCACGCGTTAGACGGTATCGTCCAACACTGCCCTTGATCCGCTGATCAACACCCAAGATCAGCGATAGGCTGCGCGTGATCATCCGCTGCCCTCGAGCATGAAGATTCTTTGACTTGTATAGTTGTGATGAAAGAAGGAGGAGCCGCCGAAGCTCGCTGAGTAGGTCAAGAGCTTGCGAATAGCGGAGGCGCCACTCATACCGCAGTAGTCGTCGTTCACGACAGATTGAGGTAACCTGTGATGGGAGCATCAGTTTGAAATCTTCCGCTTCGACTGGTTCCCCTCCGCCTTCCTCGTCATCTTTGGCACGCAACGCGGCGACGCCAGGCATGTAGAGTACCTGCACTTCGCACCACGCATCGATCTTCCTGCGTAGCACATTCTTTCGCTCGAGGATCTTTGCGCGTTGGAGGTTGGTCGAGTGGAGACCTAGGCTGGCGCTATCCAAGCGTAAACGGTATCTGCGTAGATAGAGAAAACTCAGCATCGGCTAGTAGGCAATATGTGGTACAACTTACTGCTGGTTCTCGAGTTCGATACCTTGAGTAATGAGCATGCTCGCAGTGATGTTGTTATGGATGATGATGGCCTTCCCACCCTCGAGGTCGGCCTTATCTTCTTCAGCCAATTGGAGTCGGACTTGATGTTCCGAGATGGCTAGATTCCACCATATGAGAAAAGATCGCGCGGTGAGAATAGACACGTACTTGATAATGCTGCATAAAATGGATTCGGCTTCGTGTTGTCATCCTCCCAAGCTTCCACGCAGGTAGACCATTCCTTGACGCTCGCCTCAGGCAAAGACATGTTGAACTCTTCAAATGCCAAGAGGTGCTGATCCCGTGCAGGGACCGCCTCTTTCACCTTGCGCAAAAATGTTACAGCTAGAATCAAAATGATTGTCAATGTCCCATGATGTACATGCCGCGATAAGCTGACTTACCCATAGACGAGACTTTCCGCCAATTATAGTCGCCGAAGTGGTCGTCCAATGTATCGCGTCGAGATCCCGGACCCATCTCCTTTGTACTACTGGCCACAGCATTTGTCGCTGCCCATCCTCGCTCCGGTGCCTCACCATCAGTGCGTCCAACGTGGCGGCTCCAGTTGAGTGAAAAAGAAGCTTGGCAGAGGAGAACATGTGCGGCCAGATGAAACTTTGGAACAGCAAAGGCGATAAAAAGATTCCAAAATGGGACCGTAAAACCTTCGGAGTAGATGGCCACGCGCTTCCTAAGGTTGCGTGACCATTGACAGGCGATATCGTATGAGATCAGAGCACGGTGAGGGGGATTGTGGCGCAGTGTTGACAAGAAAAAGTAGTCCATATTGACGTAGCTATAGAATCACATGTGAAAAGATAGCATGAATAAGCTGGAATTCCACGTACCGCTCGCCTTTCTGCAAATCCCCAACCGCGCTAGGGCGCTTCATGTCATGCCGGATGCAGTCGACAGCTCCGAGTCCGCTTGCGTCAGTACCCTTGCCTCCACGCATGCTTGCCGATTTCAATGCGTCGTGATTGTTGCAGGTGCTGGTGTCATCGGGAATTTTATCGCCATAAAGCTGGAGGTGTTGCTTGAATCGTGCTTCATTGACGACGTAGGCGAATCCGTGGTTCAGCCCAGGATCACGTTCAGGTGAGGACACATTTAAGCGTTTGAGGCGGAAGTTGGCGTCGATCCCCAAGAATAATGTAAATAACCATCTACATTAAGAGTCAGAAATCAAACGTTGAACAAAACCAGTCCCCAACTTACTGTTGACCTTCAGGGCGCTCCTTCCAGTCAGCCGGGAGGTTGATTCCGGGCCGCGGGCAGGCGGGACAAAGTACTGCACATTCGCCCTCTTCTGTGCCACGCACACCTGAGGGGTCGTGCCCACGACCCATTCGCTTCAGAAGCCGAACGTGACGCCATTCTCGGACCATTCTGAGGAACGCATGATAACGATCCTATAATTGACATTCAGCTAGCTGGATGGGCGCCGAAAAGAGGATACATACAGGTGGGGGGTTGGTCCCAGTGTTGTCGGTTTGTCGCGCGATTGTGTAGTAGAACTCAAAGGCCGAGACCTTTGACATGAAGCTCAACATCTGGAAATGCTTCAGGATGGCGAAGGTGGCAGCCGTCTTCGGATCTAAGATGGATGCAGGGAAAAGGCCCGCGCGCAGAAGCTGTATGTATCGTTGCTGCGCGTACTGACAGTCACAAAAAGCCAAAGAGACCGAGTGGATCCCGTTGACATCCAGAACAACAAATTCGTCGTTTCTAGGTGCCGGATTGGCACACACAGCATCGACACCATGCCCCAGTTGAATCCGCACACCAAGTGCTTTGAGGTGGGTGTCCTTGAAGAAGAACCCATTCCATTCCTACGAAGGAAGGGCGAGCGCGTGGTCAATATTGGCATGAAGCCCCCAAAATAGAGAGCGTACCTGAATCCGGTGGAAAGGGTTTGCATGGTGTACTTGGACCATGCAGGCCCGACAAAATAAGCGGCGATCATAACAATCGACGCAACGGAAGTTCGGCTCAGCAGTGCGTTGGTAGCAAGAGGGGCAAGTAGCCCGAGCCGCAGGCCCTTCGATTGCATGTCCTTCGCTGCGCAGGAGCTCTTGAACAAAGACGTCGATTTCCGGGATCCATGCGAGCAATGGGTTATCCTGTAGAGGATTAACTCATGTCCATACAAGCGAAACGAAAACACTCACTCCTAAAAAACCCCTCTTCCGTTTAGTCCGTTCGTCCTGCATAGTGCTCACATAACCAGGCTCTAGCATTCTCTCGACTTGGTCTGCGTCGCTCTCTTCATCACTGAGCATAGCGGAATCCATGGGAGCTGAGGTCGCCTCTTCCGATCGCCAAATGATCGGTTCACCAGCCGCGGGAGCTGGACGTTTTTGAGGCGATGCTGGCATTTCGTAGTAGAAGTTGGTCGTAGAGAGGCGGCGTGAACCCGATTGTATTTGTGTATGGGCTTGAATCATGGTGGGCGGGGGAGGCACAGTTGTATCATTTTCGTCATCACTTTCGATGTATTCGATGGGACGAGTGCGCTTTGGGGGCATAGCGTGCAGTAAGGTTGGAAGGCGTGATCGGGTGGGCGTTGGGGTCTTAAGCAACAGGTAACTTGATTTGGAGATAAGAAACATTCCAAGCGAAATTTCGAGATGGATGGTGGTGCACAAAAGAACCACGAGACGATGGTATTAAAGTACTCTGGAACAAGCGGGTAAAACAATATCGAACAAAATAGCCCTAGAGATGACTAGAAGTGAGTAAACGAGGCAAAGAGCAGATTAAGATAAGAAAATTATCACACCTGTTGACCCATCCCGCCTGCATGTCAGATGTAAGGAACCAGCGGGTAAGACTGTATTGATACAAAATAGCCTAGGAATCAATCTAGAGATGACCAGAAGTGAGTGAACGAGGCAAGGAGCGTAATAAGAAAGAAAATGACCATACCTGTTGAATCACCTGCTTGCATGCTCGATGTAAGGGTAAAGAAGGGAAATGTGAATCGTAAAGTGGTGGTATGAAGAAATCCTGCAGTTGGGCGATAAGGAAGCATCATGCATGGTCATCGTGCATGTTCGAAGATAGCAACGACGATGTTGATGTTTGCATTCAACCACATCACATGACCTTGTCCCAAAACATTATTGTAAGGTGATCATCTCGCGTGACATTTGAGGCCCAAAATATATAGTCAGGTCAATAAACAGAGAAGTACATAGCACCAGTAGACTATGTTCAAATCCCATTTCGTGCGCGAAGTTTTCTTGTTCTTCTTTTTGGACCTCCCGTGCCTACTATATACTCCTTGTCGCTATCGTGTTTATCGCTAACCTGGGCCCAGTCACCACTCAAAACAGCCGAGGCTTGGGGGAGCAGGGGCTCATGGGGTAAGACTTCATCATGCTGGGGCCTTTCTAAAGGTGCCGGATACTGACGAATGTACCGCACATAGAACATATCGGCAAGGTCACGATCTTCTGCCAACTACAAGGTGTGATCAATTTCGAGCCAGTAATTATCAATACATGAGACGCACCAGCTGAACATGGTAATCATTAATCTTTCTGTCCCAATGATCATCGGTGGCCTCTAAACAAAAATGCTGTTCAAAGGCGCGTTCCAATTCCTGACATTCCAGTGCAACGATCAGCTTGCGATCTTTAGTCCAAGAAACACGGACTTTACCACAGTACGACATCTGGTTATCCCCTCTACAGCCTGCAAATCATGGTGATCTTGAGGGTGAAATGGCCAGCGTTCGAACCAGATCTTTACCGCCTTGCCGAGGAATTCCCGCCGTTCCCCACTTGTCTGTGCTTGGCGATAATATGGGGCAAGTTTCTCAACAAACAGCTGCTTATCTTGGCTCTCCAGGTACCGGGCAGGAAGAACATTGTTGCCGAAAATCACCTCAATGGGCACACGAATCAGTAACCGATTGTTCCTGATCAGGAACCAAGGAAATCAAATACATACCTCTCGAACAGGACGCCCGGTATTCAAACTGATTTGGAGCTCCGAGACCATATCGGAGGCTGTTTGTGAGTACGGAAAGCCAACTATTGTCCGAGTACCCATTGTCACAATCGTGGTTGGTTAGGAAGGTTGAAAAAGACTTAAGACGTCAGTTAACCCATTTCCCGGATACCGGTGTCCGAGCAATAAAAACCAAAAAATGCGAAAATAAATTTATACCCCATCGTTAAAATGTGGGAAATGGATGTAAGAACTCTAGATTGGCCGTTTGAATTATCTGTAATTTTTTTCCAAGGCTAGGTAAAGTGTTGAGTAAAGGTCAGACAGCTGCACAAAAGTCCGGGTCAAGTCACGACGTTTCACCCGTTAACTTGACCACTGCCAATGGGTCGCCCCAAGTTGTACCACACACCTGAGGCTCGCTTGGCCGCAAACCGTGCAAAAAGTAAACGGTCATACGACAGGTACGTTTACCTTAACTTATTTCATCTGATTAAAGCTCGATGTGGTCCCTAGACACAAACCTGAGATTGCTGTGCGTCGTCGCCAAAAACGTGGAACACATCAACCAGAGTATAATAACTTTTCTCGCTTTAACCTAAACATCGTTGACATTTTGTGCTAGACATGAAAGATCACATGGTAAATGTAAATGCGCCATCCGAGTCAGAGATGGGTATGTCGAAATCTAGGGACCCCTGTTCTGTGAGTCTGTGACTGATGTATCCACCAAGTAGTACCTATTGGATCAAGCGGTGCCAATGCTTGGCAGCAAAACTCGGTACCCTTACTGGTGGATCGGCCTCACTCTTTGTCGACGGCCTCTATCAGAAGTACGCTATTTCACAAAATCAAGACGTCCTCGACGCGGCAGTGGCTCAAACATCACATTTTCTTATGCGGATCCGGCGCTATCAAGGCAAAATTTTACAGCTTGCTGGTGTGGGCCCAGAGCTGGAGCTAGTGAATACTATTGAAAGGGAGGTTAGTGAAGTCAATTCGTGGCTGGAAGAGCTCTTGTGCAGTGTGATGGGCGGTTTCGACGAGGCTGTCGCAGCATACAAATTATGCAGTTTCATGTTTCAGTTGAAATAAAACAATGTTTTTTTTTTGTCGCAGCATTCAAAGACAGCACATTTATATTATATACAAGCAATATGGGAGACAGGATGGCTCGGCAATGAATAGGGTCTACACACAAAATCTACAAAAAAAAATTCTCCTCACGCGATCGTGACTAAATCATGTACAACCGCTTGCTCAAACGCGGCCCTGGCGTCTTTCTCCGTCGGATACTTTTCGAAGCAGGCCCCAGAGACGCCACTGACAAGGGGTGATACGACGTGCCTGACAAGATTAATCAATAGAAATGAAAAGCGGTTCGTATGGGACGCACCAGCCTTGGAAAACACCCACATCACGGCCACGTGTCACAGCATACCAGGCTCCCGTCGCAACGCGCCTCACACTCACGGGCGTGGCATGGTTCTGACTTGAGGCGCTGTAGGTTAGTGTCGGAGGTCGCTCCGATCGTGAGCTGCTTGGGGTTGACTATGGGGCGAGGCAAGGTTTGCCATAAACTGTATAGCCATTCGGGTAGTTCCGCATCAATTACGGCTCAAAAAACTATACAGTCATTTGGTCTTCTCCGGTGACGGACAAGGTTCCAGGCTGTTTGGCTTGGCGATGGTTGTGCTAATATTAACCTGTTACAGTGGCTCAAAGAACTGTACAGTCATTCGGTCTTCTCCGGTGATGGACAAGGTTGGGCGCATTCGGGTAGTTCCACGAGGCTGTTTGGCTAATATTAACGAGACTTTATCTGGCTGATGGCCCCACCATCTTGGGCAAATGAGGAGCAACTAAAATTCCTCCGAAGTCGCCAACACGATCACTGGGAGAAACGGGTCCAAAAGAAGTTGGCGCTGTTTTGGCCTGTTCTCGACCGCGAGTGGTTCGAACGTTGGCCCATCGCCGTGCCTGATAACCCCATTCCGCATAGCCCAGAAGAGTTTGAGGCTTCACGAGAAGCAGAAGGCGAACTTATTGCACGGCAAAAAAAGGTATGTCAATTTTTACTTTCGTCACAGCTCAGCCTTAATTCAATGTATATCAGCGTCTGAAAGACTGGTTCAACAATAACAATATCAGCAAAACCAAGTTGCGCAATGGGCACTTATCTTACAAACCTTTCCAAATCCAGATGAAATCCCGTCGTCGACCTCAACACATCGAGATTTATTCACGTCAATACTACAAGGATCGCGTCCGGGACAGAGTCAAAGCCGAGATTGAAAACAAGGGTCTAAGCCGGAAGGAAATTTTGGGCACCATCAAACGTCTCACAGCCGAAGCATTTGAGGCCGAGGATCCCGAGTTGAAGGAGAGGATATTCGCTCAAGCCGCCGCGATGAAGAATGCTCCCGCTGATGACGAAGAAGCTGCGGATGGAAACCCTACTCCTGAAAGTTATGCAGAGTAAGTATTCGTTAATGTTTGGCGGGTAAATTGTTGATCCGACCTTTCGCATCTAGTGCCATCCAAGTCTTACCAGCGGTCCTTGACAAATTCTTCGAGGAGCTGTCTCTCAGGACTGGGTGGGTATTCACGGTTCTAGCGGGTGGTCCAGAACCTGCGAACGGGGGCAAAATTAGAACACTCGGGTGCGTAACCAGTGAATTCGTGGATTTTTGTGCGGCTAACCTTCTCCTCCAGATACGACTGTGGAAAAAACAACCTCGGGCTCGCTTTTGGAGCCGCCCATCCATCTTTCCAAACCACTTTCCTGAAACCATTTGCAGCATTCGTCAAACAGGTATTCCGTAAGCACCGCCTTTTTTTTTATTACTTTTGTTTGTATCTGAACCTGTCCTTCGACAGCAACATCTATACGTGAGAGTCGGGCCATCATCCTCAAGACCGACGATCCTGATGAGCCACCAACGACAGCAGCAGACATGGCCGCTCTTTCAGACACTGTTGGATCAGGCGCCGCATGCGAGCCTTCCTCAACCCCTGAACACGCGCCCTCACACCCTATTTCTGTCCCTGCTACCGCGGCCCCCCAACCTGATGCGGGCCTACATGTGGGACTAGCGATTGACACCCTTCTCGCCGGTGTACACGGCCCTGCAGACGGGACGTCATCAGTTCGTTCACGCGCGGGGAGTCACCCTTCAATTAGCGTAGCGCCGGCGGTGACAGATGGACTAGGGGCTTTGGATGCGCTCATAACCTATCCATTTCCGCCACCCCCGTCCTCAATTCTTGTGCGAACAAATGAACCCGCCTCGGAACTGTCCCCTGCCTCTCGCTTGGGCCTTTGTTCACCCCCTCCTTTGTCAAACCCCTTGCCCGCAGCTGCTCCATCTGAGCACCCAAATGAACCTGGGCAACCAAACGAACGTGCCGCGGCTGAACCTTGCCTTCCCATGACCTGCCCTTCGCCTCCTCCTGTAATGACGCCGGTATGCCCCACTTCCAACATCATTTTGACCTTCCCTCAAGCCGTAACCGCTGCCCCCGCTGCTACTTCGCCCATAAAAAAACGGGTTGCAGTGCCTTCCCCTCCTCCCCCTCCTACCACAACGCCGTCCGCCTGCTGCTCTCCCCACTCCAACTCAGCCCCTCAATCAATAATTGCCTCCCCTCCAACTGCCTCCTCCGGTCCATCAAACAAACCCCCCCACCCTTCGCCTCCAACTGTAATGCGGTCTGCCCACCACTCGTCTGACCCCGTTCAGACTCCTCCAGTCATCGCCGCCGTCCCACCTACAAGCACGGACAACACGCAGATCTGTACGCGGATCGCACCCCCAAGCACCATCACTCCCCATGGTCAAAGCGGCTCGGTACTCCCCGTGATTGTGGAGAAGAAAAGGAAAAGGGTGATGGCGGAAACCCACGATGATCAAGGCGGGAGAGGTCAGCGCCAACGCAAGGCACCGGCAACAAAGGAAGTAATTCCACTCACGGATGCAAAACGCCTGGATCCCCACGTCGCTCGGTACGTTTTTTTTTCTTTCTTTCCCCTGCAACGCCCGGTGTTTATGCGGCTTCCAGGGTGGGCAAGAGGGGGGGCCGCTGATATTTGGTCGCCCGGAACTCACGAGCTTCTTGTTTTCGTGGTCTTGCTGTTGTCTCGTGGTCGCGCACATGTTTTGTTGGACATTCTTATGTTTTTGTGCTCTCGTTGATATTTGGTCGCTTGCAATTCTTCACGAGCATCTGGTTTTCAGTGTCTGGATGTTGTCTCGTGGTTGTGCACATATGTTTTTTTGTCATGCTTATGTTCTCGTGTTCTCGTTATGCGCTTTTTTGTTGTTATAATTTACGTCCTGAAAGCAATGCTATATTTAGTAATGATATGTTTTTTTCTTGAGAGATTTGTTTTCATGGAAATGGTGACGAATGTTTGTTTTTGATAGGTATAAATAGTGCTACGCCGAAGAAATCAGTCGAGGACATATTGATTGATGGGAACCTTATATATATAAATAGTGCTACGCCGAATAAATTAATCAACGACATATTGAGTGATGGAACCCCTGAGGGAGAAGCAAATTAATGGACAGAAAGGAAGAGTAGATATAAATAGGCACCTTGCGTCGGGGCGCGTGACATGGAGAAGGAGGCGACGCTTTTTCGACGTGGGCAGGCCCGCCCTTACAATATCAAATCATCACGTGGAGTTGTTATATATCAAGGAGGTCTCTAACCAGCGCGCTGCATACATCACGTATAAACTGTCACTAGAGTCGATGTGATGTATCAAATGGACATAATAGCCTGTACCCAGGGGTTAGAGCTCGAAGAACAACAGTAATTTATTATTTACTTACAAGGATCCATTCGCATTGCTTACTCAGGCACTAGACGTCGTCTCCGCGCCGATTCGACCGCGTTGGGTGCCCATTCTACTGACCTTCAACGGGCAAAAGTTCTAGAACGTGCAAATCGTCTCAAACGGCAGATCAATGCATGGTGTACAGTCCAATTATTGTATATGCCAGCTGTCAGCCGAATTCGCATTTCGGATGAAAGTGACAATTTGATTTCTGCAGTGGATACACCGCTGTTCCTACCTTCTCAAGCTGTGGTTCAGATTGCCGTGGGCCTTGACCTGATGGAATATGAGTGGCGTCTGCGCGTTGCACAAGCTCATGATGCCCTCCACGACATGCGTCGCCTCCTCCTGGTTCGATCTCAAATGTATGCTGCGAAGGATCGTTTCTCGCGGGGCCAGCGCCAGGTCACTCGGAGCCAGAACCTTCTTCGCGGCATTCAATCTCGTATAGATATGTCCGTGGTGAAGTACCATGATTTCCGTGCAGCGCTTCTCAAGTTAGCTCGGCCGCTGGGAAAGGTTGGATGGGATGCTGAACTACGACCACTGCTCGATGCGGAGGTCCGCGGTTTGTCTGCGAAGGAGGCTGGCAGTAGTGAAGGCCATGTAACAATGTCATGGATATGGAAAACAAGTGAGGAGGGTGGTGACTTTGATCCTGCGGGACCACGAATGCAAGAAGGTGCGTGAATTTCACAATATATAATATTCTTACACTGATCTGAAGGTATAGCACTTCGGATTGAATGGTGTAAATCGCGTGCAAGAGCTCATCGTTGGCAGGAAGAATGCCTATTGCTACAGGAGGAAATGCGAAGGGTTAAGGAATTTCTGCTGTGGGAGGAGCGACGTTGGGTGGACCGGGCAACAAAGGTAGAAACGGCCCTGGACGTCTTTCATGCTGAGGGTCAGCGGGCGTATGCTTTCCGACAAGCATCGATACGCTCACAAATGCGGGTCTATTGCGAGACGACCTGGAAGGATCTCCCGCAGTATATGTCGCTAGGTACCGGGCTCCCTGAGGGACCAGACGGCGAGAATTACCACGTTGAATGTCACTAATAATAACTGTTTGTTTGTTTTTGCGAATGTTTTTTTTGACATTAGATGTGAAGAAGACATAGTTGAGGATAACATACCGAAAGGGAGAACAAGCAACATGAACGGAACAGGCATTGACAGACGATCGGCGAGAGTTATCAAACAAGGCCGGGTTATCGCGGACCGAGATCTAATCGAGATTCAAAAACTACGATTGGCAAGGGGCGGGGGCATGGCCAGCCCGTCACCATCCACAGTGACGAGCTCGATGTCAGCTAGCACGCCCCACAGTGTGTACTACTAGAAAGGGGAGGTGCGGGAATTGCCGGCCTGCGGTGCATTACAGGCGTTTGATATATCACAGCCCTCTCTAAGATGAGTATATTATATATTACCATCTGTAGCTTGGTACAGTGCATGATATATCATAGTGCCAGCTACGGGAGGCCTCGGAGGGGATTGTAGTTCATCATCGATAGTGAAACGAACAGTTAACGAGGGACGCATAGGATAGCGACCTATCGTGAATGGCACGAGAAAGGATAGCAGATATGGTGGAATGAGGAATGAGGAGACTTTCCGGTGATATATGGGTGAGAAGCGGGAGAACAAGTACGAGCATGCCTTCCGAGGCGGGGATAGCGTCGTTCTGCAGGTCCGTGTAAAATGCGACATCAACACTTTATAGCTGTTCAAAAGAACCTGGGAGACAGGCCTAGACAGAGAAAATAAACAGTTGAGACTTATCATAAAGGCTAAGGCCCGAGGACCATCGTATATGGGCAAGGATGATGTCCGATATCAAGCCTTCCAGTGGGTCCATGCAAACTTTTATCAATGATCATGGAGTGTTGGTTTTTGTGTGTAGCTAATATAGGAAATCCGTGAGTATTGCTGATTGCATAGGCCAGAATATAAAACGGTTGTCGCAGAATTCGGGGGAATTTCACAGGATCTGTTTCCATCGAGAGCATATGTGACTAAGCGCCCAGCTGTCTGTTTGAGGAAGTATCACCACCTCTTGAGAAACGTTTCAGAAAATTCTCGTCATGATTTCTGGAGGCTGACCTTGTGATAGGTTGATGAAGCCATTTCTCAGCTCGGATCCACCGGTTGGGGCCTGAATGTGGGTACAAACATTAAGGAATAACTTGCATTGGGCATAATAAGTCGTGGCTGGATGGACAGGACGAGAAGGCCTGGGGACTCGGAGTCAAATTTTCAAAGTTCAACTCACTGCGCGTCCTCGGACCCCTTCTCGGCAGAGACACGGAGTTTTTCATTGCGACGTTTCTCAATGCACATGGCGAATTTGTATCTTTACCTTTGTTCTACCCCAGCGGTACCTGTGTACCGCTTTTTTTAGGCTTTCACAAGTGGGATATCCCCTTTGCATCGTCTCTGAAATAAATCCACAACATCATAGCGCTATTTGAAATTCCGAATTGCATAAAGTTTGGGCAATGCTCCACACGTCGACAGTCATGTTATTGGTATGCAGCACGCCAAAGCACGCCATTACCACCTCTGGAAATGGGACGATCCCTCCCCTTCACAATGAGATGCGACCGGCACTTTGGGGCATGAAAGGTAGTCGCAGAAACTGATTGGGAGCGGGTCTGTAGCATGGTTTAGTTAGAGATGTTGAAAGGGGGGGAGGGGATAGCTATTGCTTCGGGGAGGGTTAACTAACAGGTGATGTACAATGGTGTCCGGCGACATATACTGGTCCCTGTATTTCAGCTACCTTGACAGGCGAGGGATCTGATAACCTGAGGGTTTGATTTATAGATGATCTTAACTAGTATACTCGCACTTCGGGAAATACAAGGACTTCGGGAAATACAAGGAAGCGGATGATTTTAATTCGTATCGACGGTACTACTGTGAATGACTAACCTGTATGGTATTGTTATAAAGCTTAAGGGTCTCAAAAACAATGTGCAGGTTAATAATACAGAAGAAACCTGCGGTACTCAGCGTTAGAGTTTAACGCCATATAACTGCTTCCTTTGATATGGCAACAGTCCTAATTCCTATTGTATGGCATTCTTCTATGCGGATGGTATTTTCAACCTGCCTAACATATCGCATATTGTTGTACCAAGAGGCGCAGGTATATGGTGGGTAATACTTTCGAAAGTCGGTATCGATTTTGGGGAACTAATTCATCTACGTCTTGAAACGTGTGCTGATGAATGTATAGCGCGCAAAATTGTGGAAGGGTGATTGTTTTGGCTCCGAGAGGACAAGTTATGTAAATGTGGAACAACTGACGGTCCCTTTTCTGGAACAAACACTCTTCGACAATGTCATAGTTCAGGGGCGGTGCATCGAGAACCAGTATTAGGGACCGATGAGCTTAAGGCCAGCGTCGCGCGAGTGCTTCATGCATGTAGGAGAGATTATTGTCGAGATAGGGCTTGATGAGTGTCTGAGATGCAGTGGCACGGGAGGAGATCTGCTTGGATTGAGGGCAGGATTAGGATTTGTGATTGATTCCTAGTAGATGTGGCAGCTCGGGCACGGTTTACGATGCTTCATGAGTCGAGTGTCACTTGTTATATTGTCGACCCTTTCAACAGTACAGTCACGTAATTCATCATCGGGGTGAAGTGCTGCTCTGTTTGTCGGGTGGACAAAGGTTGATGGGATGTCGATGTAGGGATGTATCCACCTTTTCCAGTCTCTGTGAGATGCTTCATGTTTTTTTCCTGACTTGGTACCCCCGGCCCAGTCATCCATTTTTGTATTCATACTTTCTTGCGCATCGTTCCATGCCTCCTTCCCTGCACGCTGCACACATCCTCTTGTGGTGGCGAATAAAGACTTCTAGTGTTGTTTGCTTGTATTTCCCGGTGAGCGCGATAGGTACGAGCCGTAAAAAATGGATGTGTTCACGGGCCATGACTGAGTACTGAAGGAGCGGGTCATGCTTACCTGGCTGTATTATGATATAGCCGAGGGGTTTCGTGACGTTTGCAGTGGTGGGGCAGAGGAAGGGGGTAAGGGAAATTCGAGTGCCACACAGTTTGTTTGAATTGGTGGCACCCGTCCATGGCCACGAGTATCATCTGATCTGTGTGGCTGGCACGCGCTTTGGTTTGGTGAACACCGAAAAATGTCAAAGCGCATATGTTGAAGGTAATTAGTGTGTCGGTCAAATCGTCTGATGTTAAAAGTTGGGACGAACAAAGTAATCAAACGCGTTCGTAAGGGATATGGCATTCATGGCTGTCGAAGTGTACAGTAAAACTAACAACATAAGATAAATATAAAGATAATGATAAAGATGATATGCCATGATGATGCTATGTGATGGCTCGATGTGATGGTGACAGTACAGGATGTAGGAAGATACTAAGACGTAGATATTGTGTTGAATGAGGAATGATTGAGCAGACATGGGTGTCGATGGGTGAGGTAACCTACTCGTCAAAGTTAGGGGTTGATAGTGGGAGTTCAAAGGCCAATTTGTGGGCAGCCGACGTGAGTCTATGCGCCAAAACCTGCAGATATCTCTCCAAATTCAATTTGAAACCCTTCAAAAGTGGAGAAGTCCGAAAGATCCTCGATGTCAAATTGACCCGCATCGTGAGCGGCGAAGCCAATGCCATGCAAGCCGAAGTCGATTTGTGGCGCGTTCTGTGCGAGGTCGACGGTCGATGGCGAATCCTGGTGAATCGTGACGTCAAAAAAGAAGATATCAACCACTAGGAATCGGGGACATACGCCTTGGATTGTGAGCGTCTGGTCTCTTACTGTAGCGGTGTGGCGAACGTGTGTCTGGAATTCTGCCCTCCGCTCTCGCCTTTCCTTTTTCGCCTTCCTCGTCTTCCTGACTGCTTTGGGATCACCCCTTCGGAATCGTGCTAGATGAATTGCAGCTTTCCTTCGAGAGCTCACTGATTTAGGTATGTGGGCGGGTTCGTGGCTCGAAAGTATCATGATATGGTTGTGGTTTAAGCTGTGGAGTTTGCCGAGAAAAGCCAGCCGATGCGATATATATATGGGTCACTATTTGTTTGTTTCTCCGTTGGCCACGGACACGTTCCATTCACAATGTACGGACGTCGGACACGATAGATGTCGGAGTGGCTTTTTTCGAGTGCTATATTTAGAGATCCCTCCGGGCTATGCACAAAGTCAAAGCGAGATAAACTGTTTCAACTATTCACAGGTTGTTAAAGTGCATTAGAAGACTGTCTGACATTTGGTTTTGCAATGAGCATCATAGTCAGGGGTCATGAAATGAAATGTCAGTGAACCAACCACGAACACTCGCGCAAAATCGAAAAAACGGACTTGTAGACAAACAGCCATGAACAAGCAGGACCATCTAGGCAAATTCCGGCTCCGGAATGGTGCTTGTCGCCAAAGCGCGCAACATACACAGAGTATCTCTGTATCAATTACGAACTGCATAACCTTCCGGTTTCTACCTTCTCGATTTCATAGCGTTCATCACGAGACAACATCCACTATATCCAGCTCAAAAATAATGTAATGATCGTATGCAGGGGTATGACAATGCTCAAAGCTCATACTCCTGTCAGACCTTATATTGTGCTCCTACAACTCGTACTCATGTGGTGTAGGCACTCCCAGTCAAGCAATCCAATGAAGTATAGAACTTTCAGTTTCTTGATATTATTTATAACGTGATTTTCGTAATGTATATCGTCTCAATGTTCGAAGAAAAGTCCTCATATGTTTTTCAATCTTCAAGGGGATGGAGGTGTCGCCTGAACGGAAAAAAATCACATATACATCATGATCATGGTTTCATCCAAGGCTCATTGTCGATCATCTACATCGCCGGCGGTACAGATCAATCAGGTCTCTAATCAGAAAACTCGTAATCTTCCTGATCTGGGATTCCTAGTTCGGAAGTACTTTGGTAGAAGATATGCATACTTAGCCCTCCAGCCTCCTGGTATTTTCGGTAGTGAGTGACGTAACGCGCGTGTACTGCTTCAAACCCTGGACTACAATAACAAATGACTTTAAAATACCTAAAATTGTGGGTTTGATGGTCCCGTTGGTTAACATGAGAATCGACCATGTCAAGGAAGGCAGCGAATGCCTCTGGCTTCAGGGAGAACCCGGCATTGACGAGCTTCGGAAGCACTCCGTCGTCGATGCTCCGGATAGCAGAGGTAGGAAGGGTCCAAGAGACGGCAAATTCTGTCGTCGTTGTGATATGATGGAACAAAGAGTGAAGCGTAGAACTGTCAATGTCGTCTTCATTTGGTTCCTCCTCGTAAACTTTAAATATTTTTATGGAACAATGTGAGCGGGCAATGAGGGACGTCAGGGGCAAAGGAGGGACCTCGGAAGCCGTAATTGATAGAGATTCCAGGGATGGTATCACAATCGGGTTTAGAAAAGTATCCCAGTCAAGGTCAAAGTATGCTGCAAGGTAGAGTGACTTGAGGACAGGAAGAGTGATCTGTGGGAATGTGGGGACCCCACCAATGTCGCTGATTTTGAAATTACAAGACGCGAGGGATGGGCAGCACCGCCATATGTCGTATATAGTCAAAGGGGGAAGGGCCATTACTTTGATGCTTATTGCTTCTAACCTCGACCAAGGAAGCAAGATAAGAGGGGGGATATACTTATCGTATTCCAGTCTGTACGTGACGCTCCGAAGCTTTGGAGCAGCTTTGAAAGGCGAAGTAATATAAGCAGGTATGGGGAGTTTGATAGAAGTGATTGATAAGGAGAGTTCCTCTAAGGCGGTAAACGTATCCGGAGGGAGGATCTAGTAGACAGCAAAGTGTATTTTGGGAGATCTCAGAAAGCGATAGCGTGGAGAACCGTTCTGGGTATCCAAAAATAATATCCGACACAGGCTCGATGCTCCCGAATACCGTCAACGAAACGGGAGAATTGATGCGTTCCAGGATAAATGTAAGCAGACCCTGAACGGCCCTCTTAAAACCATCTGCACTGCGAAAATTGCGGGGCGATCCCAAGCGAAGACCCCGATCGTTGTATACACCCATGGAGAGCCGATGCCGGCCTGGTCCCAAGCGACCAACCGTGATTTTGCTCCAAATTGGGGGTGAATTCCACAAGATCTGCCTCCAGCGTGAACAGACGTGACCTAAGATCCAAGGGTACCTGTCATCTGGTATCGGTAGTACAACTTGGTCCCCACAAACGATCCTGAAGATATCACTCATGATCTCAGGTGGCTGATCTCGCGTTTTGTCAAGCAGGTCGATTTCCCTCCAGCTAACCGTTTGCAGGGTGAGTGGCGTGCGCAACGCGTCCGTCTCTGGCATGAAGTACCTAAGGCTATCTTGTTAGCAGAAATTTGGGAGAGGTGGAGGTCAACGTACAAATCAGCTGAACGTAAGTTCTATGTAATTGTAGTTGAGAATGCGTCCTGTACCAAGAGAACAGACGGTGGGAAAAATGCACCGCCATTTATAACGCACGGACCATGTGCCATGGTGCCGCGTGTCGTCAGACTAAGTTTAGTTTTGCGAAGCGGGTGAGTAATGGCGTTATGTTTTTGCACTGGACATGTGGCAATATTAGCGTACTGGGATTGAATCATCGGAGATAGTTCACGTAACATGGATGGATTTCAGTGGGAGGGTATTAAAAGATGTATTGTGGAGATGAATTGATGATATTGGATGATGTGAGCCGTTCGGAGGGCTTGCAAAGGCCTGTTCTGACGCACCCTTTATTACAGGATAGGGAGTGCTGCTGGGTGTTCTGCCTAAATATTATAGAGTGCTTTCCCATACCCATACGAGACTCATATTATGCAATAGCAGCATGAATTTTGCGTGTCGACAAACGGACGACGCATGAGGCTTGAGAAGTAGATTAACGGTTAAATGAGGCTCTCTCAGAAGGACGCAACCTCACCTGACCCAGCCATAAAAATCCCCATTAATCGAAACACGAACTGCTCACCGAGGCGATCTATTTTTGGAGCAGGTGTATATGTGCGCTCATAGATTGCCTCTATTGTACCTATTGAAGCGCCTAATAGCTAACCCTTAAGCTTATTACAAACATTTTCAAGGAAACAGTAAAATATACAGACGGACTACAAAGTACAGACGTCAAAAAGTTCCAGTTTTAACCCTCAAACTCAAAAAGAAAACACACTTCCAGGAGGTACCAAATCTAATAGGTCGTCCTGCTGGAGCTCCCTAATGAGTTGGGCATTCTCTCTCATATCCAAATCCTGTTCCTTGGACCAGTCAATCTGATCGTCAATATGCCAATTATATATAGCAAAGATTCTCGTCGAGCCGCCTGGGCTCTTCCCTCGTTCCCGAAGCATCTCCAGATGCGCTTTGAGAGAGCCAGGTCTGATTGTGCAACACAAGACCTCGAGGTTCGGGACTAGAGTACCCCCTGCTATTCCCGCGAGGTCCCCTTGAGATAGCGCGGTGCGAGTTGGCAGCATCAACGCCTTGAGCGATGGAAGGGCCGTGAGAAGTGCATGTATATCGTTAACAGGAATGCGATCGCGGAATGATAAGCTCTCAAGCTCTGTAAAACGCGCCAGGATAGGCACTAGCGACGAATTCCAGTCGGGATCCTCGTACACAAAGGTAGGGTATCGCGTGACCAGAACGCGGAGATGGGGGGCCATAAGTGGTTGTAGGAATATCGGGAGCTCATTACTACAGTAGAATTCAGCTGTAAGCTTCGTCATGTTAGGGAGGTCGACGGGCTCGTCGACTGGCGCAGTATTCTGATTTCCCAGGACACCCGGAGTGATCTTCAATGAAACAACGTTGGCGCACAGGCGTAGCATAGTGTGTGCTTCCGCGATAGGTAATCTCGTAACCCGAAGTGTTATGTCAGTGAGCTGCGCCCAGGGAAGCGAAGTGAGATTATTTTTCCATGAGATGTTAGTGCCGAGATATAATTTATGCAGACGTGGAGTATTCTCCCAGATCGACACTTCGTACGAGGGTAAGAGCCCTGGGATATTGCCTGACATATCAATGGCGTTAATCCCATGACCGTCATCGATAGAGAGGGACTCCAAGCATGGGAAAGAAATCTGTTCGAGCCGGAGGAAGGGATCCAGGTGAGAAATATTGATATGTACAGCGAGGGACTTGATTCGAGTCGATTCTGAGACGATGAGGTTGAATATCCGTGACTGCCATTCGTCGATACTGTAAAATCCGAGAGCCTTGATCTTGAGTGAAATGCTCGTGCCTTTCGTGTGTTTGAGAATCTTCTCAGTTGCCACTGTCCTTTCGTACATATTTGTACTGGTAAACATGTCGCCTCCTTCGTCGTAATCGACGGACACATTGTTCCAAAGGTCTGGAGTTTTCAGTGCAACCTGTCTCCACCTTTTGCACACTCGAAGAAGTGCCCATGGTAGATCAGTGTCTCGTAGTGGAGGCGGGACTCTCAGAGAAGATGTAGTTGAAGCGACAAAGACTTCGGAAAGAAGCTCGTTTGGGAACTGGGTGACCATTAGTGACCCGCCAACTTTGTTATAAAGTATAGCAGAAACCTTGGAGATCGTTGTACCGCTGGCGTGATCGTCCATCCAGGGAAATTTGCAAGATTACTTGAGTGCGTAAACATAAGCTGCTATATTAGTAATTATTCAAGTTATGCGTACCAGGTCCAGAAGAGACTGCTTGAGACGGTAAATACCTTCTTCTTCTCAAATTCTCTTGGCTTTTTTATGGTCAGGTAATGGTTGAAGAAGCCCTATGTTTGAGTCACGAGAAACGAAGAGAGAAATGTTTCTCACCACTGAGGCGTCGAGGTATAAGTTTGGGTCAAACTCTGGTTCAAAGGGGAGTGTAGAGTTTCCAGAGTTGTCAGACTGTTGGCTGTTCTGACACATCACCGGGCCTGGCAGTGGAACGCATCATGAGACTTAAAGAAGTGTGAATCTAACGATGTTCGGCAAAGGGTACCCACGCTAAAATAACCCGAACGGATTTGAATACACCAAGGTACTTTCCTGTAGTAGAGTTCGTGTAAAGGTGGCTTCTATCAAGGCAATATCGCTTGTTGTTCGTCGGAGGTCAAGAATTCAGCAACGAGGAGAGTACGGTTGCGATTTATTGCGGAAACTTGTATCATTCGTCCAAGCGTTGAATCTAAAGAATAAAGTTTTATCCGAGACCTTCTGGCACCGGATATTTTCTGGTAGGGAGTAGTCATGGGATGATGGGGCTAGAGGAAAAAGAATTCAATGAAGCGGACGTCGGATATTCTCGGATCAAAATACACGTGGACATTTGCATGCGCACAATTCCGCTTCCTTCGGCATTTCTCATTTTATCTCACAAGTGGCACCTAAGTATGTGAATTGGGATTTATGTAGAGTCTATGGATACTCGATATCTCATGATCCATACCTCAGCTGAATGGTTGATTGTCGATTTTGACTATTGGTGCAAGAGTTCCCTGCCGACTCTCGACCTACTCCAAACAACGTCCATCAACCGCGTAAGGGGATACACCCCGGTTCCGTGTTACTGAAGCGGTCCCCTCTTTGCAGGATATCGTGGGACGTCTACGATCATGCCGTCGCTTGCTCAACTATACATATCATATGTCACTCTCTCAAGCCCGATAGAATGTTGACAATGCAATGCATGAAGACAGCCGTGGCAGGAAAGAGAACTGAAAGGGGACTACGACGGCTAGAACTGCCACTGATACGTATCACCACCACTAATATATTACTTAGTTTGCATCAGACGTTGATAACGGCTCAATTCTCTATCATGGTCCTACTCGCGGTGGCGCCTGTCGAGAACTTACCGACGGTATCTGGGTTCGGTATCCGATGTGGCTGAATCCCTGATTGTGTGCATTTTTTGTCTTCACTCTGCGGGGTTTCCTAATCGATATGAGCTTAGACTCCTGAGCCTATGGCACAAGAAGATAACGTTTGGCAAACAGCAGGGAGTAAGTAACCCCAATGACTGACGCTCCCATCTGGTGTACTAGACAACATACATTTAGACCATGAGGCTTTGGTGCCATTCGCTCCGCAACGGTACCCGGGTTCGATTCCAGGGTGTGACCTCACACATCTAGTTTCTCCTCTTCCCGAATTAACGCCATAATCCGACAACTGATATTTCCATACCTGTTCACACTCCTGGTCGGCGTAGTGGTA
Source organism: Collybia mongolica (assembly GCA_013420905.1). NCBI lineage: Eukaryota > Fungi > Basidiomycota > Agaricomycetes > Agaricales > Clitocybaceae > Collybia > Collybia mongolica. Next base: position 1,120,813 of record JAAXNY010000017.1, read on the forward strand.
ACAAATGTGTTGCAAATGCACGAGTCTTGGTCTGTAAGGCGGCGCCTGAGTTCAAGCCTCCGGCAGGAATATTCTCTACCATTGTCAACACTTGATGAAAGCTAGGCTTTTGCTTGGTTGGAGTTTGCGAGTATGGACACATATGAGTTCGAACAGCGGCTTGTTGCGGCCTCCGGTACATAAGCGGACGAGTCAAACGTGATGAGTAAATGCTGATGCCCCATATTCCAACCTTAGTATAACCATCCTCATCGCAGTTAACAATCAATGGCCGCGCGGAGTCAGCCGAGTTGTACAATGCACAGAATTCATAACGAATTTGGTAAGTGATAAAACACGAGGAAGGAACGTTCTTACCGTAGTCTTTATGGACATCCTTGGTCCTCGGTTACCCTTCTCGCGAAAAAGCATGTAGGGAGTCATATAAGCGCTGTTGAGCACACGGAGTAAACTACGGATAGATAGAAGAGGCGGGAGCTGTGAAGGACGCGGGAAAGGTTTTAAAAACAGGTCCGAACCCGGGCGTGACACTAATCGGCTGGTAGGTGTGGTAGTGTCGTGGAGTCTAGTGGGGTAATGTGGATGTTATCATGGCATACCATTTTAAAAAAATTTTGCGCATGGTTGAGACATACTGTCGAATATATTATCTTGACAAAAACCCAATCCATTACTCACCGAACCTTATCTGCCGTTTCCCCCGAAAACGCGATGTCTCAAAACGATTGATTGTTTAATTGAACCTTTATATATTAGGCCTTTATTCGCGTCTGTTAAAGTACCAAGGAGGAAACAAGGGGTCCGTGGCGCCAGATGACGGATTAAGTAAGGTATGCGCCATAGAGAGCAGGAAACAGTACTTACCAGCATGCAGAGACTAGCTATGACATGACGCCTGGAGGGAAATTCCCAGTGGCTTGTGCGAGAGAGTGATAATCTATATCGTCGGTAATGGGATGCGAAGAAAGGATGGAGCAGAGGGCCGTAATAGCGGTGTTGATGATGTCCAGGTACAAGTCCATGGTTTAGATGTAGTGTGGTGGGGAGTCTAGTTCAACGGGGCGGCATTACTACGATAGGTCTGTAGCCACTGTGGTGAGTCTCTGATGGTCTAGTTATCTTGCAAGTTGCGACGTAGAGAGGGAAAAATTGGGGTACGGATTTCCATAGATGAAAGTTTCTATGTCAATAATGATGAAGTCTTGTTTGCGTATCGGTAACTGGGTTTGAAACCCAGACGAGACTATTGCTTACCAGTGGCGTTTTCCCTCCGGGCACTGGCAAGGTGCCAGCTCGGGTCAGGAGAATTTATTGGAGTGGAATGGCAATATAAACGAGATATTTCGAAAACGACAGTCAGAACATGAGAGAAATGAAACGGTAGCTGCAAGCTATTATAGTACTTGGCATCGATATCCGTACAGAGAACATATCAGATATACCTGACATTCTCCCAGCTGGGAGTCGCGGACCCCGCCTCTCCAGGGTCTAGCTATTACGCGTGCGCATTGAAAGTGAGGCGCACTTACTAGTAAGTACACTACGGGAATGGGAACCTGATCTGTGATCATCCTGGATGGGAGTATCCTTCTGGTCGAATAAAGGCATCTAAGGGTCCTATGGAAGGGGTGGTCAATACGCTAATCAAATCCAAGGAATTAAGCCAGAGACGCGAGGGTTAGGTACAGATGGTATTGACGACTCGGAGGAGGGTTTAGGAAAGCAAGATACTCGGTCGGCTTGAAGGATAGGTGGGTTCGCGCTTCAGTAGGCGCGCTGGGTTCCCCAATATGCAGCGCCGATTTCGTTTTTCCAGGATAGGCCTGTTAGCTAGGATTTCTCATGAAGGCGCATTTTTCTCTTTCTTTTTTCCTCACAACGTCACCTGGATGAGCGTGAGATTTGCTTATGTAATGGTGTTTATCTCGGGTGCGCCCGGCCTGCCCCTCGTTCAACCATGTTCTTGACTGCACCGGTGTGTAACCAGTAGACGATGACGGACGGTCTCTGGCCATGATCCTCGAACCGTTAGGCCTAGAAATTCTGCGGCGCCAACCTACTATTCTCGGACAAGGAGTCCAAGGCGAGTTTTTCGCCTCCCTCTAGTACGTACTCGTTTTTAATCAAAGCACTCCAGCTATTATTGTGTTCCGCTAGACTAAAGGCTTCGATACGATCTCGGCATCCTTCACTACTTGCGTCATATCCAGAACAATTGAAAGAGTGCAATCACCACTAATCTTGCTCCGTCATCGTTGCTATCCTTTACATTTCGCCATTCTGGGTGTAGCCATACTAGGATCACAACCTTTTATTGGTATACAGGCAACGGTGGCGCACCCTCTAAAACACCTGCCAAGCTAGCCTTCTAAACCGTAAGCGATGCACAAACATACGTAAGTTTCGCCATATTTGACGTCCGTTAAGTCTCGTTATTGTGTCAGTGATGTATGTGGGGAAATTAGACCATGCCCAAGGACAGCTGACGAGAGCTGAGCCCAATCTCCAGGAGAGATGATGGAATTCTTTGATGGATCCCATTTTTTTCCTCTATACTGGACGCCATTACTAGGTACCTGGTATGACTGGTCCGGGAATTCACCTATCTTTCAAGCCGCCGGTATGGACCTGGAATATATCGTATACTTTGCCCATGTCTCGGTAACGCGGAATCAGGACCCAGAGACTTTAAGCGCTCTACCACCACCACCACTATTCCCAATTCCTACGCCACCCAGCCATAGCCAGTATTTTGTTTAGCGAAAGAAATGAAAAAAGGGGCATCCTATAACCAGAGTCATTGTCTCGTCCAGGGATCGAACTCGGCTTCCGTCGGCAGGTCCATCACGATCCAGTCAGGATTCCGGCGCGCGTTACCAAAACGCCAACGAGACTTGGACGACGGTTGATACATTTACAGTCTGTTATTTATGACTTACGGCTTGGAAGAACGTCTGAATTGCGGGTATCCAGGGACTGTGTGTGGTCAGAGAAGTTTGATCGCGGCGTTCTGTAGACTCATGAACATTTTGATGAAGCAAGGATAATATCCGAATGCCTTGTGCAATCTGAAAGATACTCTAGGAAGATCATGTTACAGGATGTTTAATCCAAGGAATCATGGCCGGTTGGCAGTTTTACAGCCATGGATCCAAGCTCCAATGCTCTGCACGTCTGGCACTGCGTTGCCTCTGCCGTCCACTCGGGGTTTCTTCGACGACGACCCAGTGGACGCCTTAAGCCTTAACAGTCGGTATAGAGCCCACAGGTCCAAAGGCTTGTTCTGTCCTTTGCACACTATTGGCGTTGGCATCTGAATTTCGCCGTCTTCCGGATTTTTGGACGGGACTAAAACAATGCGTACTCAGCTTATATCGAAACATCAAGCGTGGATTTCGGGGATCATGCGCGCTGCTGTAAGGAGAGACGGTGCAATAGGACGATTTTTTGCACACCTGAGTCTGCCTTTCTCATCCTCGATTGATTCATTCCTCGTCTATTCTCCAATGCGCGTTGTGCGCCCTGACGAGATGCCTTTAACATGACCCATGGAGCTATCACACCTTCTGGAAGCTTAAACACTTCGGGGGCTTCCGGGAGTCGCTAATCTCCCAACGGCTAGTTATGAACTCTTCTTACTTCACTCCAATGTACTTATTTAGCTTCATACCTAGGCATAGGGATGTGATATCTCTACGTACACGGGTTCGTCGCAAATCAGCGAATTTCATAGGTGTGACAGGGTGGTACACTATGGTAAGGTTACGTGCATAGGATTAATAGTAAATCCATATACTCGATTGTATCATCATCTGAGGGTACGGGAACACGCGGGAACGCATGTAGAGATCGTTAGAAATTGGTAATATGAATAAAATCGGACAGTTGGGAGTGTGGTGCAATAATTTGGGTGTGACTTCAAAATCTGGTGTCTACATCCGTACTAACCTCGTTATTTCCCTCGGAGATACCTGTCCGCAGTAGCTACTACAGCTTTTGTATTTTCAGAGTTGAAGATGTCTAGGCAACTTGCCGCGAAGTAGTCCAAGAAGTGTCGGGATAAAGATAATAAACTCACCTCTTATAGTTAGTATTTAGCCCAGACCATCGTGATGCTGTTCGAAAAATTGAATTGGTACTGTACATGCGTCAATGATTCATAACTCACTGTATTTAGCCTTTTGTAACCAGCATTCTTCTAAATCCCTTCAGTTCCCAACCCGGCCTCTTCAAAACGCCTTTGAACTGGTCCTTCGTTCGTTCCATAATGCGCTTTAAAAATTTGCCATAGGATGCGGATTTAAAGAATAAAAGGCATGTAATAAGTACAAATTCCATTGATATTGAGCCTACAATGTGGCTCAAAGAAGTCGTGTGGCGCGAGGATAGCCTGAGGTTGATACTTCAGCGCATGGCTATCCCTGGAATGTCAACAGAGGTCGTCCAATGACAAATCAAGGTCCACTAGTCTTGGGTGTGTACTCATGTACAGATGCTCTACGATAGATAAACTTGAGCTTTAGGAATCGACACGTGAAATGAACAGGAGTACCGCTAACCCCCGACCCACGTCGATCATGGTGACTTCATCTTAGTCCAATCTTAGTTGTCGATAAGACAGGCGTGGAGGAGTTCTGCTGGTATCATAGCCTTGCTGGGGCGGCCACCAGAGAGAGCTCAGGCAGGAGTTTGATAAATTTTCTAAATGGACATGCAGGAACAAATTACGAAGGATACAACGGCGATGCTTACTCGATACGCGTTCCGGCACCTGGAATAGCAAGTTCAGCACTTACGAATCGTTGAACATCGCATTCCTTCATTCTCATGAATGGAGAATGGAGGACACGAAAATTCAGTCTATCGAAGGACGGCTCGAGTGAACAAGTAAGGGCATGAACTAGCCTAGTGTTTGATTAAATATTGGGGTCACAAGAGGGTAGATGACCTGGGCGCTTACGAGAGGAACAATGTCAATTGTTTGTAAGTTCCATCATTGATAGAGCTTGCGTCTCAGGGATATCGGCGACGCAATGCTCTGAAGCCCCCAAAAAAGCGTTGCGCTCATGGAAACTTCTACTAATGCTGGTGATGTGATCTGACGGCTCGACGGCATACGCGGCAGGTTCATCCGAAGGCTGCGCAAATCCTCTGTAAGTTTATACCTGGGTCTCTGAGGGCTGAACGGCTTGTTTTGATGAGGTGTGATCGGGACTTTTGGTATCGATCGTTGCGATGACTTCGTTTTTGAGTATTGTCAAGGAGAGCATAGAGCTTTGCGGCGAAAGACATGAAGCTGTCCAGGGAGATATTGATTAAGAAATGGGGTTATAAATTCTCAGGTTTTGATGCTGATATGAGCCAAGTCTGGAGAACATGCAAGGTTGACTATGACAGCCTTGGGGTATACAGATCGTGCCGACCCCCGGAATCCCGCCATTCGGGCTATTGAGTAGTCAGGAAAATAGAAGCTGGACACCCATGAATGTTGATAAAATGTTAGTGTGAAACTTATCAAGATGACAGGCGAGCAGCACATGGACAATGTCAGAGTCTTTGAATAGCGTCAGTCGAAAATATCAATTAGATCATGAATGCCTCCGAGTACCCGCGGAAAAAATACGGTGTGTTAATGAAACGAGGGGATCCTTGCAACCTCGTGGCTGACTCCGTGACTCCAGGACGCACAGAGTCCTCAGAAAGAAATGAACGAATAGTAAATTCAGAGACAAAACAAGACTTGACCAAGAGGAAAAATTCGCCTTCGGACGAACAAAGATTGAGCCTTAACCAGGCGGAGAAACAAGGTATATATCAAGATCGGTTTAAGAAAGGACAAGGAGTTCTGACGAGAAGTATATGAGACAATGGAGAATAAGTTCAAGTCAGCTGGGGCAACTGCCAGTTGGAGGCGCCAAACAGCAAAATCAACACTAGTCATGTGAAGAACAGCAATGTCTTGGCAATGAACCATGCAAATATCTACAAATATAGATCAACTTCCGAAACCTGCCAGTACTCAAACTAAGGCTGTAGCCTTTCCATCTAATCTCACTGCCCGTATGAAGGTTGATTTAGTGACTTATGGATATGCCACCGTCTTCGTCCAGAACAAGCAAGTACGAGCGCGCATCTATGAGTATGGTTGGTATGGAGATCGCTGGTTGATGTTCAAAAATAATCATCATCAAACCTCCATGCCTCTCAGAGTTAGTAGCGCTATCTTTTCATAGATTCATTCGGGGTTAAAACATCAGTCTACAGCGGTGTAACTATGTCAAAGCTGGAACACTCTCAGACCTGGCGGTACCCAATTAGGGCAGGTTTGTCCTTGCGATCTATCATATCCTTCACCTGTCTTGCCACTACTCCAGGATATTCCAGGTATATGTGCTGGAACGTGAATATCTTTGCTGACCTCCCAGTACCTAGGTTAAAAGCTTCGTCCCGTCCTTTTAAGAACATTGTGCCCGCTTCGTCACCGAGTTCTGATGCAAGCAGTTCAGCAACATAGTTATACCCATCTCGTTTATCGGGCAACGCAAATGGGAACTGGTCATGTTGCGCGAAGAAGTGCATTAGGATGCTAGAGAAATTGACCCCCCGCAGGGAGTCTGTATATTCGTTCTGTTCATGGCAGGGTCCATCATGGGGTTTGTTACAACCTAGCTTCTCCTGATTGTCGTCGTCGAGGCGGCTGTAAAATTCGCCTGTTGACCCGTTTGCCGAAAGGCAAATGAAGGTGATGTGTGGCACGCTTGCCCATACAGATGAGACGAGCTCTTCGTATGTGACAAGAGTGATATCAAACCAGTCAACTCCGCCCAAGCATTCAAAATCCTGTGGCGTTGGTAGACCAGAATAGTTCGCCGTCACTCGGAGGAAGATGTCATGGTATCCTAGAGGTATTTATCCACCCAGTTAGTTACTATTTTATGCTATCATTGGTGCGCTTGCCATGTGAGCAGAACCGCTGGATGACAAGAACGATTGGAATGCACTTCGTAAGCCATACTGCGCGAATGGGGAAGATTGACAGATACGCAGGAGTGCAGGATATCTGACGTGCGCTGGTCATTGCAAATCCACTGCACAATCTAAGAAAAGATGTATGGGACATTCTGAAATTGGGAAAAAAAAATACTAACCGTTGCGCAGCAGTACTCAGACCTACCGCGGCAGCAGCCTTCCCAATCCAATCCGTTGTCAATTGTGCAAGATATACTTGCATGGCCTCACACTCTTTGATAAGTGTATTCCGTTTTGCCCTGTCCGCAGGACGAATGAAGTCAGATAGTCTGACGTCACCAAATAATCCAAGGGAATCCATTTCCTCCTCATTCTTTACATGGGCGTACTGTGGATCCACCCGGACGATGATACGCGTCTGGTGATCTGGCTCCAAGGCCGCCACCTTCGAAATAGACACGAGCCTACAAAATGTCATGAATCGAATGACTGTCGGTATGTCATCGGTATCCCAGTCTGTGTCTACCGAAAGCGTGCGATGAGGGTGAGAGGAGGCCGAATGTCGGCTGGATTCCGAACCAATGGTGGCAGACAAGTCGCTTTGCAAGCCCAATGTCTCACGTTCTGTTTCGGTGGTAAGTAGATGAGCGTCGTAGTGTGAGCCTTACTTACCTATGTCTCGTGAAGCATCGGATGAACCGTATAGGTTGATTGACTTCCGATTCTCTGATGCTGTTGGAGTACTACCTCTAGAATGGTCCTTAGACCCGGCGACGACATAGGTTAAAAATTCCGTGAAGCCAATGTAGTTGAAGATTTCTAAGGTTGTAACAACTGAGCCAAAGCCCAAAGACCGTGTGTTCCCATTCGTCTGCGTAATAAGTTGAAGGAACATGGCAGTCCTGACTTTTATCTCTTTCAGCTGTACAATCGCACGCTCAACGAAATGAGTCAATCTTCCTGACGAACGGAAGCGTTCAATGATGTCCCAAAGCATCTGAGCACGCATTTGACAAGCGCAATCACCCACATGCGCGTCAAAAGTACCTATGATGGCTGACGACGATAAAGTGTTGCTTGGCGAGTTGGAAATGATAGAGTGGAAGATCGAGAGAGCGGCTTCAATAGAGTGAAGGCCATGAAGGCATTGTAACACAGTCCGGCCAACCTCTTGGCAACGAACCTGCTTGTCGAGTCTGGAGAGAAGTAAGGTAGCAGCCATTATACCACGCAGGAGGTGGAGGTTTGGATGATGGGGATTCCGTAAACAGGGTAAATAACACTCATATGACTCCAGACCTCCAGTACCTATTCCTGAAGTTCAGTTTCAAGATTAATCCAAGTCTCAAGCAGGAGCGCTTCTGAACCGGAGTGACATCTAGTCCTGCTCCGGGATTCATAACTGGAGCTAACCTGCAAAATGCCATAGAAATAGATCTGATCACCAACCAACCTTAATCTAATCTCACGCCACAACGTTACGTTGATATTGACAACTAGCTTGGGTAACTTGTGGTGGGCACTTGTTGCGTCAAAGCATGTTGGGGATATGTCTGAACTCCAAGAGGAAGGAGCTGAGATAGCACCCGTTTGTGATTACCTTAACTTCCTTCTAGGGAGATGTAGATCCTCGAGGAAGAATAATAATTTTGACACGTAGATGGCTAACAGAAAACCACGCTTGACACGACGATCACAAGGGGAAGATCACGAGGTACCACTTGCAGTACTTGCCCAGGAAGCGTGACTCGGATTCGACTCGACAATCTCCGTGCTCTACAAAATTATATTTTCGACGAAACACATAGAAGGTTCGTGGGAGACTTTCCCGCATTTGACCAGGTCTGATGGCCTCGCTATTGAAATGTGTGCGTCGGCTCCCATCTTTGGGTAGCTCCCAATGAATGTGTGGGACAACATTCGGATGTGGATCGTGAACGTGTGTGGAGCTAATGATGTACCTTTCTCGACAACTCGATTTCATACAGAGCAGATACCCCAATAGGGGTAATGGTACTATATGGCTCTAAGCCGCCTCGTTCCCCGTATCTACCCTGCAAGCTACATTGATTGATAATACAAACCAAACAGCTCTATCGCACAAAGATACTAATACTCAACTACTGATCCGACCAATAACTCTCAAGCAGCCCCCCCAACCTCTCTAGAAGTTCGTCGCTCACCTCGATTGGGATGCTTTACGACCGACTGCCCCTGCCTGTTAGCAGCTACGCATCTTCAACCGTTCCTGCTTTGGTCGGGCCCCTCGTACTTTACTATTATGCTGATGATATACTCAGATTGGCCAAGGTTTGTCCTCGATATCACCTATGACTCTTGACCTGAACGTTATATTTGAAGTTCACCGCATACCGATGTGGGTACGCCTCGGACAGAAACAAAGGTGTTATACGCGGCCCCATGATGGACACCCGCTTCCTGAGGTTCTCTGATGGGTAAGGCGTTTTCTCCGTGCTACGCTTTATGATTTTCATGTAATTTGCAGAGTTAGGATGGCTTCCTCATGTTGTACGACGTTTGGCCCCATCTATCGAGTATTTTGTGGTTCCATTCCCGAAATGTGTGTTCAACAAGAATTGTATATATTCAACTTATCTTACTCTTTACAGAGTTATAACTGATCCAGAGGACGTACACGCATTCTACCACGATGCGCGAGATCACTCCAAGGCGAGTAATATTGGTTTTGGGGAGTATATTGGGAGGTAAGTGATTAAACGATACATTTACGATATGATAGAGTAATCACCAATTCAATTGAAGAATACTTGGCCACTGCGTAGGGGTCAAGCATAACGAGGACTGGCGCCGACTACGCTCTCATATTGATGGACATTTTTCAGCTTCCGTTGCCCTTGAGATGCTCCCGTCTATGATCTCCGACGTTTCGGATTGGCTCACCGACTTTCCCCCCATTCCCGAAGTGCAGAAACTTTCTAAAGACCCAACTCAACTCCAAATCCAAGCTCACGAGCTCGTGGCGTCCAAATTAGTCCTGAAAATGATTGCGAGAACACTATTTGGAGACCTTGTCAACAACAAGGTAGGCTCTCCATTAGCTTGTATTCAGTAAACTAATGAAAAAGGTATATAGTTTATTGACAAACTATGTCAATTTAGTTTCGTTCATGAGCGTCTTATGAACCGTGCTTTCTTTGGAAAGATAGAACAATGGGCACTTTCAGCATATCTGCCGACAGAAGCCAACCGCGAGGCGGATGACTTCTTGCAGGGATGGTCTAGCCTTCTGCATCGTGTGGCGCGAGATGCAGATCTAGAATCGGTAATCCGCACTACTATTTCCCAGCTCAGCAATTGAATGACTAACTAAAAACTAAAATCATAGAAAGGTATTACCACTGCTGTCTCCGAGCTTTACAAACGCATGTCAGAAGGCAGTATGACGTTCCTTGAGTTCTCCCACTCCGTCGACGAGATATTATTCAATAACATCGGTATGTTCTTTTCAAGCTGTCATGCCAGATCATGTGAATTTATATTCATCCCAAGCTGTGGTAAAGAACGCTGTCTCGTGGGCCGTTGTTCTTATTGCACAAAATCCGGAGGTGCAAGCACATCTTGTTGATGAAATCAAGAGTGCGCTTCATGATACGCCATCTACTAACTCTTCATCCGAGAGGATGGAAGCATATCTGCGTCGAACTGATACATTGCTACATTACTGCTGCCTAGAGGCAGGGCGCCTCCAACCCATGTTACGTCTGTGCCCTCTAATCTATTATCTCATCTTCATTGACATTATCATCAGTCTACTCGCTTCCTGAATTGACGTCCGAGGCCAAAGTGCTTGGAGGTTACCTGATTCCAGCACAAACATCGGTGATCGTGGATGTGTATAACCTGCATCGCAGATCGCCAATTTGGAAAGATGATGGGGATGCTTTCCGTCCTGACCGTTTTGCAACCCTGCAGCCCAAGCAGTACCGTTACGCGTATCTACGTTTTGGTTTTGGCCCTCGTGAGTACAGTTCATGCATAACACCTTCCAAGCCGGCGAAGTCGGCAATGCTGACAATAAACTCCGCAGGAAAATGTGTTGGTCAACATTTTGGCGATAAGATGGTAAAGAGCATTCTAGCTGGGTTCATCACTCGGTATGATGCCAGTGTCCAAGGTGACGTTAGTATGCTCAGTAATTGCTTCTTAAACACACCGGCGGCTACCTTGATCTTAAAGCCTAGAATATCTCCAGCTTCCTGAGATAAACATCATATCAATTTTGTTGTAGTATTTACCATTAAAGCCACCTTTCACCTAGGCACAAAGAACCAACATCCTACAGCACGCTCATAGCCTCACATTTCCAATCCACGATAAGTCGCAATCTGATTCCTGAGATGCCCGACCTGGCCTCGTGTAAACTCCTCCATACATGCATCTTCCGTATAGTCCATGAAATTATCTACAAAATCACGAGAGGAGACTCGATCCATCCAACTCGATCCCATCAGTATGAGAGCCGGCCTCCTTGTCGCGTGCGACGGTTTCTTGAGGCCGAGTTGGTGCTTCCAACGACACTCGGCGTGTCCCGGTTAATATTGACGAGAATGAGTTGGAGGGATCGAGGGTGGACTCCACCCAAAGGCTGGGGAACTCTCGGCGGGAGGTGATCGCCTTTTCCGGAACATTCGCCTTGGAAGGTGTGGTACAGCCCGACCCAGTGTCTGGCTTTGTGTGTGAGAGTCTGTGGGGAGAGAGGTGAGCTGGGGTGAAATAATCAAAGGAAGCAGGGCCAGGGCGTCCATGTCCTAGATTGTATGGCGCTGCCGCTCCCCCGAGAAACCGAAGAAATGAGCATGACAACCCCGTTGTCATACGGCACACTGACACAGCTCGAGGAAAACGTAGAGTACCAAAGAAGGCCTGCTCCAGAACCGGTATTGAATCTGGTGCAAGGATCAGGCGTTGAAAAACAAAGATACGAGAACTGCTCACCCGACAGTGTAGACGTTCAGATCCCCTTTCCCACAGACGCAGAGCTTGTGCTTCATTGCCTCTTCCTGTGCATTTGAGGGCCCGACGGAGTTGTGCCAGTCCTGGCAGTCAGAAGGGTCCGTCTTAGGGTTAGCCCAAAGGTATGCTAATCAAATCCATGGAATAAAGCCAGAGACGTGAGGGGAAGGTACGGATGATATTGGCAAGGCGCGCTTCAGTGTGTGTGCTGACTCCCCCAATATGCAGCATCGATTAGATATGTCCGAGGCAAGCTTGTTACATAGGGTTTCTCATGAAGATAGCCCATTTTTCTCTTTTTCCCCTCACAACGTCACCTGGACGAGCGTGAGATTCGCTTATGTAATGGTGTTTATCTTGGTTTTTGTTCAACCATATTCTTGACTGCACTGGCGTGTAACCAGTAGACGTTCTCTGACCATGATCGATGATCCTTTGAACCCGTTACTTAGGCGAAATATCGGGCCAAAATATCCTGCCACGCGAACTTACTATTTTCGGACGAGGAATATAAAACGGGCTTTTTCGTATTCCCACCTTGGGACTCAAACCTGGCCACTTCTAACATGCAGTTGTCCGCCCTCCCTCGTATAACACCAATGCAATGGCTGTGTTTGAATTCAAGCACTCCAGCTATCGTTTCTTTCCACCAGACCAAAGGCCTCGATACGATTCAGACAACCTTCACTGCTTATATCACGTTCAGAACGATCGAAAGAGTGTGGTCACTACTAATCCTGCTCTGTCGTCATTATAACCTCGACGCAGGACACCGTTTTTGGGTACCCAGTACCGCTACGCTTCCCCAGCTGGACGCCGTTTGCCTGCTAGCAATTCGAGGTGAAAGTTTATGATTCCTGATGATCACTACTGAGCTCCTACAAAGATCCGAGCACTTTTCTCTCAGCATTTGTCACTTGAATCTGGACAGGTGAATCCATTTCTACCATCGGAATTCTGTACAAGGCTCCCTGGGCAACCCAAACAAGAAATATAAATATGCTATGCGAAGATCTTCTCGAAATAAGCGGCAACTTCATCTCTACACCGGGCATACGCTCCGATATAGTCACCAGGTCTTATGGGGAAAATAGAGGTACCTGGACTCGTAACATTATAATACTTATATGCATATCCTTCGCTGTCCGCGAAGACATATTCAGCTAACTTTGGAACGGGGGAACTGAAGGTCACTGGCGTCGACTGCGGGTAAACAATCGCGATTTGAACATTTCCATCCTCATAGTCATCGGGAACGCTCAGTAATGCTCCTTGATCGTCATTGGGGTCGGATAAAATGAGGATGGTGTGGTGCGTGGGTTTGAGCACATCAAATAGAGTCTTGATCGCTAAGTTGTCATTGACAGAGACGAGGCCCGGGGCTTCGGGTGCTCTATCCCCCCTCGAACGAGCCCATCGTCTCCGGATCGGTAAGGGTCGCTAGGTATGGTCGCCCACATACCGTTCATCAATGACGATAGGGCTTCTTCGGTATGTGGAGAGTTGATCTTTCCCGATGACGAATGGAATAATCGCAGTAAAGGCAGCCTTTATAAGTGGGACGAGATCCAGAGATTATAGAACTAGAGCGTTGAGTCATGACGGAGAATCTCTGAAGTGGAACGCGTCTTACTTGGTTGTGTTTGCCCTACCGGCTTCTTCCGATTCTGCATGGGCTTGGCTTTGAGCAATTTTAGCTCACTTGAATCACACCAGGTTTGAACCACACTCCACACTTCATGTGTTGTATCGGCGGTAAAACTGCACTATATGCACCAAAAACGTCCTACAGTCAATCGCCTATAATTTATTCAAGAATGATCGAGGTTTTGCCAACCGCTAAAGTTTTCTAACTGCGTTTTACTCCGTGCTGCCTTACCACCCAATGTCTGTCGCATCCCCGGACGTCTCTACATGTAACCTCGCCGTCCACTTCGACAGTCTTTCCTCTAGGCACTGCTATGCGATCCCTGCATCTCCAGACACTGTAATCTTCTCTTACGATTACGACTATGGCCGCCTGTCGATTATGCATTCAATTTGCATCCTTCTACTCATGGACAACGGTCTCCAATTATCCTCTACTTTCGCTTGTCCAACTTGTACGTGGATAATCCTAGGTTCTACGCCGGGTTAGGTCGCCATCAAGGAAGAAACAACGTTGATTTGCTAAACTTTCTCGTTCCAGAAGTCATTGTGATAATATGCCATAAAATCGGACACTCGAAGTGAGGTTACCTAAAAGTTGGGTGTATACCGAGTACTCCGTAAAAAGGGATATTCTTAAACGCCCATCTAACCAAAGAGTGTGGGAATGGTCCCTCTTTCCGTCTTGTTCCTGCCCAACGCATAGTCAGCAAAGTTTTCTGTCAACTTATCATAATGACTTCAACTCATCGTGGCACCCCTGTTACCTCAACGACCTTTCGTGACGCCCTTCCTACTAGAAGCCCAATGCCCGTATAAAATATGCCGCACTATTACGGAGCTCAACCAATGCGTGTCGAGTCATATCCTGCAATATCGAGAAACACTCCACCCAACAGAATGGGGCACAGCGTGGCACCAGACTTTATAGGAAGAATGTTTCTGGCGCAGAGGTCCTCATACCTCCTTTGAAAAATGGATACTCTTGGTTCTTAGCCTCGTTCGATCCCGCTGAAGAGAGGTTCTCTGGAACTCATCGTCAATCTGGAAGACAATTCTCGCTCTTTCCGGCTGAAATAAGCTTCCCTAACCTGAAGAAACAATCTTGCCCGATTATCTTTGGGCAGTACCCCCCGCACCCTGTTTTCACCTGCAACAGACCATCCGAAACGTCACCACCATTTCTCCGCGTTGTCTCTAGCTCAGTAGTCGTTAGAACCTGTTATAATCTTCTGCAGTTCCATATAAACATAAAGTTGTGATGTAAATGATCTTCACTGGCAATCGAAATAATGGAATTTGGTATGTACTTGAGGGTCTAAACCTCTGTTGGCAAGTTGAATGGTTGGGGGTGTAAGAGTTGAAGCTCGAAGATAGACTTAGTGTGCATATCGTTTGATGCAAATTGTTTGTTCTATTGGTCAGAATGGTCGTCTGATTCTATCCAACGCCTTCGACTTCATAAGTTGTGCAAATTAGGTTTGGAGGTAAACGATTTTAAATTGTCTCGTCAACCTACAGACAATGTCATAGGACCCCCTTCTCCTGAGCGTGAAGAATAAACAGAGGGCACATCTTATAACACACCAAAAGCCTCACATCTCCAACCCACGATAAGTTGCGACCTGATTCCTAAGGCGCACGACCTGGCCTTGTGTAAACTCCTCCATACACGCATCTTCCGTATAGTCCATGAAATTATCTACAGAATCACCGACATTTCAGTAGGCAACGAAATGGAAAAGAACCACAGAGAAGAAACACTTACGTATCGGGTCTACTCCAGGGCTGGGGCACGAATCGCGGTTCTTCGGGCACCCAAAGGCTGGGGAACGCTCGGCGGGAGTGTCAGATACATAATCACCTTTTCCGGAACATCCGCCTTGGAAGGTGTGGTACAGCCCGACCCAGTGTCCGGCTTCGTGTGTGAGAGTCTGTGGGGAAGGACGTGAGCTGGGGTGAGAAAGTCAGAGAAGTTGAGGCCAGGGAGTACATGTCCTAGGTTGTATGGCGCCGCTGCTCCTCCAGGAACCGAAGAAAAGAGCATGACAACCCCGTCGTCGTACGGCGCTCTAGCATAGCTCGAGGGGAACGTAGAGTACCCGAGAAGGCCTGCGCCAGAACCAGTCTTGAATCTAGTGCAACAAGGATCAGACGTTGATAAACGAATAGTCAAGAACTACTCACCCAACAGTGTAGACGTTCAGATCCTGTTTCCCACCGACGCGGAGCTTGCGCTTCATCGCCTCTTGTTGTGCATTTGAGGGCCCGACGGAGTTGTACCAGTCGGCACTTACGGTGCGTGTCGTCCCCGCGAGAGTCCAGGTTATTCCGGCCGTGGTGTATGCTTCGTTGAGGACATTGATTTGGTCTGTGACCTGCGAATCGCTGAGATGGAGAAATGGTGATCGGCGGTACCTCGAATTTTGGGTAATTTTTGGAGGTATGCTCACGGTACATTTCCACCTTGTATGGTCGTGTCCTTGCTGATGATGTGAAAGTAGACCTATTGAGTGGAGTGGAAGATTAGAGTAACAGAAATAGAAATGAAGTGCCGATGATTTTACGTTTATCGATACGTCTGTAAACGATGCATTGGCGGTCACCCGATTCTCATTAAAGTGTTGTTCCGCAGTAATGACGTCCTTGTTACTAATAAAAGTCCCACAACCCCTGAGAAGCCTCGTAAGCAGGATGTAAAGTGGTCGGTTACGCTGCGTACCTATTGGTAAGTGGGGTGCTGAAGGCTACTCTTGCACCGAGGATCAAGGATAATGCAAGGGAGGCCAACATCGGACAGGAAGGACCGTTAGAAGGGTAACGTAAATTTTGCTAGACTTTATACAACTAGCTTGTCGGATAAGCGTACCGACCAGAAAGAGATTCCATGTGGACCTCTACCTGGTGACGCGAAAAAAGAAATCGGGCTGTGTGGGCGAGTAACAAAGAGGGAAATAAGTTTCCAATTCTACGTCGTACCGGGGAAAGAAGCAATGAATTATTTATATGCGTTGCTTCTGTGCATAATGGCTCGTAATGAGTGTTTTAAGTGTATAGCTCACCATAAAGGTAACCCATATCCATTGAGCTTTACCTCATAGGTGGGTACTTTCGTACAGGTGTAAGCTTTTATTTCGAATCCACGATGCCACAGAAGCTATTATGCTCTTCTCGCTCTTCGTACCAGAGCATTGGATTAAAGTAAGAAAGAGAAGATACTTACCAATTAAGAAGGGCTCGAGGTCTAGCTATGGCTCCTCAGAACTTGTCAACATCAGTGGCAAACGCAAGTTTACTAATTTGAGAACTGCGTTCTCCCCCGTCCGGAGATAACGGAAGGTGAGATTTCTTCCTCACTCGATTTAGCGTTCGAGCAATCCATGAAATATTCGCAGTTCACTATGATCTTATGGTCGTGCCCTGTCAAGTTTTTCGGTGGTAAGGGCACTCGTCTCTCGAGTTTGAACCAAGATATCCGCATGGGATGAAGGTACTTTCCCAGCACTGGTCCTGATTACAAGCTATGGCTGTGGGTAGAATATTAGGTGGGCCCAAGGGTCCAAATCTGGGCTTATACCTTTAGAAAGAATGCCTTTCTTCCTCTTCCCGACAGCCACTCGACAACTCGAGAGTCTCGTGCGCAACTTGTGGATCCCAAAATGACACTCCACACACATGGTAGTAGGCACACAGAGTCTCGATGCTGCTCTTCCCAACGACGCACTACCCGTATCCTCGCTGGAGCTTCGTCGGTCATTCCTCTGTGAGATCAACCTACCCAACCAGCCTATCCCGGCGTCGGAAAATAAGCAAACCTTGGGGTCAGTTATCGTTCTTTCCGATAATACATCG
The DNA here is from genome assembly GCA_013420905.1 of Collybia mongolica. Taxonomy (NCBI): domain Eukaryota; kingdom Fungi; phylum Basidiomycota; class Agaricomycetes; order Agaricales; family Clitocybaceae; genus Collybia; species Collybia mongolica. Next base: position 1,138,276 of record JAAXNY010000017.1, read on the forward strand.
TGTATGTTTCCCCTCGTAAATTAGTGGCCTCTACGCTCTCGGATCTGTCAGCTTTTGTGTGTATAGGTTCGTCCCCGATGCACCGTTGGTTTCATTCCTCGTTTTACCTCGTATTGCGTGAGAGTTGTTACCACCCCTTCCATTATTCCATTATTGTCAAATTAATTCATCACGCCCTGGCTTAGGTCGTAAATGGAGAACAAAATCCCGATTATTTGCTAATATTAAAACCTTCGCCCCGCAACGACATCGTGGTTCTGTGGTATGAAGCTCGGCATTTGAATGGAAATGAAAGGGATATAGTTTGGGATTAGGTAATTGTTGGATGCCTGTCGGTAGACGCGTGTTCTCGCAAATACCCGTTACTCATATATGTGGAAACGGGCCCTGTTTCTGACTTGTTCCTACCCAACACATCGTCAACTGGAGTGTCCGTCGACTGATTACCCTCAGTAACATCAAATTGTTGTAAGTTTCTGATGAGCTCTTGTACCCGTCCTAATATTTCACTATACTAGAAGTCCCATATCCATGGTCAACGCTCCTCGCTGCTACGTGGACCAATTGGCGGGTGATATGTCAGACCCTACGACGCCAGAAAATATCCCATGTGACAGAACCAGATCTCAGCCGCCGGAGATCCTGGAAAGAATCTTCATGGACCTATGTTATCTACACATAGGTGTCGGCATACCTCCTTCGAGTCAAGGACTCCCATGGATTCTCGGCCACGTGTGTTCCCGCTGGAGACAGATCCTGTGGAACTTATCAGGCATGTGGAAGAGGATTCACATTGGCGAAATACCTAGCGATGCTCTCCCCCTAGGTACCTTATGGCTGTACTCCGACGTTCTCGAGACTATACTGCGACGCATCACTGTTCCCATCTCGTTGATTATTTTCAGTTCTGAAAGCCTTATCCACTCGGAACATATCATCCGTCAACATCACGACCGGTTCTCAGAGCTGTACCTCTATCGCATATCCCCAAAGTCTCTATATGGCCTACTATACAACTCCACAGAGGCATTCTCAACCTTGAAGACACTTTCAGTCTCAATTGGATACGAGTATAAATCCGAACCCTTTCCGAGCGTAAACAATATCACCTCGTCGCTCCTATCAGGACCCAATCTTCGGAGCGTGCCATATCAAATGAGGCAACTCAACTATGGCCCCCCACTATTGGTCCTTCCATGGACGAAGATGGAAGAAATCCATGTCGAACCTATGACGCTTTCTCCTTCCATGATTTATGACATATGGAAATCCGCTCCAGCCCTTGTCTCTTGCTCTTTCACAATCGAAAAAGCTCAGACAATCCACGTGCCGCACGAAATGTCCTTACCAGCCCTCAAAACACTCAATCTGAAAATAAACTTCGCTTTCGATTTGAATGGGTTTCTTAAACCCATGACGCTCCTCGCACTGAAATTGCTTGCTATTAGAGCACCCGAGATACCTATGTATACACTCACAACCCTCATCGTTCGCTCTCGTTGTTCGATTCGAAGGCTGAGCCTTCATTGACGAGGTGAGTATGAAGGCGAAAATCCCGACTTCGCATTATTACTGCAGCATCTCTCACACACAGACACCATCAGCGTATCGTGGTGTATCCCACCTTCCATTGTCAGGCAAATGTGCGACGGAGGTTTTCATAATCTTGAGAACGCCGAATTCTCCGTGCACGCGCCAGGATTTGAGACCTTCCTGGACATCCTAGATTCGTACGTGGATGGAAAGGGCCTGGCGAAATGGCGCTTTCGGTCCTTCAACATACTCTTTTACGGCCGACGGGGAAAGAAGCGATACCTAGGGCGCTATGAGTCGTATCAGGCGGTTAAGGGGTTGACAGTTCGTGTTCGCAACGGCACTGGTTCATGGATTAGATAATTGCCTAGGCATTGAGCTCTGGAGGGGCTGTTCAGTGTGCTTTTTTAGTCGGATTCAGAGGAGGTCGGTTGGTATCCCAGTGCCTCGCCACTCGTGTCGTGATGTTTAACGCCTCCATTTGGGTTTATGCTGCTTCGTTTGATGAGGTTGGGGTCTCGGCCTTTCTTTCACGACTACACTATATAGCATTGGGAGGGCCAAGGAACGTACGAAAGGATCTATTCCAGGATGGATAGACTCGATAATCGTTGCGATATAGTATCATCATTTCTTCTATAATGTCCTTCATATGTCAGCATCAACGCAAATATATGCTGCGCTAGACCTACTACTGGCGGTCAGGAGGGTGAGAATAAAAGTGCTGTTAAAACATGGTTGGAGATATCCAGGAATCTCCTGTCAGGTAAGTTAAGGATAGGTTTATATGAGGCTTTACGATTGAAAAAGGTTTATCGTCTTGGAAGCAGGCATTGGGCTTCGTGAAACCAAAACTAAAAAAAGCAAAAGTGTAAGAGAGTTGGAGTCGCAGTCCGTGTGTGGGTTAACTTGATAGTAGGTCGTGATTGGTGAAACACCCGGAACAGTCATTCCTGTTTATGGATTTACCCAACACGTCGTCAATCTGAGTTTCTGTCGACTCGTCATAGTCAGAGATGTCAACTCCGTACAAGGCGCTCAATACCCCCGAACGCCCTTTCAAGCCCCCAAATACTCGGTCTAGGAGCGAGGTTCGATTTAAATTGGACTAGGTTTCTTGGTTACATTACGACCCCTGCGTTTGATTTTCTAGTTTTCGCATAGGTGCCCATTCATCCCCTAGCATCCATCGTTAGCCACACACGTCTCTCGGCGACCGAGTTCGTACCCCCGCCAGCCAGACCGCAAGGAAGGCAAATTACTGGACTTTACGATGTTATTGGAGCACCTTTCATGCATTAATACCGTCCACGTGTCGTTCAACATCCCATCCCCCCCCTGTTGTTGGACGAATTCACTGTGGAGCGCTTTTGGGTCTTTCGACGGCCACCGTATTCGCTGTACGCGCTGAGACATTTGAGGTCTCCCGATAACTTGGATGTGTACGTTGATGAAAAGTCCTCACCAACGTGGGGCCCATGACATATCGTCGAACACGAAAGCGGGGTGTTTGAAGTCACGAGCCCGCATCATGTGACTAGAGGCCACGTGAACCGCCAAATTTTTTTTTTCACGATTGCTCTCAATCCTCTCCTCATCTTCATCTCTCCATCCCTTCGAAATGGCGCCAAAATCCGTGCCAAATGGCAGTGCGGAAGCACCTATCGAGGTATCATCGCTGCCTCCCGTCGTTGGAATCAACTTTGGTGATTCGTTTGCCTCAATTGCTGTCTTTACCAAGGTGTGTAGATGGCTGTAAAATGAGATCGGATGAAGCTGATAGGCATTGTATTCAGGAAGGACTTGCAGAATGCATCGCAAATGAGGATGGAGAGCGTCAGATTGCGTGTGCAGTCTCTTTTTTTGGCGAGGAGATGGTGAGTACCAACCTAATCGGATGATACGACGCGACTAAGGAGGCCATTTACACATCGCAGTACATCGGGAACCAAGCAAGCCATCAACTCGTAAAAAACTCCCAGAATACGATTACAGGGTTCCGCAACCTGCTTGGGCTCAGGTACGTGTGGCTCATCCAGCCGTAGATTCCGAAAACGCTTATCGTCCGATACAGATTCTCCGAAATCCCGCAATCTGCGCAATCTGGGAAAAGCGCACCAGTCATCCAACACCCGGACGTTCCAGATGAACCTGCATACAAGGTCAACATCCTTCAGCCCGCACCGACGCCCTTGCCGCAGAGTACCCACACTTCCAGCTATAACACACCGTTAGCCTCGCAGGTCGCGACCCCACGCTCAGAGCCTATCCCAGCAACGCGCATTTTTACCGTATCTGAGGTGGCCACGATGTTCCTCAAGTCTCTTATCGAGTCCGCGGAGGCTTTCCTGGGGCGCAAAGTCACCGGCGCAGTCATCACTGTCCCCACATCGTTCACAGCAACCCAGAAAACCGCCCTCGAGAAAGCGGCTACTGACGCTGGGGTGCACGTCCTTCAGCTGCTTGAGGAAGCCGGTGCAGCTGTTGCAACTACTACTTCGCCCCTGTGGAGTCAAACGCTATCAGCAGATCGTACTCAACTGGTCGTGGACCTCGGCGCGTCCTCCCTCGCACTCACCCTCCTCTCCATCCGCGACGGCCTTGCGCATATACTTGAGTCCTCATCTTCCCCTTCGATCACTGCCGACCTTATCGATGCACACCTGGTCAAGTTTTTCGCTGCAGACTTCACCAAGAAAACCAAGATCCCGCTCAAGGTCTACCCAGCAGAGGGCGTCTCCGACGCCCGCGCAGAGGCAAAGCTCAAGCTCGCCATCGAGCACACGAAACGCACCATCTCCGCCTCCCCTGGCGCTGCCACCGTCTCCGTCGAATCCCTCAAAGATGGCGTGGACTATACCGGTTCCATCAACCGTATGCGCTTCGACCTCGTCGTGCGGAGTGTCTACGCCTCCGTCTCCAGCGCTATCATTGATCTCCTCACCACCGCTGGGGTCGATGCGCACGACGTCGACGAGGTCGTGTATGTCGGCGGCTCCACTTGCCTTCCAGGCTTGGACGAGCACATCATCACTGCCGTGGGCTTCCGTGAGGACCTCGAGACTCCGTTTGGGCGTGGGGCGGTCGTTGGAGGTGGGGTTGGGGACCCAACTACGGTCCTCGCGCGCGGGTGCGCGATACAGGCCGCGCTGGTGGCGTCAATCCCGGACGATGACGCACATCGCGAGCTGCGCGAGGCATATGAGCACGCAGCGGGCAGGAACAACGCCGTGCAGGCAATGAGCAGGACGGTCGGCGTCCTACTCCCTGGCAACGATAGCCCTCTTGGTGGGGTGTGGGTCCCTGTTGTCTACAAGGAGACGGCCCTACCGGCGCGGAGAGTCGTCAGATTCGACGCAGAGCTTGAGGATGCGAACAAGACCGTGGTGCTGGAGGTGTGGGAGGTGAAGGAAGTTATCCGCGTGGAGAAGATTGTGTCGCCGAAGCCAGAATTCGACGATGGAGAGGAAGAGGAAGACGAGGAGGAAGAAGAAGAGGAAGTCAAGCACCGAGAGGTAGAGAAAACCACTCCTCTCGGAGTCGTTCAACTTGCCGCGCTGTTGGGAATCAAACCTTCCGGGAAAAAGGCGGCGAAGGATCCGGGCAAAGGCAAGAAGCGCATGACGACGACGCTGGAAGTGCAGTTCGTCGTAGAGACGACCGGAGCGTTAAAGGTCGACGTCAAGGAGGTTGGGGACGGCGGGGCCACTGCGGGCTTGGTGGTTCCTGCCCCTTAGAACTGAGTTGTAGATGCATTTCTTTTTCGATACCGCCGGTCTGTTCGTCTCGTTCCAGAGTTTTGGGAGCAGGTTGTAACAGCCACGTTTGTTGTGTTTGTGGTAATGGTGCCGCTGGTGTGCTGATGATACAAAATCGTTCGGACAGTTCATCGCGCGCGTTGGTGCTCGTAAGAATTGAAGCATACCCATCTTTACAGATAAATGACACGTAAGTCGAATCGCCACTACTCAATCCCTGCACTTCGCTTTGAGGCAGCCAGTGCATTCATGGAGCTGATGGGAACGGCGTTGACCACCGCTTGCTGGTAGCGTTGAGATAACCACCAATGTCCTCTTACAAATTGACTATCAATCGTACCGAGTCTCTGCTCCAAGACTCTACGTTAAATCCAACAAGAAGTGGTCCTGGCGCACGACCGACCCATACGAACATAACGGAGGTGCCGATATGGTGTTCCGTCGACTTACAGCTGAATAGCTGGGTCGGGAGGCCTCTTGACACATGAAGCGGCGTCGAGGTGGGTCGTAATGAGCTTTTGAGAACTGCGGATGCAGCGTCAAACCCCTACACTTTGCTGGGACGCCAGTAGCTATGATGCTCAGCGTGGAGGGTAATTCGCAGTCCTACAGCCGTCGATGGTGCGAGTTAGAAAACGAAATGTTGACAGGATTGTTCAGTACAACGAACTCAAGATTCTTCCCCCCATTACCTTACAATTCGTGCTCTGTAGTCAATTGCGAAAACCTATGTCTACCTTGAGCAAACATGACATTCCTCTGACAGTCTCATTTTGATTTCTACGTCGTCACGTTATTTGACTGACCACCAAATTTTATACCTTTATGCCCACATCAAGTCTAAAGGTGACATTAATATTCTTTCCATCTGTACGGAGTTGTGGCTTTAAAGCCTGGAAACGCCTTTGAATGCTGGGTATATCCTCGAGTCCGCGATATTTAACATTCACGACACGCAGACCGCGGTTGGTGTCCTTGTGAATTGACACACGATAATTGCCGTTCTAAAAGGCCAAGAACGGAGTGAGGAGATGGTGCCGTACAACGCAATGTCTCGAGGTCCGGGAGGAGCTCTCTGCTGCCTATCATGTCGATTGTGGTGCCAGAGAGTGTAAACGCATCGCCGAGGACAAGCGTGATCAAATAGGATACCTTTCGCAGGACAGCTTTGAAATCTGAATCCGAGATGCGGCACACAAAGGCAAACGATTCAATAACTGGGGATCTCTCTAGCATGGGAACAGAGTTGGCCTGCGAGAATGGATAGGTTGCTACCCTGGATTTGGCACAGTTGCATGCATAATACAGAGATCCTTCAGGAAGGGCATGTTCAGTCGCATGAAATATCCGTTTGTACGTCTGAAAGGTACCCCTTCCGCGACCTTACACGCGAGTCATAAGACTAATGATATCTGATTATCACTCTGTGACTTCTTTAACCTGGATGGTAAAACTAAAGGTATACGTATGGGTCGAACCATGTTCGTGGCTAGAGGCTCCAGCAGCTACTTCTGCACACACAACAATGCTCCAAAATATCCATCTAAGCACTCCCTAGCTATGTCTTCACTGCTATATATTGAGCGAAATAATATTTTCGACGAATTGCACCAGCAAGTTCCACCAGATATGCACTCTAAGACTACTTTAATCCAACAGTAACAAGCGGTCCCAGTGCACGACGAACCCATGCAAAGATAACAGAGGAGGCACCGATATCGCGTTCTGTAAACTTGCAAGTGAATAACTGGGTTGGAAGGGCCTCCCCGACAGACGAAGCTGCGTCGAGGTGGGTCACGAAAATCGTATTTTACAGTACAAAAAACCCCCAGATTTATCCTTGTTCGAGGCGTTTTACGTGCAAGCCTTCCTCTGTAGCCAACTGCAAAAGTCAAAATTTACCTTACCTCAAGCGAAGACTATGATTTCGTAACAGTCTCATTTGATTCGTACATCGTTCCACCGCTTGACTGATCGCCAACTTCAATACCTGTCTTCCCGTGCCAGGCGCCTGAACGCGACATTCTTTCCATTAGTACGGCGCTGTGGCTCTAAACCCGGAAACGCCTTCGAACGCTAGGTGCATCCCCGAGTCCGCGACAATCAACATTCAAGGCACGTGGACCACGGTACCTTCGTGGGTCGGCGGACGATAATTTTTGTTCTAAAAGGGAGAGAGAGGAGTCAGGAGATGGCGTCGTACAACGCAATGTCTCGAGGCTCGGGACGAGCTCCCCACTCCCTATCATAATGATGATATCATCAGAAAGTGGGAGTTCGTCGCTGAGGGCAAGCATAGTCAGGCACGGTGTCTTCTTCAAGATGGTTATGAGATCTGTATCTGGAGCCCAATTTCCAAAGGTGAATGATTCAATCACAGGAGATCTCTCGAGCATCCACACGAGGTCTGCCCGCGGGAATGGGATATTCAGGGCGTCTAATTGGGTGATACGGAAGTCCTTCAAAAACGGTATATCTAGCGGTCGGAAGTATACTCCTAGTTCAGTGAAAAATTCCACTGTGAACGTTAATATTCGAAGGGTTGGTAGACGAATGTCGGAGGATGGTGGTGGGTTGAGACCATATTCCTGATCATATTGAATTCCACCTATGGATGCTTCAAACTCGATCAAATTCGAACATTGGCTAAGTATAGAATGGATAGCTGCAGCGGTAAACGTGATTCTTGAGAATGTGAGGCTCGTCAACCGCGACCAAGCGAGATTCAATGTTGGCCCACGATAGAAATTTCGCGATCCGAACATTGCGAAATTCCGTAGGTTGGGCGCTCTACTGAATAGTGTACCATATCGATATCCTTCAGGCTCGAATGTCAAGCCATTCCACCTAAGTGTTACGGACTCGAGGCATTCGAACTCGGGCGGGAAATTCAGCAAGCCTTTGAATATAGTCGCTGCCTCTGCTGTTACACAAAGGTTTATGAGCCTCCGAGAGTATTTGGACACGATATCATCGATATCGGTGGGGTGAAAAAAGTCTCTGACGTCGAGAGACACGCCAGAGGCCGGATTTTGCGACCAAAGCATGCGTAGGCATTCCTTGGCTACTGCTGGTGAAGTATCGACAATGAGAGCATTCCAAAGATACAGTTCACCCAGTGCGATTTGTCTCCACCTTGAGCAAACATGGAGATACACCCAGGGGGTATCTGTGGGATCATGTTTCAAGTGAACATCATTTGTTATCGATAGGACGAATATCCTCGCCAATATTTCGGCTGGAAGCAGGTCCTCGTGCAAGAACTTTGCGTGCGAGCACATCACTGAAGACGCTACGTTTGTGCTGGGCCTTTTGACTGTTATGCCCAGATCGGGCCCGTTCAGCTTGTATCGAAGCCCAGAAATCCTTTTTTGGGCTATGTATATACCGCTTTTCTTGTGATCTCCCCGAACTTCCTGCCTTTCACAGGAAGGCTTGATTTGCGACTTCTTCAAGGCCTTGTTTGTTGACTGTTCGGCAACTGTTCGAAATCTTATAAGACTTGGGGAGTCAAAAGAAGTAGCTCACCTTTTCCTTGATGTTTTGGCTAAGGAGCGATTATGATCAATTAGGCGTTGGGAAGAGAAGAAGGCTTCGAGGTTAGCGCCGGCGTGTGAGTCACGGCAGTGCTATCGAAGAGACAGCAACACGAAACAATACGGAACAACACGGAACAAGACCATAGCCGAGCTCAAGCCGAGCGCTCGTTAGGGCTTTACAAGAATACCTCATAGGTAGGATGACCTACATTTGTAAGTGATTCAAGTGGGCACACTCCTTGAATGCACTAAACAAATAATCCCTCAGTCTCAGAGACTCACAGGGGCGTTGCAGGCAGTGGTGGTCGGCTTTGAGGTGCTTGGTCTGGGTTTCAACACCTGAGGAAAAGTCGCACCGAGACTGAGATTACAACATAGTATAGGCAGTTTGGTACTATTGCGTCGGTATTTGATTAGCGGCTGCTGAGAGGCAGGTATTGGGGGCCAGGGCTGGAGTAATGGACTACCTTTGCGAACGAGTACAGCGTCCATTCTCCGTCACTTAAGTATAGCCAAACGGGGCCGCGAAATCCCCTCTGTTCTGGAGGGGGGAGATGGTCCTGAACGCAAAGGAATAATCTCCTCCCGATGTACACAGTAGAAGACCACCACTGGAAATCTTGTGTCGCAATCACGGATCAATCAGCTTCTCCCCTCAAGAGGTCCTGGACTCTGCCATATTGAGGATGCGGCTCGGCACATAGGTATCGTAGCTGAAGTTGTAAGATTAAGATAAGTCGTAATTTGAGTCGCATCCTGGCGTGCTGGCCGTCGACTGTGGAGTCTATCGTTCGATTTGGTTCATAAACAGCATATTTTGGTCAGGCCTCAAAATAGTCGACGATGGCGTTGAATACTGAATATCGAACACTGAACACCGACTGAGCACGCAGATGTAGAGAACTTGTGAAATATGTTGATGGCAACTCTGAATCGAACATGGTCTTTTTTTTTTTGGTGTGTGGGAACTTTGTGATCCGATGTAGGGTCGGAAGTTATTGGGGTTTCTACCAGTTATCACCATCTTATCCACCGCCAGCTAGCTCGCCTCTACCTAAGTACCATTATCTGTCTCTCGTAATAGAGGAGTAACAAATGAGCTTGGACCTGTGGGTCATGTTGAAACTTACATCAAAATTACACATAGTCACCATTCCAGTCAATCGGGTGCGAACCCATTTATGTACTTCGTGCTGTTAATACTCACAACTGTCTTACTCTCCGTATCTTCACTAGCCAACGTCGCTTAGAAAACACATATACTATCGCACGGCTTTCATCATCTACATATGATGGCAGTGAGCAAGTCCTGACTCCAGGATCGTTGTGCCTACAATGATTGTGTCGAAACGCTGCTTCCTGACTCTTTATTTTGACAGAGACATTGTTCTTACCTGAAACCGCATTCCTACACCACCGTAACCCCTTCCGAGAGATTACGTGTAAGTCCCGAAGTTCAATCTGTGCCTTCACTTTTTGGAACACCCGTTAGCTGACGCGTCAAGAATTACAGTCACAGGGCCGCACTCGGACATCATCCTTCGCATTACTACCGTGTCACGGTTTGTGGAGGGTAAGGCCAAACTCGATATGGGTCAACCCATGACCGTGATCAGAGGTTCCAATCGCCATTTATGCATACGCAACAATACTCCGAGGTACCCTTATATGCAAGTCCTTAGCTTAGACTTCATTACTAACTCCTATTTTGGTTTGGGACGGTCGCCGATTGAAATTATCAAACTAACGTTTCTCCAGGACATTAGGATGTCAACAATGCTCGCGCGCGAGCCCACCAAAGCTTCAATCGCGGCGATCAAGTGATGTTCCCCCAAACGCGATACAGGCGACAATGAGAAAGTCGGTTTCTGGGACTGTGGAGGGTATAAATTACCCTGATGACAGGTTTCCTCCGGAAGATTTCTCTCTTCTCGAGAGCCAAAGAGAAGGAAGGACGCTGCTCAAATGAAGCCTATCCTCGAAGCTATCGGTCCTTTCAAGAAGAATACTCTTCCACCGCAACCGCAGAACGCGGCGGATCCTGCTGAATCAGCGACGCCCTTGAATCCATGAGACATTGAACACGATGTTCCCGTTGAAAAGACATCACTTGAATTATTCCTCGCTTTCGGATCACCTCCACACAGGCCATGACAGTATCTAAATGATATAATATCCGAAAGTATTACAATACTAAATGCATCCACAGATGATCTCAACACGCCTACATTCCTCGCTTTCATCATTCCTTTTGATGATAGATTATGAGATTACGAGCATTATGAAACGTCCATCAATTTGGAAATCTCAATACAACGTCGGTTCCACAGAAGTTCCTTCCGAATCCAGAGGAATTACATATTTTCGTTACAGGAATCAATCATCCCTCCCCTGGCACGGGCGCAGGCTACGTATATGTTGCAGTCGCGTTCCTGAATTTCGACTGTTCACCCACTGTGTTTATGATACCGTTCCTCTTTTTAGTTCGCTACAGCTTCCGTTTTAGGAAGACTGCTCGTTCGATATTACCTGAAAAATTTGTTGGATGCCATCTACTCCATTCTACGATAGATTTCTGCCCTATCTTGTGTAACAAGGCGAATCCCTAATTACTTTTTGCACTCAACGTGCTACTACCGTACACTCTCAGAAGCCTTCAAACGTTTCTTATGGACCTCACGGATATGAGCCCATTTGGTTGGAATTATTTACTCAAGCATTTCGTTATTCCAACTGTTTCAAAGTTACATTTACGTCCGTTACGTATAAGGCACTGGGAGTCGAAGACAAGAAATATGCACCGCAGTCGCGCTGTCGACGATGAAGGCTTTGTCGGACTGATCGCGAATGTCAGTAGGACCGATATCAGATTTGGCTTGGCGCCTTGTGGAACATTCTATTTGTTCTGCGGTTCACTTTTTTCAGCCTTGTTGGCATTTCCATTTCGTTGTATTGATGGGCGGGCAGCCTACGTTTCGTCCACCGATTTACCAGCCATCCCTCCTCCGGCGCGAACACACTATCCTACTTCCTGCCCATATCGTTTGCAGTAGATACAAAGGGATGAGCCACGACGCAAACTAGAGTTGCGGGCCACAAGAGCTTCAGGGAGCACAATGGCAGACATAGCGGCATCAGCAGCAATCATTTGCTGTTCAGTATCAAAGCGGGCAATGATGTCACCGGAACCAAAGAGTTCACGGAAGTAGAAGTGACGAGGCCGTTAGCGGCGGAATGATGGACGCCACGTAGTTCAGCTGGGGATAATTCAAGGAGCATGAAGATACGGAGGAATTTTTCAACGGTAGACGTACCCGTGTCCCAAATTCATCGTATCAAGGTCGTGAAGTTTTATCGTTGTTTTGGGGAAAGGAGTGGTTAGGGAGTGACGAATTTGGAGCGCTTCCTGGATAACCGTGACCTGGGAGATGCTAGTAAGTCCGTAGAGTTCATGATGGCCTTTGAGGGTAGTACTCAAGTTCAGGTGTCCCACATTTCGTGTAGATGTGCGCGCAAACCGCAGTGACGTTGATTGAGTAAACCATGTGCGCACGTGGTTCCAAAACTGGGTCTTATTCATAGACAGTACCATCGGGGTGGCGGTCGAGTCGTGATGATTATTGGAGAACGCAGTTTTTGTAAGAATGCCAGTCGTCGGCATTTTGTCTAAAGCGGACTCGTTGCCCCAGTAACCTTCTTTGGTCGAAAAAGGGCGACATTGAGGGATGGGAGAGGTCGGATTGTAAAGGAGTCATGGCTGAGCAGGAGAGGTGGAAGCCACAGAAGATGTTGAACATGCCAGATCTGACGTTGAAGCTGCCTGAGTAGACACCATATTGCAGCATGAACCGCGAGATTACGAGGGGTAGAAAAGCGTATGAGAAGTCCACTGGGCGAGGTAACTATCGAGGGGAATAGAGACTAATAAGGCCCATAACCTGTTAGAATTTAGATACAGTACACACTACTCTCAGTCGCGTCTCATACTGAAATGGCACGACCGTCATTGACACCATACCTAGACCAACCTTAAGTAATTTATACGTAAGTGATAGTGTGAAAAAAGCGTAGGAGGGGATGCACATACCGCATTCGCGCATAGTGGAACAATCGAGGCTGGAACGACGTCTTTTTGGGGAAGGATAGGGTGTGTGTTCATTAAGGTCAAGTAAGGCCCTCTTCCAATAAATTCATATTAAAGAAGGCGAAAGTGTCTAGATGAAGGAACGAGACAATACCCTTCGCAATTCACACTGGACTATAATGATTTAGAGGAAATAATCTCGCGTTGTTCATTTCGCTGCAAAGGTTTCAGAAAGACAGAAAGCTCGCCGTTTAATTGTGTTCAACTGGGAGTTGACCTGACACAGACCCTTGGTAAGAAGAATCGAGCAGGAGACGATGCGATGTACTAACCTAACATAAAGCATCACACCGAAGGCAATGTATCGTTTGCAAATTCGAACAAACCAGGAAAATCATAAAATTCGTCCATGAATGGGGTTTGCTTATGTTAAAAACGGTATCGAGATGTACGGGCGTTGAAACTCTCGAGTGCGCAGAACGCCCACAATATCTAGCATGACACTGGGTGGACCCTCAGAACGTACGTCAGGTAAGATCACCAATGCACGTCCGACACTCTCGTTGTAATCATTTGTGCATTGCGTCGCAGTTCTGCCAATAAAGTAAAACGTGCCCTATAGTCAAGTGTTTCGTATTGGCGCTAAGGACTTCACCGATTAGTTGATGAATAGGATGAGAAGGCACGCTAGAAGGTGATCGTGATGGTTATAAATAATCTACCAAGTATGGATCAACAGGTGGGCGTGGGTATAAGGGACCTCCATGTAGTGCGCACTTCGTCATCATTGGGTGCTATGTTAGTTCGTCTTCGAGCGGTTGGGAAATACCATCCCGAGGGGGGAATTTGTTGAGGTGTCGAAGGGCCTGAGGTGCGTCTAGTCGATAAGAACCCCGTCGTGATGTTCTTGCGCTAAAAACTGGTCAGCGGTCGAGGTGCGAAGGATCAGGGAAGGCACCGATGTGAAGACAGCAGTAATGAAACAGAATGTTACGCGTTGCACGGATGGAGCGGATCCGTTCCGTCCGGAAGTGGAGCGGTGGGGGGTCCGCGTAATGGAAGGCAGCTTCGGTCCCGGGCATCGTCAAAACGTGTATGCTTGCCACTTCGTTCTCCCTGCCTTGGTTGTAGAGTTCGATTCCTGTCATAGTCCACGACATAGATCACTCAACCCTACCCGTTGTAAAAGAGCGTTTCGACGCGACCGGGGGCCAGGCGCCTCGTGTCGGCGTTGGCGGCTTGCCGCTCCGGCGGTCGGTTTGTGGGCGAGGCGCACAGGGGTACATAGTCGCTATTTCGGACACACACAGAGAGTGGAGCAATTACTTCGGAGGTTGCCTAGGCGCGAGAACCGAATAAAAGGCTTCTCCTTCTATATGATACGTGTGTAGCTCGTCAACGAAGCTAGCGTTTCAATCTAGTATTCCATCAGAGATGAGGCATGGGGCGACAGGTAAAAATAGACATACGGATAAAAAAAGGCGCATAGTATCTTCTTCGAGCGCACGTCAATCCAGGGGGGAAGTGAACGTATTGAGTGTCAGGCGAGGTTTTCTTACGTCAAATGCGAGCCTGTGACTTGAGCGGAGAGGTGGACATGAGCATGACAAACCGTGTTGTCCGGTAATACCTTTCAGGAATTCCGGGCATCCGACACTTTGAACCTTGAACTGCGATGGACAGTTTTACTTATGATAGAGACGGAGAGATTCCCCGGTAGCTGGGTTGTACCGGAACGAGCGTATATTAGAGACTGATAAGAGACCAGAAGGGAAGGAAAATCCGAGAAACAGTTGGATCGGTGATATCATTGACATCTGAAGCTAGAGACATCGGAAATCTCCCTGCAAGGATGGAGAACACAGGCTAATGGATTTGTACGTGTCACGATCGTAGTCCAGCGAAGAGCAGAAGGTCATTTCAAGCGAGGGAACGCGCTGCCGGGTATTTTCATCCTATAAGAGGTGGGTGGCATTGGAATACCGTGCTGAAAATAATGACGCGAGTGGAAAGTAAAGTCCGTCCTGGGATTCGAGCGCGCAGCTGCCCCGGGGAGCGAGTTCGTGTATGTCGGGCGGCTGGTATTCGTCCAAGCATCGAGGAAACGGGAAATGGACTCATCTCACTATCCTCGACGGACTGAGACCTGAATGAGCGGCAACCCACTGCGCCCTGGAACCGTGCTAGAGGCAAAAGGATACTCAACGGAGGGGTTTACGGAGGAGGATTGCGTTCGTCACGATGGGTTGTCCATTGAAAAGATATCGTATCCGGTACGAAGGTGGCTCGTTCTTCTCAGAGGCGAGTGAACACGCCAAAACCCAACAGTTCTACGCGTCATGCACGGTTCATTGGTGAAGGGCGCTTGGGCTTCTCACTCGCCAGCGGTCGCGAGGCGAAGGGCGGGGACTAATCCAGACAAAAGAGACCATATTGGGAAACTCGGGTAGAGTTGACGATCCTTCGATGTAGCGGAAGTCGGGGCAGGATGTGTGTTCCTCGTACTTCTAGCAGATTCCGCCGGAAGGAAAGGAGAGGTAGAAGCCGCATGTTATGTCGAAGGATTGTCTGTTGCGTCGTTGGATAACCTCCAAGGATCGACCGATAAGCATGTTGGACGAGCCACGATACTTGTGGTTTGGAAATCGGCGAGGAGGGGGGCGGACTCACGAGGAGCGCGGTCCATTCTGGGACGATCGTTCTGTTCTCTAAGACATGGTGCACTAGACTTGGCTGGACTTTTGTGGGATTTTGGAGAGCGTTTCTCGGGGGAATACATCCTGCGCTCTTTAGAGGATTTCAGAGGGCGTAAGATTGAAGGCCCGGATCCGGTGTTCCGATTGAGATAACAGGGCGCTGGAACTGATACTGGTATGAATCAGTGGTACCGGCGAGAGTGAACTGACGAGGGGACAAGAGTCGAGTGACATGGCAGGGCGTTATCAGAGTGGGCGTCCATATCACGGAGGTGGCCGGCGAGTCCGATTGCTGTGGCTTGTGCGGGAGGTGGGTGAAGTTGGCACCGGGACGCGGAATGCGAGACGGGTGGATGATCACGTCGTAAGCGCAGTACTCGCTAATGTGTGGTGCGACAGTAGGGTGAAACCGTTGTGTCAAAAGTCCTGGAAAGCCAAAGGTGGGAAACACGGAACAAGCTAGAGATCAAAAAAAAAAAAAAAAAAAGTCAAAACGGATTGATTTTGATGATCAATGATCAACGTCTCCCCAAACGTCGTTTGAGTTTTTAAGAATGACACAGTGGTAACCACGAATGACTTACTCTCAAACCGTGGTTTCTCAGCGCCCACAATGACCCTCTCAACACGTATCATGAGAAAGGACCTACTGATCAAGTGTGATCCGATAACAGCCATGTTGAACCGAGGGCGGTGCTGGGGGCTATCGTCGAATTTGCAAGAGATAGCCAATGCAGCGAGACGGCCGCAGCTGCAGACAAATAGACAGAGAGATAAACATAGCCTGGAAGCAATGTTCAGACGAAGGGGAGTTGATGAACCAACCCCAAAAGCGGTTTACGGCATCGATCGATCGCACCGCATCTTGGCGCCAAGTAAGGGCCTAACCGCTTACGTAAAGGGTCATAAAGGTGGGAATCGATCAAGCGACGTTGAGCTCAACGCTTTCTCCAAATGTCTGCTCCCCCAGTCCCTCCACGCCCTTACTCTGCCCAAGGCCACTCTTATCCCGCCGACACAAACCCGCCGCCCCTGCCGCCCCTGCCGCCTGACCTCCGTCACGACCAGCATTACAACTCCGCCCCCCACTTTGAGAATCCGCTGGTGGCGCCGCGACCACACCGTATGGATCCCTCGATCCCGGCCAATGTACGTTTCTTAGGGCACTTGTGGTAGTTGAGAGACTAAAAAGCCAAGCGGTAGATGGCCCGCACTCTCGACGATCAGCTCGATTACCGCAGCACCGTCAACTACTCGCCCGGTTTTGCGATCCCGACAGCCGCCCCAGCTCCAGCACGCGGCCCATCGCCCCTGCCGCCACCACAGGGCGCAAACTGGTCACCGTGGGCACCAGCGGCGGAGCCTGTATTCCAGGCCCCGCCTCGGCAGCAATCCTACGCTTCGCCACGGCCAGATCTGGCCTTTACTACTCCACCCCTTCCCCAGCCGCCTAAACACCAAAACTCGCTCCCACCGCAGGCCCCATCGCGCGACTCGACTCCGCCAGCACCGTCGCTCACAGCCCCTGTGCCCACACTCTCCACTCTGCAGGGCGCACTGCCAACCATACAGAATCCGAACCACGACCCCGCCCTCAGGCTCGCCTGGGCACGCGACGTCCTCTTCCTCGTCGACAAGCAGCAGCACGGCGCCACATCCACCGACGCCCCACAGGGCCCGGTCGTCTTCACCGACCCCCAGCTCCTCAGACTCGCCCAGATCGCAGTCCCGCTCGTGCTCCAGATCGCCACCGCACCACAGGGCGGGCTGACGTCCGCAGAGGCGATCTACCACAGGGCGACCTTTGAGGCCAGTGGCGCGTACCCGGAACACGTCCCGTTGAACCCGAGGGCTGCGTTCAGGGACTTTGAGACTGCGGCGAGGGCGGGCTATGCGTCGGCGTGGTTTAGGTTGGGCAGGGATTATGAGAATTTTAATGATATTCCCCATGCGAAGGAGTGTTTTGAGAGGGGGGTCAAGATGGGCGTCGAGAGCTGCTTATATGTGAGTGACCCCTTGATTTTTTTGATTATCCCTATGGACTCTGTTGCAACCCACGACGTCGGTCCTGGCACCCGTTCTTCCGTCACTTTATTCCTCTGCTTCGTTCTCGTCGTTCAATTCACATCGTTAGTCTGATCACAACAATCGTTCATGATCGCTTCCTCCACCTCACATGTCAATTTCTGTTCTTTTCCATTGCCCCATTCTCTCTTCTCATTACTCCATCCTTCGTCTTTCACTCATGTCTTCTCACAATCAACTAATTAACCGTCCTCCAGCGCATGGGCATGGCCAACCTCATGGGCCAGCTCTCCCTCCCCGCCTCCCCACCCACCGCCCTCCCCCTCCTCTACCGCGCCGCCCTCCTCGCCACCCAACTCGTCCCCCAGCCCGCATACGTCTACGCCCTCCTCCTCCTCGGCGAGTTCACACAGCTCCCCGCTCCCCTCCCCCCCGATCTTTTCGTCCCCTTCCTCGACCCCACCACCGCCAATTCACCCCTCGAGAGCCGTATCCTCCTCGAGGCCCGCCGCCACCTCGAACGCGCGGCGTACCTCGGCTTTGCGCCCGCGCAGTATAAACTGGGCCATGCGTACGAGTTTGCCCAGCCGCCGTACCCGTTCGACGCGCTCTTGAGCGTGCAGTATTATAGTCTGGCAAGCCAGCAGGGCGAGATGGAGGCGGACATGGCGTTGAGCAAATGGTTCTTGTGTGGGAGTGGAGGTGAGTTTCGTCTTTGGGGGGAGGGCAATTTACTGACTTTTGCGCGTGTAGATACCGAGAAGGGCGTTGGGTTTGAGAAGGACGAGGCGCTGGCGTGGACGTTTGCAGAAAAGGCCGCGCGCCGGGGACTTCCTAGCGCCGAGTTCGCGATGGGGTACTATGCAGAGGTGGGCGTGGGCCCGCCCGGCGCGAAGAAGGACCTCGCAGAGGCACAGCGGTGGTACACAAAGGTACGTCCGCCCCCCTCTCCCTCCTTGAAACAGACCTTGAACCTCAATCGCGTTCCGCAGGCGAAAGACCACGGAAATGCAGACGCTGCCGAACGGCTCGCCGCGCTCTCGCAGTCGTCGCCGCAGGCGCTGTCGAGGCAGGAGCACGATGCGATCACGGAGAATAAGTTGGTAAGGAAGCGGACGCAGGCGAAGCAGAGGTCTGAGGCGCAAGGGCTCCCGCCTTCGCCGTATCCGCAGGCGCAAGGAGCGCCCCCGATGTCTGGGCCGGGTCCAGGGCGGTACCAACAACCACCGCAGCAACAGCAACCAACGCAGGGCGCACCGCCGTACCAGTCGTCTGCGCCGGCGCAAGGTCCGGGTCCAGGTCCGGGCCCGCACCAGCAGCCGTACCAGTCTCCGGCACAACAAGCGTACCAGTCGCCGAACCAGCAGTACCAGACGCCCGCCGAGGCGTACAAGCAGCAGGCGCGCATGCAACAACAACAACAACAACAACAACAACAACGGCCTGACGGACGCCAGGTCGTCGATGCTGTGCGTCGTAACTCGGGGCTTGGGTTTCCTCCTGGTCCCGCGTTTGGACCAGGCCAAGGACAGGGACAGGGCCCGGGGCAGGGGTACGCGCAGCAGGGCGGGCGGATGCAGACACACCCCGAGCACGCACTCCCGCACCCGCACCCGCATCACAGCCCGCACCACAGCCCCCAGCCATACGTCGGGTCTCCACAGCCGCGTCCGCAGTCGGGCCCGCGGCCTGGTGGAGGCGGGACGTACCCGAACGCGCAGCGGTATACGCTGACGGACTCGCCTGCGCCTTCGTCTTCGCCGGGGCTGGGGCTGGGACCGGGACCCGGGCAAGGGGGGAGGAAGAGTCCGGGGAGGAGAGGTGGGGGGCCGGGTGTGCATGGGAGGATACCAAGCCATAATGCTGCAGCGGGTGGGCCGGGGATGGATATTGGGCCTGGTGGGGCTGGGTTGGGCGCGGGGACGGGATTGGGAGGGGGCATGGTGATTGCGCCAAAGCCGAGTAAAGGCCCGACGACGTTTGCGGAGATGGGGTTCCAGGGTGCCAAGGCGGAGGATAAGGAGTGTGTGATTATGTGAGTGGGTGGGGGGGAGAGGGAGGTTCGAGGTTCGAGAGGGCCGTTGAGCGTGGGTGGGTGGGTGGAGTGGCCCCTGCGCTTACGTTTTGGGAGAGCGAAAGTGAGCTTTTTCTTGGATGTTCGAGAGATTGTTTGCGAGATGGATATGGATACCCCCCCAGTGTTTTACATTACTACAGCCAACCAATATTATTCGTGTTATGCTTGCTTGCTTTTTTTTTTTTCGGTTTGGGGCATTTTAGAATGTGTGAATGCCTTTCACGTATCTTAGGATTGCCTCCGAAACAATGAGGTATCCTACTTATGTTTACCCTGAACTCACCTGTTGAAGATTGTCGCATGGGAGCCCAAAGGCAGAGCTGCGTAAAGAACGAATTAACCTGCGAGGGAGATAGAGCATCTAGCATTGTGGGACACCCCGGGTTTTAGTACAGTGATACAGTATTCATTGCACCACAGCCAATCCTTTATTGAGGGAGGTGTACAAGGAGAACCGCCGCTTTTATAAGCGGTAGGCAAATGAACATGAAGTGAGTCGCATGGTGAGGAGGGGGACACCCATGGGATTCAGGAACACCTGTCCTCCACGAAACAAGTCGAGTTTGTCCAGAGGCGTTCACATCTGAATGAATGCCAGGCCTAGAATCGACCAGTTAAAGGGTAAGAAAAGGAACTGCACCTTCTATGGTAGTGTGAAAATCACACCTGTGACACTGCAAATCCTGTCATACAGCTCAAAGATCATCACAAAAGTACTCAACGCAACTCAAAACTTAGACAAAGACAATCGAGCTTAAATGACTTCCAGACAAGCTCCCAAAAGACTAAGATAACCAGTATCAGAACATCGACAAAAACAAAGGGGGGGCTATGCACCCCCTAAAAATATACACTTCGTCTCGTGGGCTAGGTCATAAGTTGTAGGGGTTTTATGGCGGTGGTCATTTGTCGTCTGTTGTTGTTGTACTCCCTTCGTCCCCCGCGTTCCTGTCTCCCGTTCCACATTGGTCGTTACCTGTCTCATCCTCATCCTGTTTTCCCCCATTGTTGGCTGCTAGCACCCGTATTTACATCCTGCGAGCCAGCGGTAATCTGGCAGCGGTCGTTCGTCGTTATCACTGTTGTCGCCCCTTGGTCCCCCGCATCCCTGTCTCCTGTTCGCCTTTTGTCGCTCGGTGCTGCCTTTTGGATGGGGCGGAACTGCGGTTTCGGGTCTCATCAACGGTGACGTTGCGGTGGTGGTGGCGGGCTTGTCGCGCATCATAGGGCTCTCGGAACCAGGTTTGATAACCTAAAAGTTAGTTAGTAAAATAAATGCAACAAGAAAAGAAGAAGAAAACTTACCTAGGGTGTAAACGACGATTATAGTCGTTTGGGCCATTTTCTGTGACATGACTTGTTTGGTTGAAAGGCGGGCGTAATAGGCGCTATCCAAGCACCTCGGGAACCTCGAGGAATTGGGAAATGACGAAAACCGTCGTGTATCGCCACTGGAAGATGACGAGGGCGCACGTGCCCATCGTCACAAACCAAGATAGCCTTGTCATAAGGAGAAGTATCAATGCGTCGCCAGTGTGCTGGCGCACGGAACCTGACCATAATGCTGATGATTCCCCATTCTTGACCACAGATAAAGGGAAACGAGTGTCAGAACTCATTGGCAGGAAAAAATGTGTTGGGACCGCGTTAGGGTTGTATGGAATGCCGAAGAAATGCCAAAGAACCTCGAGGAACAGAGGTCCTCGGCGGATTGCAATGAAAGGCGGGTTCCAGTATACCTGTAAACGTGAAGAAAAAGCGCTGGGATGTGCAGTGGAAATGCCACGGCCCATCCGAAGCATCGAATCGACCTGGACCATCGATAACGGCCCCGAAGCCTCTCGATGGTCATTTACCCCAGCCCCAGGAGTCGGAACATCGCTGTGTTGACTGTAGAACGAGACGCGGATCAAAGAATGCGTATCGTCGAAGAAAATCTGAGTCTCGGCAGCAGACAAGGCGGATACGGTGTAAACACCACCGTTACGAGCGAGAATGGCCAACAATCCCAAGGGTGGATCGTCAACCACGATGAGAACGACGTAGAACGTCGTTTACCACCACCTGGGCGAGTTACACATCAACATGACATGTATACCTCGAGCCAGGTGGAGGGTCTCGGAGTGGTAGGTGGCGGAGGAATAGCGGACGCCGTAGGACGAATCGGACGTGTTGACAAGTCCGTACAGGCGAGTAGGAGTGGCCGAGACACGTCACGACAAAAAGCATCAGCAGTCCACAGACGATGCGTGTAGAACCCTCAAGAACGATTAAAACATGGTATTTACCTGATTCCCAGCGCCATGCCCGTTCAAAAACGCGTAGCATTCCTCCTCGGGGGCATCCATCGCCCCCACCCTTTCTAACCACTCTGTCTGTCGACCATCGATGGAGATCGAGTCTTGGAGGGGAGAATCATTGTGAAAAGAAACCTAGAACCAATATGTGGCCGAAAACGAACATTAGGGCGGAGACGACGGGTTAAACGTTGTCTTGCTCAGCCCAATGACTCACCTTTGTTGAAGAAAACCACACCGTCTCATTGGAAACGGCCTGAAACAAGTCAAAAGAGACTTGGGGAGCTGGGTTCACCCAAGTCCGAAGTTATCGAGCGGAGGACGGCGTTTTACACGTTCACTGCAGTGGGAGAGACGTGACGTTTGTGACGTTCGTCACAAACGTCATGCAGACTCGCCGTATGATCTTGTACATGCTTTCGATTTCAGATACCAAACTCGCCTACCAATATCCTCTCTCGTACCGAGCGCGAGGTTCTGATGAGAATAAGTAGAAGGTACTCTACCGCGCTTGAAACATGTGTCGGATCATAGCAATGTCGTGCTCAGCTTTGATAAGTTCACCATCGTAAGCATCTGCAGGGCGCCACAGGTCTGGACCCGCATTCACGTTCCCAGGGAAGCGTATCTCCCCAGTTGTCCCAGCCCAGTCAAAACCCAACAACATAAACTCATGTTCGGCACCTTCTCTGACTATGAGATTGGCATCACGTAAATCCCCGTGCACATACCCAGCCTGATGAAGAAGGCTCACTTCCTCCAACACCATATCATAAAGCTCCGAAGTCAAACGACAGCTGGCAATCACTAATGTCGCCCCGGCTGTGCTGAGGACTTGTGGGTACCATGCTGTTCATGGCCCCTTTTATTCACTTGCTCAAAACAAGATGAAGTCGTACTCCCATTCATGCTCTCCTAAACCGAACCATGCTCACCTCCACGAGACGGCGTGTGCAGAGCTCCAAGCTGGGAAAAAGGTCGACAGTAAGTACTCCTTGGCCCACATCTGGAATACGACTGATGCGCCATCAGGACTAACTACAGATATGGCACCTCATTGCAAACCCATCACACCAATGCCCACAAATGCACCCCTGCTCGACAAGGAGCTGCTGTGGGAGATGGAGGAGGTGAACGACGCTGGGCTGAAACAGCTGAAAGAGAGGCTTGAGGAGGCGCAGAATACGGTGGGTGAGACGGGTATTATGGACGCATGTAGGGCATAAGGCACGCGCGGTTTGCCCATGCTTCCCTCTGTATCGGTGTGCCAGGATTCGGATTCAGATGTATTTGCCTGATGCAGCGTTCACCCACATATGTAAGCTACAATGTAACGTACCATACGGTCCAGCGGGCATATACAATGTAGTGTATGGTACGGTCCGCGGACGCTACATTGTCCGCTACAATAAAAATATGTAACTACATGTAATCGTACCATGCGGTTCTAGCGGACCACGCACGGCCCCAACGGATAGATATGTATTTCCGCGTGGCCGTACGGCATTCATATTCGGCATGGACTACATGTAGTCCTCGGCCATGCGGCAATGATAGTGGGCCACACACGGCCCCATCCGTGTGGCCGTACACCAAGTTGTACCATACGGTTCCAGCAGACTACGCACGGCCCCAACGGATAGACATGTTTTCCCGTGCGGCCATCCAGCAATCACGTTCGGCACGGACTACATATAGTCCTGAGCCATATGGCAATAGTGTAGCATCGATGGCCAACGGCTAGATTTGTATTCCAATACTGAGAGAGCAGCAACAGTTACATACATATATACTACAAATATTCCCCATCAGATCCAGAACCTGTATAGTCCAGCCAGGTGTCGGGAACATCTCTAAAAGACTCCGCATTGTATGGACCTGGATGTACAAGTGGTTCATCATCTGAAGATATCATGGCCACTGCATCGATGGCCGACATTGCAGCGGCTGAAGCGGAACCACCTTCCCCGTCCGAAGCTGAGCCACTATGACTTCCCTCATCTGATGATATCATGGCCACTGCATCCAGGACCGAAATTGCAGTGGCCAAAGTAGAGCTATGATGATTTCCCTCATCCGACGATATCATGGCCACCGCATCCATAGCCGAAATTGGAGTGGCCGAAGCAGCACCACTTTCCGCATCCGAGATCATAGCCAATGCAGCAAGAGCTGACAATGGATTGGCTGCACCCCCATGACTTCCCTCGTCAGATGAGATCATAGCCACAGCATCCCGGGCTGAAGCGGAGCCATGATGACTTCCCTCATCCGATGATATCATGGCCACTGCATCCACGGCCGAAGTTGGAGTGGCCGACGCGGCATCACCAACCCAATCCGACATTGTGGCTGCTGCAGCTATGGTGGGTACACGGGCTGGGGCTTGCGTGATACGTTGGGGGGGGGCTGATTCATCATCTGAAGATGCCTGATCTACTGGCCGGGCTTTAATAAACACACGGTGGTGCGGGGCCGAAGGAGTAGGCAAAATTGTAGGCATGGGAGATGCCAGCGCTGGTGCCAGTGAGGAAGCAATCCGATCGGCCGCCGGAATGTCAGTGGAAGAAATGAAAGATATATTTGCTTGGGGGGATAAGGGACCTGCCTGACTATCTGTGGACATATGGGTATCTTTGTTTAGTGCTAATGGGGTAGGATGGGGTGCGGGGGACGGTGCAGTTGAACCAACGGCCAGCATGGCCGAGCTCGGCATGCCAGGGAGATCCAGACCAGGAGTGTGAGTAGGGAGTTTTCCCGATGGATACCTGCCACTGTGTCCTGATTTTCCAAACCTTAAAGGCCAAAAAGAAAAGTGAGATGGTATTTGAAGGGGGGACAGCTCAGGAGGATCCTGGATATCCTTGCTGAGTGGGCTGAAGTGTACATCACTAGGGAAGGTTTCATCGGCATCAGAATAACTGCCACTTTCCGCGCTATCGGCCAGGCTTGCATCATACCCAGAATGTGGCTGTGCAAAATCACGGTTATCTGAGCGCACAAGCTGGCGGACATCATCCATAGATAGAGTGATACCAGCGGACCATTTGAGGAGTGGTGCTGACTCTAGCCGCTGTTGTTCTGCACGGGCTTCATCCTCTACAGTGTGGCCGAGGGTGGCTCGCTGCCGCATTGGCAGCGGATTGTCCCTGAACACGGATTCAGTCTCTTTCAACACGGCAGCTTCAAATAATTCATTAAAGCCAGAAGTGCGCCGGATAGTTTGTCTCATTTGGCTGTACTGAGAGATTATGTGAGCATCAACCCGACGCTGCAAACCTTGGAGGGCCATTGGGAAATCAAGCCGAGCCGATTGGCCGATCGGCCATGTGTTTGCTGATACTGGCATATCAACGGCAGATGGTATTGCTGCTTGGGCCACTTCAGAACGATACTTCAAATCGAACCTCAGCGCTTTTCCAATAGTCTTGCTGTTGATATAGTGGGAAGGGTTTGCCAGTTTTGCACGGCCGACCCACCAGCTCAGTTGATATTTGGCAACAACTGCAGTAGGATCGTTGTAGGTGGTGCTAGCATCAAGTAACAACTTGAATGGCTCTGAGTAGTCAAGCATTTGCTGATCGGATGTGGTGAGTGACCGAGCGGCAGCAAGGGATCTGGTTATGATTGGGATCTGTATGTTGCGGCCAGTGGCAGTGGCCGATCCGATGCATGCCAAAGCAAAATCCTGAAAATTTGTTGGAATGTACACAAAAACATGCCAAATTAGGGGACATACCAACTCATTTAGGTTAGGTTAGGGAGGAACGAGCAACCGAGCGAAGCGAGGTTGCGAGTGACTTTGGTACGATGAGTTGCGTTACAAACAAGCAACAGGGTTGGGGAGGACGACAACACAAACGCGAAGCGTTTGGGTTGGAGGACTAGTTGAGTAGGCGTAAGGGGTCCCGATAAGGATCGATGGTTGGATTCCACCGGTCGGATCCTTTCGTCTTTTAAGACTCTTCAGATCGGGTTTTTTCGGTATACGTGTTGCTGCGGACTTTCACTTTCTTCCGAAGTTAGGCGAAAGTCGGGATACTTAGTCATCTACCTGTCAGAGGCGGCCAATGGCCATTTGCGCGCTTGACAGATGCGCAGTCGCTTCCATAGCGTCTGGCAGATCGGAATAGAACACGACATCGCCGAAGCGGGCTTACTAACTCTGCCCGAAGGCAGTGTGTTGGGCACCAATCGGCGACCGTCTATTAACGACCTTGACAACCTGTGGGAACAAAGCCAAACGGATTACTCCGGTCAGCCGTAATGATTAGCAACCTTTCACACGTCACGGTCGTTTCGGACCGGGCACGTGGCCTTTAACCGTCCATGTCGGGTCGGTGATCGGATCAAAGTCCGGTCCGGCTCAGGCGGGTTAGGTTGGGTTAACCGGTTAGGGTTAGGTTAGGTTAACGGTTAGGTTAGGGTTCGGGTTAGCTAATTCGTTCAATGTCAGGTTGACGTAGATCGGATGCATTAAGCAAACAAGTACTCACGGTTAGGGTTAGAGTTAGGGTTAGTATGTCTCTAAGAGCCTCGGTTAATACCGTCTGTCGCTAGGACATAAATCATGGTACTTACAAAGTATCAACAACGGTTTAATTTTTACCGCTAAGAATAGATGGAAACAATACCCACGGGCCTCAACAAGAGCGTCCCCGAAGGTAAACAAACGCACGCACGTAAGCGAGCCGTTCCGGGTCTAAGGAGTTCCCCGCACAGGGAAGGGGATCTACCGGTATATCTCCGCCGATCAAATTCGGCTGCTTTTCGCCACATTGGACTACTTAGGCTCACGCTGTCATAAGACCAGCGGTCGTGGGACCGATAGAGATCTGATAGGTTAACTCCGACCAGGGATGGCAAGAAGCTCACACGCTGCTACGCCCCAGAGCGCCCGATCAACTTGGACCGGGGCAACAGGTTAAGTTCACGCGACGTCCTCCACTCGAGTGGGTTCGCCGCGGATATTGTATAGGA
Organism: Collybia mongolica; assembly: GCA_013420905.1. NCBI lineage: Eukaryota > Fungi > Basidiomycota > Agaricomycetes > Agaricales > Clitocybaceae > Collybia > Collybia mongolica. Next base: position 1,165,265 of record JAAXNY010000017.1, read on the forward strand.
ACGACAGATCTTGTCTTTCTAGAGAGCCGGTCGAGCTAGTGTCATCACTAGAGTCATTAGCTGGCTCTTCATCGTTCGATTCTAGGGACATGTTCTGTACCAGAGCTTGTTCTTCCATCTTGGATAATACAATCTTTTTCCAAAGACTAGTTAGGTCAAATAAATTACGGGTCCGTTTCTTGGACACGATAAATCGACGTTTGTCGAAACCTATTTTCGTAATGTCAGGGATGGGCAGAAGCCCATCAGCCGTTTCAATCAAGGAGTTAAACTCCTCAACCGATGACTTGAGACCAAAAAGGTCTCCACTGAATTTCGGGAACACAATACCATATCGGTTGTGTGTGGCGGCGTTTATCCAACCCCGCCAGGTTCCGAGAACTGTATCTCCGAGTTTCTTAGCGTTGAAGTAATCCCACGCAAGGTTATATTCGGACTTAAGCACAAGAATGTCACTAGAGCGTTGCCGTGACTCAGAATGGCGTTTTTCCCACCGTTCTCGTACATTATGCTTAATCCATGAATAGACCAAGTCAGCTGGATAACCACGTTTGATATAAAGGGCAGCCAAGCCCGATATAGCGTCCTGGTAGTGTGTATAAAGACTACAGAGTGTGGCCAGCCGTGACATTTCTCCCACGAATGTCCCCCGTTTCACATCTAGGGGGTGGGCAGAAATCCATGGGATTCTTTCTTGATGCGAACGTGCTTTGCGATAGGGCATCCACTGTAATTCCGAGTATTGATCCCGGTACAGGGTTAAGTCCAGGAAAGGCTGATGCGATTCCGACACATTCCATTCAATAACACAGCCATCAAATTGAACACATGCGAGGTGATTGAGTGCTTCTGCTTCTGAAGAAGCATATACAATCGCCGCGCAATCATCGATGTACCGCCCGTAAAAAGGTACGAGCGTGTTAGACAGGATTCCACAAGATTCTTCGAAGAACCAGCCAAATAAATTGGCTAAGTCCGGGGAAGACGCGACGCCCATAGCGAGGCCGCGCGTTTGTTTATAGAATTTATCCTGAAACTGTGTAATCAAGTTACTGTTTCCAGTCGTGAGACACCGAACAAATATGTCGTATTCGTGTAGCTCTTGTTTGGTAAGCCGGTCTTTACACGTGTCAAAACTTTCGCCAAAATAGTACCTCTCGTAGAGATTGAGTATGACTTCAAAACATCTCTCTATGGGTATATTTGGGTAGAAAGCGACTACGTCGCCGGTGACGATATAAAATCGTCGTCCACGTTGGAATTTTACTTGCCTCAATTTTAGCACCAAGTCTTTTGTTCCGTGTATAACGGTTGGCGCCGATTGTACAATCGGTTTGAGTAATTTACTCACGTACTTAGCCGCAGGGTTTTGGATCGCACTATGACATGGAATGATCGGTCTCATCTTGACAGGTTCCTTGTGTATTTTAGGAATCCCGTAAAAGATGGGAACTTTGTGCTTTTCCCCTTTCGGGGTTATTTGATGTCGCATAAAGATGCAGACTTGCGGGTTGGAGATGTGCGCTTCGCAAAGCGATGCTATTTCCTCCATTTGGGTACATTGAGTCTTTAGGTAACTATTTGCTACTAGCTCGTGTAACGGTAAGTAATTATTATCGTCGGCCAATAGTTCTAGGCATTTCTCTATAATCCAGTCTCGTTTAGATACAGCTATTCCCAGGTTCTTATCTGTGTTCGTAACCACGTATTTGTTATCAAACAAGAACTGTCGAATGCGGGATACATTGGGCTCTAACGAGTAAAGGCGGCCCTTTGTTTCTTCACGGGGCATATTGCGGATCGTTTCGTAAACGAAGCCGCGGCCACGGGTGAGTCCGAGTTCGAGATAGCTGGGTAACTTTGGGGGTTCTGCCGTTGATATGTGAGGCACCTCAAAGTCGGGATCATAGGGGGCGTTGTCATTCTCGAATGTAAATTTCAAACGCCAGCGAATTCTTCGATCGAAGTCGCTCCACGCATCTTTCAGAAGCTGAGAGTTACGTGGCGTGGGGAACATGAAGTTCATTCCCACGCTTAAGTCATATTCGAGTTCGATTGGCAAGCTTACGTCAGGGGAGCGATGAACATGAGATTTATACTGGGAAGCCGTAATAATGTTTACAGGAGTACGTAATAATATGTAATTAATCGCGTCAGGGTAAGACAACGTTAGTATGGAGTCCGGGTATGAAGAGGGTTTATCGTACCGAAATACAACATTGGGGGATAGACGCGTGTCTACCGGCCCCTTCCTCGACCATTGCCCGGCTTGCCGCCTCGACCGCGGTTGCCTCCGCGGAGAGGTTGACCGCCCCGAACTGCCGATACCCTGGCCTTCTTGGCCGGCTTGGGTACGTATGGTTCGGCGGCTCTCGAGCGTTTCAGCGTCGACGTGCCGGCGGTTTGTTTGTTCGATGGCTTGGACTTCTTCGCCTGATCCTATAGGCGAATCTAAAGTTAGCTTGGACGACGAAGCGAACGCGTTAGCACTCACTTTGCCTTTGCCCTTGCCACCCTTACCAGAGGCCTTCGAAGCGTTGAGCTTTTTCATTTGCGCGGCTACTGCTTTGTCGACCATCGACTGAACGGTCGATTTGTCGTTGCCGGAGAGATCAGACATCTCTACGTCAGCCGCTTGCTTGAGTGACACCTTCTTTTTGAAGCGAAGATTCCGGGCATCTTCTTGCATCTCCGTAATGGTAACGATACGGTAGGCATACACAACACAGTCGTCCCTGACTTGGCGGCCAAGCTCGAACTGTGCATCACTCATTTTAAACCCCCGCAACTCAGGCTCTCCGGCCTCGTTGTTGACAAACACCGGTACCTCCGATGCTTTCAGGCGCAGCGAGTAGTGGGCTTCCACTATCGGCTGAAGTTCCTTGAACATTTTGGGTTAGGTTAGGGTTAGGGTTAGGGTTAGGGTTAGGGTTAGGGTTAGGGTTAGGTTAGGGTTAGGGTTAGGGTTAGGGTTAGGGTTAGGGTTAGGGTTAGGGTTAGGGTTAGGGTTAGGGTTAGGGTTAGGTT